>JARKIB010000640.1:0-48059 GCA_029378385.1 Mycena metata | reverse complement strand
TCGATTTAAGTATGACAATTACGCCTGATCAAGTTACTTAGTTGTAATGCCCAACTTTGGGCGCACTTTGGACAGCAAACCGCAGCTCCGACCGAGAAATAAGACCACCGCTATCTATTGGACGGACGGAATCAGCCGATGTGCAGTCAGCAACGATGGTGTGCCCTTAGTATACCATTTCCCCGGCGCAATGAAACCAGTATCAACGGTAAGTTTGACGAGCATCGGAATAGAATAATACTTATCGTGTGCAGAAAATTCTGTTCGAGCAGCTAGTGGAATTCGGGTCTTCTGTCAACGTTGTATTGCCTAAATGTGGAGGCGCAGATGGTGGCGGCCGAGGCGCCGTTACTTCGTATATGGATATCCCGGGCCAGATCGCAGGGATATTCAAAATGGTCAAGGCCTGGCATGCCATCGGACATCCTGTGAGACAATATTGATCTCTCGAAGATTTGTATACTTAGTGTTTCAGCATGAAGCACCAGTTGTATCCTCCACGTCATCAAGAGCGGCGGTAACTTCAGCCACAGTCTAGAGCTTATGGCGCAGCTCAGGCTAGTCTCACATCGCGTCAACGACCTCCTCGAGTTCGCCGATCCTGCTCATCATGCGGCGCTGGGCAAGCTTCGCACCAGCGCTGACCGCAAACACGAGTTTGTCAGGGCGTTGAACAGCGGTGACCCCTTGCTCATGGAAGGCAGGGAGATCATGTACAACAGAAAAACTGGGATCCACAAAGACGGATCGGATCCCAAGAAAGGATGGGCCGTGTTGGTCGTCGTCGGCCCATTCAAAGGCGGAAACCTCTATATCCCGTGCCTCGACTTACATTTGCGGTACACAGACGGAGACATCATTATGCTCAGAGGTCGTGTGTTGCCTCATGAAGTCGAAGCCTTCAGCGATGGACAGCGCATCAGTATTGCCCACTTTACGCACGATACTTTTTGGAAATCTTGTGGCATGGTTCCTCCTTAATTACATACCTAGATTAAACGGGTATGCACCTCAAACTTCACAAGGGAATTTAATGTAAGAGAACGCTGGACACTCATGGATTAACATCGCCGATCGGAGGTGCCGATCGGTCGGTGTCACCGACGAGTCGCCAATGTTGGCCGATGGGCACGTGCATATCGGTGAGATGTATTAAACAACAGAGAGCGAGAGAAGATAGACATGAATTTCAGCTGATGGAAGTAATGAACACACTAAACGTCGTTACAAAAGTCTACACAATACGCAGTGCACGCGTTAAATTCTAAGTGGGAGGGGATGCCGTTAGAAACACGTCAGGTGCCAAACGACGGCCCTCATCCAGCCGACCAAGCATTTGACTTAAGCACTTATGACACTGCTGGAACAGGTGCTCCATGTGTTCCTTCACATCCGGAGACATGTCGGCAGTGAGGAGACGATGTTTCGTGGAACAGAAAGTGACAAGCATGTCAAAGTGTCCACTGAAAATGGCCTCGACGCATTGAGCAACCAATTCTGTAACGATTGTGAGCACACGCGTCACGCACAATGTGCTAATCTCACCTGCTGGGATCTCGTGCGCACTGAGGGAAGTTAGAGACCGATTGGAATCGCGAAGAGCTAAAACATGGCGGTTACAACAATGCAGGTAAATAAAAGTATACAGTACACCCACATTGAAGATAAGAGACTCGAGAGGAGAGAGAGCGAACCATTCTGCATAAATCATCCAAGTCTAGGGCCTCCAAAGGCACCCCTGCAATGTTGGGTCAGAGCGGCCAGGAACCGAAGAACAAAAATAGACAAACCTGGAAGGACCACGGTGTCATTGACATCCGAGGGTTTTTGGCCATCGGTCTGTACGCCCTTATCTATCGACCCCGACGCAACATCCATCGACCCCGACGCAACATCCATCGACCGCGAGGCCATAACAGAATCCACAACAGATGGCATATCGACGACCATGGATTCCGCATCGTCTGATACGATCGAATCCACGTTCATGGACATCGCAGCTTTCGCATTCGGAAGAACAGCTGTATGCACTATCGAGTAATTGTCAACGTCTAATGGCATGACTGGAGGAGGCGGTGATGCAGGGGAGGAAGTCACAGGCGGGGCAGACAAAGCGCCACGCGTACCGCGATCACCCTGACGTCGACGGGGTTTTCCAGCAGAACGCATTGTATCGAAGGCATGACGCTGCCCGTTGAACTCGCCGGCCATTTTTTCAAACAGATAATTTTCCTGCATGTCACAGCGGACTTTAGCTGTTACGCAAGTCTCGCAGCCAGCCTGCAGTGGGGCCTTGTTACACGGTTTCTGCAACCGTCCGCATCTCTCACAAGGCTTGCAGGCATGCATGAGATGAAAGGTGAATTCTATGTAGGAATCACCAACCAAATGAGCAGCGAACCAAGTGGCAAAGCCATGATCGTCACGCAGCAACGCCTTGCAGCGTGCATTGAAGTTGAGGGCGCTGGCGTCGGGTAAAGGGGCCGTCATTGCAGTAAAGGAGAAGAAATTGATGGAATCATACAGAAAAAGAAAAACACCGACCGACAAATCCGATCGGGTATGCCGATCTAATAAAGGATCCGATCAAATCGGGATCGCTGCATGGAATAAATACACTCTCTTGGCGCAGACTCACCTCACCCAGGCCTTGCAGAAGCTGGATAAAATATACGTATTTGAGCCGACTAATTAACAGGAAATACAAATGCACAGTGTACCAGAAGCGCCTCCTGTAAAGATGCAGTCAAAGCTTGCATCGAAGCAAGTAAAGACGGGGCCAAGGGAGACGCAGTACTTGTAAAGGCCATACGTGAAGACGTGAAAATGATATTATCTGCGAAATTGCGTGCAAGGGCGATGGAAGGTCTATTAGCTTTGCATTCGTCAGCATCTATTGAACAACCCTTCGATGAGTCAACATACCGACTATAACGACAGGAGGCGGGCGAAGACCAGATCCCAACAAATAGACGTCACGTTGCAATTGCCAGTCGGATATGCGGAAAAATAGATGGTTGTCGAAGTCCCAGAACGTTTCGATTGCGTCCCGAACAATTTCAACGATCCGAGCGTCAACGGATAGGGCCTCGTTAATCAACTGAGCCACAACGTGCAGTCTCGACGAAATAAGAGTGCAATGCAGCATGGCAACAGCTTCCCAACACATCCTAGGCGCGGCCTATAGTACAACTCGCATCAGCTTAAAAGAGCACAACTCCCAGAAAGAAACAGCATTCACCGCTATTGTATCGGATGAGAAGGGCAACGCATGGTGCCATATACCATCGTAAGAATTTATCTACACGATTGTTAGCTGCAGCAACATCAAGTAGTTGAATTTACTCACAAGCCGAAGCGGCGTATGCCCAACTGTTGACGCGAGGGGAAACGATGTATCCAGGCTCAAGGAGGCGAAGGAAAGCAAGTCATCTTCTGACTAAAACATAACGCAGTGTGATAAATTACATGTGGAGGATGAGAGACGAGGACGTACATTCGACTGGTTCGATTTGTCGGGAGTCGATGGACCCTGGTGCTGATCGACTTCTAGATTCAAAAATTAACGCCGTGGACGTAGTGAACAACAGAGAGATTTACTGGACACCGCAGGTGGTAGCGCCGACTTTTCAGCTTCGCGTAAACCATTTGCAACTGTCGACCCGGGGGGAAACGATGTATCCAAGCTCAAGGAGGCGAATGAAAGCAAGTGATCTTCGGACTAAAACATAATGCAGTGTGATAAATTACATGCGGAGGATGAGCGACGAGGACGTACATTCGACTGGCTTGACTTGAGGGGAGTCGATGGACCCTGGTGCTGACCAACTTATAGAATCAAAAATTAAAGCCGTAGACATATTCAATAACAGAGAAGCTTACTGGACAGCGCGGGTGGTAGTGCCGATTTTTCAGCTTCGCGTAATCCACTGTTCATACGAGCAGATTTCGGAACAACCTAGAGTACGATAAGTGTCTAACTTCCGCCCTGCAAGCAGGACGCACCTGGTCGACCACCAACGAAGTGCTACCTCTTTGTAGTCTAGTGGATCGCCGGGGAGTGGACGAAGCGATGGCGACGCGTTTCATAGCAGCTTTAGCTTCACGCCTTTTTTCGGCTTGTCTTCTACTATCTTCGCTAACTTCTATTTCCCCACGAAAACTGGCAGAATATGCGTCCTGCGATGGGAACCCACATAGTAGCGCCGCTTCAGATCCATTGTACAAGCGCAGATTGTGACTATCCTCCCAAGATCTGGATTGTCTTTGAATATGCTGTTGCGAATACAAGATGACACGTACCGACGCCCCAATTCTCTGAAAAGAGGAGGCAGGGGACCAAAGGTCTCGAAGGATGACACATTGACGCCACAAACCTCGGCTAATTCAGACCGAGACAACAGTTTCACACCGGGGAAACGCTCTGCAAATCTGAAAGCCGTAAGTTGACAAAGTCAAGAGTCGCCTAGATGAAAACACACGATGCAGTATCATCTGTAAACATAGCCAGCGAAGCGCAAAATAACGGAGGCATTATAGATGGGACGCTCTCCGCACCACATATCAACTTGATTTCCCGCACAGTAAGCCGATGTACGCCAAGATAGGATTCTGTGAGAAAGGAACGTGTGTTCCTACGGACCATGAATTTCTGAAACCAAGAGACATAAAATATTCACTCAGATGCCTTTTCCGAAAGATCGCCCGAAGCAGAGCTATCGGCATCCGAGGGTGTCAGAGAAGGGGGTGGCGAAGAATCGGAAGGTTGTTCAGTGTCGGACCCTTCGCGTTCACTACATTTTCGTTAGTACACTGCGAAAAACAGCGCAGGAGACTCACGTTGGAGAATCAGATGATGTGTCTTCATCCGACGACCGTTCCTCCTCATCGCCTTCATCGTGTTCCATGCAATCGAAGCAGTGAGCTCTGTGGTTTGCAGCTACCCGATAAAGTGTTCGCGAACACCAAGGTACGGAGCAGAAGTGGGCGTACATAAGCTGTGATTCTGGGGAACCATTACATTCAAAGTGGTACGTTTTTTAGGAGGATAGACAACGGTGACGTGCGCTGGCGATCACGATTAGAACAAGAAGTTCACAAGGACAGTGAGTACCAGGCCAGCCTCCAGGAGGAGGCATCGCGTCTGAGCGGACAAAAATCTTCTTGTTGCGTGCCATGAGAGTCGAGACCAAGGAATGATGAAGAGCATTACATAAATGGCACAGCATTTTTCCGATCGGACTTGGCGACATCGCATCAGAGTCCGCAATCATTGCACTACATTCAAATTTTATTTACGTACGGACCGCACAGGTAGCACCGTCGCACATCTGTCGTAAACTACAACTCCGTCTAGCAAAACGGAGGCGCTTGGAATAGATGGTTCATTATCATCATCGAGTTTGGTGCGCGAAATAATCCGTAAAGTATTTTTACCAAATAATCCAGCATTCGAGCGGGAGTGGATAAGGTGGAGGAGGAGTGGTTCCACATATTCGTCGAGAACAATAGTGGAAAGAGCAGGGGATAAAGAGGCCCAATGGGAGACGACAGAATGCAATGCAACCGTAAAGTATGCAGTCATGTCGCGCGCGTCCAGTAATTCAAGTCTTGGGAAAGCCTCGAATATATTAACCAAGGCCCGGATGGTATCCATAGGGACATCCAAAGAAAGCATGGTTATATGGCCACACAGAGTAGTGCAATGTGCCAGGAAAACCTGCAGGCAGAGCGAACTGTCGAGACGCAAGTGCAAATGGGTTATCGCCGGCATAGATATGAGCGACAACAAGCACGAGCACGCGTCGTCGGTGCCGGCAAAATGCAGGGTATCGAGGAAAGCCATGACGGGTGGATCCAGGGTAAAGGTTTCGAAGCCGATGCACGCAACGTCCAAAAAAAACAACGTTTCCAGACGGGGTGCGGCGCCAAGAACCACAAAAATTTCTTCGACCGTCGGGGAGTATTGGTCATATAGTTCATCGAGGCGCAAAGTGGTTAGATTCGATAAGATGGGAGATGCACCCCACGCGGTGAAGAAGGCTCGGAATGTGAGGTAACGCAGGCGCGGGACGTTGTCCATGAAAAGGGGAGGAAGCGCAAACATGGAGTCTGGTGATCCGACCCCACGGAGCAGTGACATCGAATAGGGACAGAGCCGAAGATCGATGCGCTCAACAGCGGAAGCGTCCAATGTATTAAGAATGGCGATGAGGAAACGGGTAGTATGTGGATTGTGCGTCTGGATGGAAACGCGGGCACAGCGCGCCATCGTCGGAGCGATAGTGGCCACGAGATCCAGCCATTTTCGACGATAGTGCGATGGGTCCAACAAAACCGTCGGGCCAACGAATGGTTCCGAAAGATGAAAGGCGAAGGAAATAGGCACGCGGCCTGCACGCTGGATCCAAAGGGCAAGCTTTCCGACCACTGTACGTTGTCCAACATAAATCTGCGACCATAATGCAGGCTCCTTTTTGACGAGAGTATTCCAATAAGGCGATACCATTCGAATAACATGTTGGGTCCCTTCGTAAAAGTGGGGAGCACATGCAAAGGTAACTGGCGAGAGTTTTAAAATATTGGTGATGATTTCGGACGGCAAGTCCGTTATATGGACCTCTGTGAACTGTCAGCAACTTGAAAGTCACAGACAATACGCAATTATACCACTGACTAGACAGTTTATAATCAAAGGCCAGGAGAGCATCAAGGTACGCATCGCTGAGATAACTGCGGGTCAAACAGTTGTCGAGGACCCAAGCATACTCTAGCGGCGGGACGTCATTATCAGAATCAGTCATTAGAGAGCAGAGACGGCTGGGGAACTGCATGCAATAACATTTTATATAAGTCCCAGATCCGAACGGAGCAATCAATGATTAGATCGATGGCGCGCCGCATATGTCTGCGATCGGACAGTGGAGGCACCAGATCCAGGCAGGATCAATATATAGGGTCACGCGTAACAAAATAAATGTGGGGTCACAAGAAGCAGCCATCTTTCAGTCATCACAGGAATCGTAACTGATAGGATATAAAACGTGAACAGAACAGCTATATTATCTATGTGCCAATTCAAAGTCCGCAACATGTTCTGTCAACCATGTCAACTGGTCAAATACTGTCGCGGTGAGAGGTCCTGCATACGAGGAAGGAGTCATACGCACTACACGTAATGCAATGGAAGAGCCGTCGGAATCATCCCGACAACCAAAGGACCTTGCAATGTCAACAACGTAATCGAACTTCGTGGCGGGGAAAAAAATGGTCCGCAATGACGGAAACAACATTCCGCGCCCTCCAATAAGCGAAGCTGCAGCGGCATCAGCCAGGTCGCGAACGAGTTTGCCACTTGTCTCGTTAATGTCCAAACAAAGCAGATTCGGGAACAGGGAAAACAGAGCGGATGCATCGAAATCGTACACCCGGATATTTAAAAACGCCGCAAGAAAGGATTAACGATGGTGAAATGTGTGACGGTGCTGAAGTAGGCAGCAGGGAGGCGGTTGAGGGCGAAGACGTCAGGTGCATCCGACAACCGAAGGCAAAAATGCGTGAGTGCTGGGAAGGACAAAGCGTTGAATATTTCGCCAGCGTGAAAGTCGTTTCTGAACGCAAGATTCAAAGTAGAAATCTTGGGGCAAACGAGGACAGGCCACTCCGCTGGCAATCTAATGAAATGGACCCCGCGAAGGGTCAAGGTCGCGAGATTCCCCGCACATGCGAGCAAATGGTGTAGCCCCTCCACATGAAGGTTGTAGAGAGGGTGCACAGCGAAAATTTCCAATGCAGCGAGGACGGGAAGGATTAAATCCTCGAGTGGCAGAACCATACACGTCAAGTGCAAGTCGACAAGGGAAGGAAAGTCGTCCCGAAACCAGGATCGACATTGCAGCGGAGAGTATAGGTTTGGACCAGAATTGAAGATGTCGACATGGAATGCCAACGTAAAGCTGGCAAGGGCTGGAGCGGAGCAGTTTTCCATGGCACTGTGCAGCCGCTCCAACGCAACGGCGTCGGTAAGATGAATGTCGAGACGATGGACGAGACACATCCAATCGTGTATCCATAGGAAATCGGTGATGTGCAGAGGTATACCGTCAAAATATATGTCGAAATGGAGGGGATATAAAGAGCGCGAATGCTCCAGAATCCATATAACGCATTCCAGTCGGGTCGTACGCCGGATGCGCACGTATTTCCAATAACGGGCGTGATTGACGACGAAACGTCGCAACGAAGCTGTGACAGCACACAATGCGAATCGAGCAGCATGTGTGTTGGAGATAGAGGCTAGATACGCGTCCACCAATTCTTGAAGAACGTCGTCAGGAAGTCGGGCAAGGACATGCTGGATAAGTCGCCAAAAAAGAAAAAAAAAATGAGCATAATGAGAGGAAGTATTGTATAATACACACCATTAGCAAAAGAGAGAGCAGGAGCGAATACGCCTCCCGGACGCGAGGAAATGGCTACGCTTAAAGACACAAGCTCAGCATCAGGGCCTTGTTGTGGAACATCATAATCCGGCCTGATGAACCACAAGGGCCCCTACCATTCCCCAAAAGGTAAGACTCCACATCACACAACTCCAACAGATATTTCAGATGCTTATTAAAAACCAAACAGAACCTGTGAGAAAGAAATAACCTAAAGGGGCCATATATGACGCGGTCGGCTTTTCCGATCGGTCGGCATTTCCGACCGGCATCGCCGTACAAACATTTCAGAACGAGACACAATCCAAAAGAACAAATTTGACAACGTGATTCAACCTGTAATTATGACAACTAAGTAAACATGGCTGGGACTAAAGGGTTACATTCCAGTTCAACGTCGGGCCAAGCCGTGACTAGGTTACATGGGATGGCAAAGGGAATTGTAATACAAATTGTGTGCACGGAGCCACTCGCATCCAGATACCAGTGCTGCCTATGGCGGCCATGGAAGATCTCAGCGTTTGTGAAAGAAAGGCTGGTGGGAGCGAAAAGCTCGACCTTGAGAAGAGTGACGAGACTACGCGCAACATCGTCTGGTACAACACACAGTGCTTCGATGACTTCCAGGCGAGGAAGACGCAAAGTTTTTGCGCATAAAACTTCGCTGACGGTTTTGAAAGTTTCAATGGTCTCTAGAACCAAAACTTCTGCAAGCCACGAATGAGACATAGGATATAAAAGAAGGAGAAAAGGTATCTGACCGACATTACACGCAAGGCCAATAAAGTCTGTGACTGGTATGAAGCGTCGAAAGCTGAAACGCGCGTATCGGATTTGCGAAAGAATTTTCGTCAGAGGAGCGACAGGGCGTAGACTACCTGCCACGACCCTCAGAGTCAATTTGGAGACGGCGGGGAATTCGAGGACCTTCAGAATCTTGGACTCGTGTTCGCCTCCGGTGCAGCCAAACACAAAGTTTTGGAGCGATGGCAATGCAAGCGGGTCGACGCCATCGCAATCGTGGCAATTCAAGTTGATAATGACGAGGTCCTGTAGCACTGTAGCCGCTGCAAGTGCTTGCGACAGCAGACGCCAGGATACAGGGAGGAAGAGGCCGGTGAAATGGAGGGAAGTCAAAGAGGCGAAAGTGACTGTCGGCTCAAGGAATCGAATGCCCGACAGAGCAAGGCTCCGAATGTTTGGGATAGGAGCCAAATCTAACTCGTTGTCAGCCTTAAACACGCGTCAATTTAATATCCGATACACAGAAACTAACCACGTACTAGGGGCTCTAGGTGAGTGGAGTGCTGCATCCACCGACGTGGTATACACACCGCCAGGTGCGTCAAGTGATGGCCTCCCGTCAAAGTAAATGAATGAATGACATCCTGCAATTCGTCCACATAATTCGATTTGACGAGCAATCGACGAATAGAGGCATCGTGGCGTGAAAGCACCGGGAGGATCTTTTCGCAAAAGGCCGGTATATCCTTGAGCTTGACTCTCTGCCGCATGTCGGACACGCGACCGGGCATCCAGAGAAATGCCTGGAGGTCGATGCAAACATCGACGGCTGCACCATTGGACCGAGTGAAGGAATAATCGACATAGTCGGCCGACGTCCCACGAGTCACAGGGAGAGCGGTCCACAAGGCGGAGGTGCTGTTTACAATGGAGCGCCATAACCGGCAAACACGAGAAGCCACCAATTTGAAATCGGCAAATAACCACCAGTGACGACTGAGAGGGAGATTGGCGAGAACAAATATAGCAGACAACAACTCTACAGGAAAGGAGTTGAGGAGCACAGGCTTCCGTGCAGAGGTTTGAGAAGCCATGGAGGAGTTAAAGTGCGAGAAGCAAGTTCAAGTACAGCAGGCCGGTGTCAAATGGTCCTCCGGTGTTTCAAAACCAACAAACCCAGCGATCTTGTGTTAGGCGACAGCATGGATAGGAACAGCGCGCACGCGGAACCGGAAAGACTCCGGAAAGACGGAAAACCCTCCCGGGAAAAGTGCAATTTGATATCCAGATACCACATGCGCTATCAAGCACGCGGCTTTTTGAGGCGCGAGGATCAAATGGCGAAAGGGTCAGCACAAGCACAAACCCTAGAGATGCAACGTTACCGCATAAATTAAAAAGAGATCCCATCAAAACACACGGTTTCGTACGCACTAAATTAAATCCGATCGAATAGACCGAACGTCGGACGAAGACCGATTTAGGAAAGTCGGAAATTCCTCCCGGAACAGTCTGCTAAGCGATCACGATGCACTGTCTTGAAGGATGAATATTGCATTCATCTGCGGCACACCAGATATGCAAGACCATCAGAACAAAGAGTTAAAGGGAGACGTAAAGACAACAAGCGATGTGTAAATATTGGCGTCAGAAGTTGGCCTCAGACATGTTGACTAAAAGGAACGCGGGTACCACATAGAGAAACTGAGACCATGCTAAATTTTGAAAGCCTAAATATTCTGCAAAGAAGGGAATTCAAGACTCACAGATTCACAAACGAGCTTTGAGCTTGTTATGGACACGCAATGTCCTAAGCAATGCCGGAGGGAATACAGCACGAGTCGAAACCTGCGTGCGGGAAGCACGAAGGGGTAGCAACGAGTGGTAAGTTGCACCAGACAGTAAGCCTGCTGCTACAGAACGGCGTCACTTGGCAGAAGACAAGCGCAGAGCAGAACACGAACTCGTACCAGTCGGGGGAAGCAAAACGGCAAAGATGGAAGGTTTGCCTGTCGGGTGTTGCATCGTTGAAGTCAAAGGGCGATATGAGCAAGGCAGATTACTAAACACAGACAAACATATTGTACAAGGCGTTGATGGAAGATTTAACTACACACAATGTCTAATACGGCGAAGGAAAGAGCAGATTCTCATAAGTGTGTATGTGAAGGTCCAAGGGGCGAGAATACGAAGGGATACAAACGACAGAAACCACAGAGTGAATGACATAAGTATAGTGCAACATAGAGTCTGGCGTGACCTCGTCGGCCAGCGCACGGGTACTGGAATGCACAAAGCATTCAAGCACCGAAAGGCCAGGCAAACCAGTGGCCAAGCGACGCTGAAGAAATAAACGCAAAGCGTGCCAATCTGGCAATCCCGTACGAAGAACAGCCAATTCATGTAACACCAATCCGCTGTGTCCCCAGGTCGGGTTATCGATCTGCTTCAAAATTGCAGTTCCGATTTCCCGCAAGTCGAGAACGACAACACCATTAACGCCGTTGAGGACATCGGGATCGAATTCTCCGCCTAGAGCAAGCAAGCTTGTTCTGAGCTGCAGGTCCAAGGCGACGAAATTACGAGCGGAAGACCCCGTTGCAAAAAACAGGCGTAGGTTGTCCAGGGGAGGAAAACGAAGATGGCGAAGGAGGGTGTGCAAGCTGGAAAATCCGCCCGTGAAAGACACGTAAGGACCAAATGCAAAGTTGACAGAAAGTAAACTCGGCAAGTGCAAGGGAGGGAAAGACTTGGGTGGCTGTCCAGAGCAGCCGACGGATAACAGCGCCAATTGCTGGAGGGAGGGCGTAGTGGCCAAAAGATGCAGCAACGCAACATAAGAAGGCCAAGTCTCTTCTCGCATCCGAGCCAGTACCAAGCACACCAGAACTGGCATGGGCTGTATGGACTGACAGAAAGACATCCAAGGCAGGCAATATCCGCTGCATTCCAGGTAACGGAGTGTGGAGTAATGACCATCAAAATAAAACGGTCCGTTCGAGGAAGGGAGGTCCACAGAACGCAAGTCGATGTGGAACGATATTAGGGAGGGGAGTGATAGCGGCGATAGGAGCGCTAGAAAAGACTGCAGCAAAGGCAATCCATCCAAACGCAGCTCCAACGCTAACCATCGGGAAGATGTCGAGACGAGTGCTCGGGCCCAAAACAGCAATTGAGCGCGCGGTACTCTCCTAGCCGGAGAGCTGTGCGATGCAAAAGCAACTTTGTAGAACCTGCCAGCAGTAAATCGACCAAATATGGCGAGCTCCGTGGTTGTCGTATCCTCATCGACGACCAATATGAGCCATAGGTGGTGCATAGAAGCAACAATGGACATCCAGCGGCGACAAGCGGCGAGAAGCCTCCAGCGTGCGAACGTGAACTTCCTGGACAAGGGATTGGCGGCAAAACAAACAATTGAAAAAATAGTAGCCAGTATTTCGACTGGGAGACCGCGAGTGAAATTCGGCAGATCCAAGTCTGCTCGACAATAATTCAGAGAAGTACAGAAATGGAAACATATCCGCCCACCCGACATTCAAAGAATTCAGAAAACGACGTGGTAGGTCAAAAATAAGAAGATGGAAGGATGTCAGTGGCGCGGATACAAAGAAAGATGGAATGTCACAACTCGTCACGCCATGTCGGAAGTTCCGATCGGTTCTACCTCGGCAAAAATCTGAAGACAAGATCTTCATTTCAGACAGATTTCGAGTAGATGCATTCATTTTGACTGTACATGTTGAGGGTTTATTAAACAATTAAACCCAAACGAGGAACACTTGGGCGAACAAGTGTTCCTCTAATGGTACAATCAATACACAAGACCTATACTATAAAACAGGTCTTAGGCTTTGGTGACACCGTTCAATAAAGACTACTTCAAGCCTTCCTTCACTTCAGTACCCTCTGGAAGGCCCTGGACGACAGAGTATGGGTTTCTTTCGGTCATCAAAATCACCGGCATCACCTATTTACTGCATCTCACTCATCGAAGGACCTGGGAAGGTCGAATTTCATTGTGATTCCCGACCATACAACGTATACTGCTTGGTAACAATTCTGGGATAGCATTGGAACACAAATCTCGATGGGTAATCCGTATATTGTACCGGAACGAGTGATTTAGAACAACGAGTAAAAGTAAGCAATCTGCCGGTGAGTCAGGAGAACAGATGCGAAGAAAATAAGGATAAGCACATACTCAATCGAAATGATGTTAGCTAGGTCCTCATTCGACGCGTGGAGAGCCGCGGCGGCAAAATATGCGCAAAACACGCGAAAAGCCAATAATATCGCTATCCTGGGCGTTTCAGGGTGGGGAGGAGGCTTGAGAAAGGCCAAGGGCCTACGACCGACGGATAGCCAGTGATATATCGCGAAAAACGCGCACCGGAAAGACAGAATGCCTGGGCGGGAGGGGGGCATCGGGAGGAAAGGCAGTGGGGGATGAGCGGTGATCGATGGGGCGGCATTGAGGGGCAAAGCGCGTGGGGAGGGGTGTAACAAAGAGATATGGAGGATAGAGAACAGAGAGAGGGGGCACGACAGCGAGCGCGAAGCGAGGGGGGGGCGGCGGACCAAACAGATTGGACCTGCTGGAGTCCGGTGGAGCTGGACAACGGGTTAAAAGTGGAATTGAGGATGTGGGAAGATGATTGACACACATTCTTTCCATGCCATTCAATCTACGCGGCGTAATATCAATTTCTGGCGGGGCCCCAGCCCGCATCTGAGCCAGGACGCGGAGAGAAGAACCAGGGATCGCGGCCGTGCCTGCGCCGGGACATTATGGTCTTGCTGAAGGGGAGGAAGAGCCAAATGAAAACGCCGCGCGCTGTGCAAGCACGGAAACCAGGGGACTGCTGAAATTCGCGATCTAGGCATCCAGCGTCCTGTGGAGTCAAATGGCAGCGGGTGACGATGTGGACCATGTACGCAATTGTTCCTCTGTTGTATGGGGCCCTGCCGAGAACCAAAGGGATCGGGAAGGGTGGAACGAGAGCAGGGGACGGCGACGACGACTGCAAGCTAGAGAGACACCTTTGAGGTTCCAGGTTCAGGTTGGGCAGTAAGGAAGGGTAAGAGATGGCGCCAGCAAAAATTCAGGGCGATCGGCCGGCAAAAAAAAATTAAATACATTTCATAGCCCGCCAGGTATGCAAACGCCGCGTTATTGAGGATGATTCAGGCCCGGGCAATTTCCAGAAGGGTGGACGCAGCATGTGGCTACAGTGAAACGAAGTTACAAACCTAGCAGGGAAGCCAGAGACGAGGAGCAGCCAGGGCAATGGAGAGGAAACCGAGAGGGATTGATGTGCAGAGAACCAATCATTAACACGTGACAACTGATTACCGAGTTTAGGTGAGGCGGGACGCCCTGATGCGAAAGGCATCAAAAGCGCTAACGTGCGGCCAACGGTGAGTGCGAAACCGCGTGGAGTGGCGCTGTCTGGCGCAACTGTGCTCTGCATAGAATACATCAAATCGCCGTATACGCCTGGCAGACCGGCGCTGTGTGGCAGCGTGACTTACGACCACACAAGCTCTGGCTTGTAAGAATCTCCACATGCATCAATTAAAATAAATGAAGAGATTAATCACGCTTTTGGAAGAAGGAGGTGAGGGTTAGGGCTCGCGAGAGGCATAAAGTCACGGATTTGTATCCCCTTGGAACTAATCACGGCGTTACCTTAAGAGGACTTAAAAGGCACTTAGCTATCACGTTTTGACCGGATTTATACACAATTCTGATGGCAATGGCATCTACAAAGTAACGATTCTTTCTATTATCATAGGAATCGTAACGCTGCACGTGACCGCGGTAAGTTACATCTAGTACTACCAGTTACCACCCGGTTTCTTCCGCAACCCTACTATAAGTAGCCCGCGACGGGTGTCATAGGGTAGGGTCGTGGGAAGTTGGCCAGGATCTTCTGATCGCTCACCTCTTGCTTCAGCGGATCACTAGTAACAGCACTCTTTTTGACCAGCACTTCCATGACGAACCTCTCGACGCGAGATAGATCCCGAAGACTTGCCTCGCCAGGAGATATTCTTCCCGTGGAGCTCTGGGAGTTCATCTTTCGTCATATCGAATTCGACGCTGAACTCCTCCACCTCGCTCGCGTATGTAGCACATTCAATGCGGTCTCGATCCGTCTGCTTTTGGCTCGGCACGGCCAAGGCCAAGATCTATTCGACCGCACCGACCTGCAGCTCTCTGTTTACACCATTCGAGGACTATATCTCTCACTGCGGTCTTTCTCCGCGACTCGAGTCACCTGCTCGCTCGATAGGGCAGAAACCCAGCGGAATATCCATCTACTCGATGCCCTCTTGACGCGTACACCAAATCTCCGTCATCTGGATCTCGAATTTAATCATGACCTGCTCGGTGACCTGGCTTGCGTGAACAGGGCATTTCGAGACATGGTCGCGTCCGTGGTTCACCGCACCACAGGGCCCGTCTTCATCTTCTTGGAGGATGAAATATTCAGCTGTTGGCCTCATGATGTTGACACGTGGGATCTGCAGCACTCTCTTTTTATGTCCCCCGATCCAGGGACAAAGACAGGCGCATGGGTGAAACACATCCGAGAGCGTTTCGGCAGGAAGCCCGTCCCCACCAAGCCGACTACAGGAAAAATACGGCTCCATACCGGCGATATTATGGACGTGAAGAGGCTCTTTAGTCTCCGTGCTGTCTCGATACAGCTCGTCGAAGGCAACAAAGATCCCCCATGTGCGCTACTGATCCTAAATCCGGGTAAAGTCGACACCATCCGCCTAGGTCGATTGGATGGCGCGAATGTCCCTGCGGCGGACCTTGGCGGCGCACTTGTCCATGTCGCCCTCCCCTCTCTTCGACGTGTGATAATTCACACAGATAAAGCAAATCCCACCGCCCTGCGTACATTTCTGGCGAACCACCCTCAGGTTTCCGACATCACATACGATGTTCCTGGTAGGGTTTTAACATTGACACACAAACTAATCGATCCCCCATTGGCGCATCCCGCGCTCGCCCTCTTCCGCAGCGCTACCGACGCGCTAGGCTCTGCGCGCGTCCTTTGCGGGCTGCAGGACTCACCCAACTTGTACGAGTTCGCATTCTCGTTCCCTGGCACCCTCAGACCCGAGCGGCTCGCCCTTTTACTCGAAGACCTCCGCCTCGTCGCCGTGCGGACGCGTGCCACCAAGCGCACCCTGGGTGTCTGGAAGCAGCACCTCGCACAACCAGTGAAGTTCTGGGCATCCGAGGAGGAGGCGTGGAAAGTCGCGCGCGCGATGCACGCGGTACACGTTTGCTTAGTCAAGACTTCGACGATTGGGGATGCCCGGGAGATGTTTCCTTGGCTGGCCCAGCTTCCTTCCGCAGCAGAGATTCAATTTGAAATCCATGAGGACTTACCTGACATGGACAATATCCCGCCGGGGTTCGATCCACAACAGGATATTCCAGAGTTTTTGGAGGAAGCCCGCGCTACTCTCATCAGCGTACGAGATATCACTGCGTGGTATTACTATTAGGTAGCTGAATGTACTCTTCTAAGTAGGTATGTTATTTACGACTGGCCCAATTTCTTAAAAAGTACTACGGAACTAGTCCAGTTTGGACCTTCCTCCAGAGTTCAAAAAGAACGACAAGTCTGGCATTGTGTCTCGACACTCGGCCTAGCTCGTCAACCTTCTTTATAAATGTCCATTTACTTCCAATCGCTTTGCGATCGCCCGGCAGGTCCACCAGCTCATAGGTCCCTTTCTCTTTCAACATTTCTATCTCTTCTCTCATGGCCTCCTTCCACTCTAGTTGCTCACTTGATTTGAGTGCCTCGTTGTACGTGTGCGCCGTTGGCTTCGAGAATATGTTCAGCGACCGTCGCTTCATCCAGCCCTTCAGCTTCAGATCCTCGACGTTAGTTGATGATTCCCTACACTCAACTCAAGCCCCTGCACAACCTTGACTAACGAGAATTAGATAATTTGCTAAATAGAATATATCCGAGGTTACGTAGGGACATGCGGCGTGTATGGAATCGGACGGGGTCAGGGTGGGAAGAGAACGGAAGGGAGAGGAGAAGAGAACGGAAGAAGGGGCAGTGGAGGGAGCAGGAGAGCGCAAGGGCACGCACCGAGTTTGCGCGAAGCCGACCCGCAGGAACGAGATGGGCGCAAACCCGGCGCGTGTCGGAGCTGCGGCATTGCGGGGACTAGACACAGGCGGACACGGCGCACACACGGAACGGCGTCCGAATGCGCGCCGAATGAGCAAAGCCGACGCCGCCGCGCAGGAACGAGTCAGCGCGCACGGCATCAACTCGACGCCGCTCGACTGGGCAGTGCGCGGGTGCGGCGTCGTGCGAAACGAGGGCGGGGGGAATGGGGAACGGGGGTGCGTAGGGGCGATGAGGCGAGCGCGGTGTACGTGATGAGGGAGGCGAGGGCGGGGATGAAGGGCGGGAGGTGGGGAGGTACGCACCTTTCCTCCCAATACCTCTTCCCCGCTGACGTTCCTGCGTAGTGTACGCGTACATCGTGCGTGGCGTGCTCCAGGTGAGCAAAGCAAAAGGTATAATGCAGCTGCCGCACGCACCGTAACCGCGCGCAGGTATTAGAAAGGGTAGGCATGACGAAGAGAATGGCAGAGCGAAGGAGATGCACGGCAAGCGGCGACCATTCGTATGAGACCACTGGGGCGCGAGATGGCGGAGGGGCGGTTTGCCGGTGTGCTGGGGTGGTGGGTTGGAGGAGTAACCAAGGGTGGGCCTCATTTGGATTCCACCGCAGGGGAAGTGCGGGTGCGGGTGCGGGTGGAGATCGTCGTGGGAGTGCGAGAGCAGCAGCGTCATCTCGCTCTGCTGGTCGTGTCGCGTCGGCGAGCGCGCCATGTCGTGTGACCCTAGAAATCAGTCATCGTCAGTACCAGTCGAAAGGTATAAATAATACAGCAAGCGCACGACCCGCGCGCGACCGCCGCCCGCGTTATAACGAGGTGTCACGAGCCCCAAGCCCACGGGGCCGGTGTATGCCTCCTCCGAGTCCTCGCCCCTCCTCGTCGTCTGCATGTTCGTGCTCGTGCTCGTGGTCCCCGGGAAGGACGCCGCGGGGAGGGCTTTGGCTTTGGGTGCGTCGACGTGCGAGTGGTCGGGGGCGGTGTGCCAGTGGTTATGAGAGTGGCCTTGTTCGGTGTAGTGAGTGTTAGCGTGAAGCGGTATGGATTTAGAAGGAAAAGGAAAAGAAAGAGAAGAGAGGGTGCTCATTCGAAAGCAAGCGGAGGAGCTGCTTGGAGGCAGAAGAATATAACCGCCTCACAGCGCCGACAGTGAGCGAACGAAAGTCGCTGCCAGAAACTCGGATGAGACAGCATGTAGCGCACGCATGAACGCTCCCACTCCCACTCCTACCCCCGCCGCGTATCCTGATGCCCAGAAGCGGGAGAGGTCCAAGACTGCATGCGCAAGGAAACGAGCTGAGGGAAGAGCATTGCATCCAATGCCACAGTCTCCCGTAGACTCGTCTTGGGATCATTGCCCGCGCACATCACATCCCGGTGGCCCAAAAGAAATAGGACGGAAGGCGAGCGGAGGAGCGCGGGGCCACAATGTGGGAAATGTGAAGCGTGCGAGGGAAGATGGGACGAGGATGGCGCATAGGCATATGAATCCTACGACTGCGCTGGGACTTCCCCCACCCTGCCCCACCTCGTGGCGATTGTGGGTGCGGTGGGACGGAGAAACATGACCCTTCGTTCGTCCGTTGCACCCCAAACTCGAAAAGAACAGACCAGCGCCGGAACGCGACGCACAATGGACTAAAAACAGCCCAACGAGATTCGACGCGAGCCCGAAGCTGACGATGATGACGAGGCGGGAGTTGCTTATTTCGGGGGCGGCGAAGAAACCTTCGAGGGCTTCGAGGCTGATGGAAAAACACAGAGCTAAGCGGGTAGCATTTAGCGTCGGGTTGAGGGGACGAAGAGTGCACGAGGACACACCGACGAGGAAAGCGCCGTTTATGAGGGCGGCAAGGATCCCTGCGCCGTGCCAGTTGTACGAGTCAAGTCGTTTGCAGTTCTTGAATCCGTTCCGTCAACTGGGGCCAGGTGGGTAATTCAATTCAAGTTGGACTCAAAAGCCAAAAAAGCAGGCAGCAAAGAACGCGAGAAATACGATCAGCCAGCTCTGTGGACGTCTTGATTTAAATATTTAAGTGCGTTGCTTGGAATTTGGAGGGGAAAAATAAAAATAAGAAAAAATTGACCGCGACGTGTCATTTGTCCCTTTCGGCGCTCTGCGTCCTGTCCATAGCTTTCAATGGCTTTCGATTGAAAAGGGTGGTGGTGGTTAGTGACAAGAGATCTAATCACGGCTTGCGGCCCGGGTTCCTTCCTCCACTCCAACTCTGTCTTCGTCCTGCTCCCTCAAGCTCCCTCAAGCTCCTTGGACCTACTGAGGCAAGAATTTCGTGGCAAACCCGAGCCAAAATTCTGCTGGCCATCGACCGTGACGTCCTCTTCTCTGTCGAGATCGTATCTGGTCAGTCCCCATTTCCTTTCGCGCTGTTTGAAACTTTTATACGCTCCTACTTGCAGCGCGAACGCTGAGCTCTGCGTTTAGTTTTTTAGTGATGCCACGAGCTTCAAGTTAATCGTCGCACTCTACGCTATCAAAATTGGTGTCTGCGCGCTCAAGGTCCTACAGAACCTCACCCTCTTTTCCTGCACTCGAACCGAATCGCCCCCTGACGGGACAAAGCGCAACGGACTCGCGCGACTTATACAGCGTCGCCGCACTCTGTCTTCCTCGTCGGGCGTCCCCATCCCCCTTCTCCTCAACCCGACGCTTAATGCTATGCCTCCAGCGCTATGCTTCTCCGTCGGCCTCGATTGCCCTCGAACGCTTCTCCATCGCTCCCGAAATAACCAACTATCGTCTGGTGGGCTTGTTTCTGTTCTATTGTGCGTCGTTGCAATACACTCCATCCTGTAGCGCTCACATCTATGATCTCCCTTCATAGAACACGCCGCCCGGACGGCCACTCACGACGCGCACGACCACACGGCAACGTCCAAAGCCACACGTCGTCCCGCGCTGCAAAACGGTGGCGAAGACCACCATCATGCGGATACCGAGGAAGAGGGCAGCAACAGTGAGAGGGAGAACCCGGAGGAATACGTCGGGCTCGTAAGGTTCGGGACACCCCGTCATGACGTGGGCGATCGTGCGAGGTGCGTTTCTACGCTCTCTATGCCCTTCCTTCCTTCCCGCCCTTCCGTCCTTCCCTTCAGCCATTTATCTTATTTCATTATTTTTTCAACTCGTACTGAGGATGAATGACCTCTAGTGCCGAACGACACGACCCGCACGCCCAGCACGGCGCGATACGACTGAGGCGAGACGCCGCCGGTCCTCCCGCGCGGACTCGCCTCCCCCCGCAATCACATTCCTACCCGACACACACCCGCGCCCGCCTTCAAAGACGCCGGCCTCTCGCACGCCCCACTCGCACGCGCGTGCCTCCAAAGACGCCGCCCCGCGCACGCTGACGCCCACTCGCACGCACACGCCCACTCCCGCTCGCATGCCTCGGGCTCGATGAACACTCACGCCTACGCCCTTGTCCTGCTCGCCCTCGCCCTCGTCCTGCGCCCTCGCCCTCTCCTGTGCCCTCGCCCTCATCCTGCGCCCTCGCCCTCGTGCCGCACCGGTCCTCCTCCTCAAACGGACGCGAGGTCCACTTCGACCCCGCGATCTCGTTATCGCAGGTGTCTCTTGGGCTTCAGGGAGCGCGGTTTGTTGGGTGGGTGGTGTTTCCTACTCTTCCTCTTTTCTTTCGTTTTGGTTTGCGG
Source organism: Mycena metata (assembly GCA_029378385.1). Lineage (NCBI taxonomy): Eukaryota > Fungi > Basidiomycota > Agaricomycetes > Agaricales > Mycenaceae > Mycena > Mycena metata. Next base: position 27,023 of record JARKIB010000640.1, on the reverse strand, counting down.
GAGAGGGGAGGCAAGGCAGAGTTTCTTTCTCGAGCCGCCGCGCGTTTTTGTGGGTGTGAAGCTAGCCTTCAGATATACCCCTGCCGCCTCTTCTTGTTCTCAATGGCGGCACAGGAGGATTTTGTCAGGAGGTAGTCGCGATGAGGGAGAGTGAGCGCGGTAGTGATAGGGAGCGGGTGCGGGTGCGGAGAGGGGTGTAGTGAACCTCACGCACGCTCTCGTCGCGTTCGCGTTTCCTCCGGCCACTTTGCCTTAATTTTTCTTCGAATCGTACTAACGATGAATTACGTCTAGTGACGCGCTCGCCGACTTGACACAAGACACCGCCGCTGCTTTTGCCTTTTGCATGAACGTCCACTCACACGCATACTCCCCCACTGCCCACCGCACCCGACGCGCACTCGTACTCGCATGCGCCCGCACTCCTCTTCACACTCCGCTCCCCCAGCGGCTCACCCCCTGTCGACTTCGACTTCGGCCTCGTCCTGCGCGCCCTCGGCGTCATCCTCGTCCCTTCCTGGGCGCGAGGTGTACTGCGACCCGCGATCCGCCTCGTTATCACGGACACCATTCTGAGGATTCGAGAACGCGGTTTCGTTGGTTCTTACTCGTCGGCACTATTCTCACCGGCCCCGTCCCTTGCTCCTCGCGGTGAGGTGTACTTTGACCTCACGATCCGCCTCGTTATCGCGGGTACTATCTTGAGGCTGAGCGCGGGTGCGTTGGGTCCATGGTGTCCTGCTTTCTTTATTTTTTCCCTTGGTTTTCTTTTCTTTCGGCGGGTGGACTGGAGGCGGAGGTGGAGGGTTCCGTTCTCGAGATGTGTTTGTGGGGTAGCGCCGAGGGGCGTTTAGACACACGCTTACCTTCCCTCGCATTCCTTCCTGCGCGACGCGGGAGGATGTTCTGGGGAGATGGGTGAGGTAGTTGCGCGTGATGCCAGTGAGCACGGGGCGGGGCGTGGTAGGGTGCGGGTGCGGAGAGGGCGTGTAGTCGAACCGCGCGCACGCTTTCGTCGTGTTTGCGTTGCCCCACGGAGGAGGAAACAAGCTGGCGGAGGCTTGTCCGTAGGACAGTGGGAGTGTGCGGAGGCGGGGTGCGTAGGCGGGTTCGGACGCGGATACGGATGCGGGATATGATGCAGGCGACAGAGGACACGATCTGGCGCGCGGTTCCTACGTGCTGGTGAGCCGCCGCATGCGCTATTCGACATCCCTCTGGGCACACCAGCCGGGGCTTGCTGATGCTCCGTTGGACGTGATCATCATCATTGAGCTGTGGGTGATTGCGAGCGAGCGCTATACGCCATCCGGAGGAATCTCAGTGGGCGATGGCGAGGATACACGATTCCGCGCGTTCCCTTGCGCCGATTGCCTTGTTGCCTGTTTGTTTCTTGTGTGGCGGCGCAGAAGCTCCGTTGACCTTCGCGTGTCCGGCATAACATCTCTACCTTCCGTCCACTTCATTGTACCCTTACTTGTCATACAATAATCTCAAATGCTCGATAATTTGTTTATTTTCTGAGCTCGGCGCATCTGATGTGAACCTTTTTCAACCAACCACAACGAGACATGTTCTTTTTTCTGAACTGACAGTGGTATCAATTTAATTCAAAAGAAGCTGTACAAGTCGTGCAACAGCCTTGGTGTTGCCGTCCTTGTCCTTGGCCATTCTACTACATTTCCCCAGCACCTCCCACAGCAGGGTCAAATTTGTATTGTTGTGGAGACAATTGTGGTGTGTCCACAAGACTCAACAGCCTGAACCGATTTAACCTCCACTTCCACAATAAACTATTTTTGGTGATCGATTCCCCGGAACCGTCACCATTCATAAGCCTCATGCCCTGTGCACTTCAGCCTCGTGTCCTGTGCACTGTGCCTTTTGCTCGCAACCTTCACCATGTCTGCCCCTACCTCACCCAGCCCCAGAGCTGCTGGTTCCCCGGGGATCTCTATGTTCCGACCAGTCGCAGAACCAGAATCAGGATGGCTTGGAGTGTCAATCCAGGCTGCAAAGACACTCAAAGAGTCAGCAGAGCTTGTTCCGGTTCCATATGTGAAGGGAGTTCTGGGGATTGTTGTTGTTGTTTTGGAAACAGTTGAGGTGTGTTGCATGCAATCATTGTTGAATGCATGAGTGAAATCTCCATAGAAAATTCAAAAAAATCAAGAAGAACTCAAAGATCTCTGCGAAAGCATTCTCAGGGTTGCAACTTTCCTGAAAGATCAATTGGAAGATCACAAGGACACTACTTCACCAAAGTTCAAGAAATTATGTGAGGAGTTTGAAAAGTAAGTAGACTGTCCAATCTGTGCTGTGCATGTCCAATGGCTTGAATAGGCACCTCCGTGGGGTCCTTCCGACACTTGAAAAATTGCAGAAAAAATCTCAAGGATTCCGGGGCCGGGTCAAAGAAGTTTTCAAGTCAAGCAGCACTACAAGCAAAATTGCCTCATACCAAAAAAGCATTCAACAGTTGCAGTCAGATTTTCAGGTACTTACCATTGTTAATATTTCTCTTTATCTGATGTGAGGAGCAGTTTGTGACCATTGTTGACATTGGGTTCAAATTGAATGAGACTAAGGTGTTACCTACCTCAGGCAGCAAGTTCACTTTCACATGCAACATGCCAGTGCTGAGCATCTAAATCACACTGTAGCATCTTCAGGTTCAAGAATCAACCATTGCCCCCCTCCATCCAGGATTTTCCAAGGCAGACAGGCAATCTTGGACAAGATGCATCAATTCTTCAATACAGACTCAGGAAACCAACACATTTATGTCCTATATGGCCTTGGCGGGGCTGGAAAGACACAGATTGTTCTGAAGTTCATTGAAGAGTCAAGGTTCCCCCATTTCCTCAGCTAAAATGAACTACCACTAAATTTATTTCCAGCTTCTCTGACATCTTTCTTATTGATACTAGCAAAGTTGAGACAATTGAAGGAGGTCTGAAGAGTATGGCTGTCGTCAAAAGTGTTGGCGACTCTACCCAGGATGCCTTGAGGTGGCTTCAATCTAATCACAACAAATGGCTCGTGTTCTTCGACAATGCTGATGACCCAAAAATCAACCTCAATGAATTTCTCCCGAAGTGCAGCCATGGCAACATTATAATAACCTCTCGGAATCCTGACCTGCGGAGTTATGGAGCTCACATGTTAGTGTCTGACATGGAGGAAACAGATGCAATCACCTTGCTACTGCAAAGGGCAAACAAAGAAAGCTCGGAAGAAAACCTTAAACTTGCAACTGAGAATGTGAAGGTCGGGTACTCAGATAAAATCATATACAGAAGTCTGATTGTGCACATAGGAATTGTATTACTTACCCCTTGCAATTGTCCAGGCTGGTGCATTCATCTCAAGGTCTGAAAACCTCGAAGGATACTTGGCTCTGTACCACAGTAATAGAGCCAGACTGCTTAGTGAAAAAGCTGCACAGTCTCATGATGACTACACTCAAACAGTCTTTACAACATGGCAAATTAGCTTTGACCAACTTAGTCACGTTGCAGCAACTTTATTACAGCTATGCTCCTTCCTGCACTATACTGGGATTTCAGAGGACATGTTCAGCACTGCTTCAAAGTATGAGCCCTTATCATGGTTACCACCTAGGGAAGAATTGCAGGAGCCACTTGAATTTCTCTCTCATTTCTTGGGACCCACAGGGGAATGGAATTCTCTCAAGTTCCTGGATGTCACCAATGAAATCAAGGCTTACTCCCTGATCAGCTTTGATCCAAGGACACAGCTGTTTTCCATCCATCCGCTGGTCCATGCATGGAGTCGGAGTATACTTCTTGATAAAGAACCACTTCAGTCATGCATGAGCTCTATATTGGGCATGTGCATTACAGAGATCCCAAAGAATGAGATACAACCAACCTCAGTGCGACTTTTACCCCACATCATTCTACTGAAGTTTGTCAACCCTGATGGAATAGCTGACTTCAGGAGTGAAATTTCGAAAATATACTATAATGCTGGAAAGTTTCAAGATGCACAAGACATGGCTGAACAAGTTCTTGAGAAGTCCCGATTCCGTTTGGGTGAAGATAATCCAAACACCCTGGTGGCCATGGGTAATCTTGCTTTAACATATTCTGATCTAGGGGAGTTCCAAAAAGCAATGGAGCTCCAGGTTCTGGTCCTGGAAAAACGCACCAAGCTTCTGGGAGAAGATCATCCAGACACCCTGTTGGCAATGGGGGATCTTGCATCAACATATTCTCATCTAGGGGAGTCCCAGAAAGCAAAGGAGCTCAAGGTTCTGGTGTTAGGGAAATGCACCAAGATTCTGGGAGAAGATCATCCAGACACTCTGTTGGCAATGGGGGATCTTGCCTCAACATATTCTGATCTAGGGCAGTTCCAGAAAGCAGAGGGGCTGAAAGTTCTGGTGCTGGAGAAACACAACAAACTTCTGGGAGAAGATCATCCACGCACGCTGTTGGCAATAGGCAACCTTGCCTCAACATATTCTAATCTAGGGGAGTTCCAGAAAGCAAAGGAGCTCGAGCTTCTGGTGTGGGAGAAACGTACCAAACTGCTGGGAGAAGATCATCCCAGCACACTGTTGGCAATGGGCAACCTTGCCTCAACATATGCTAATCTAGGGCAGTTCCAGAAAGCGGAGGAGCTTGAGGTTCTAGTGTTGGAGAAATGCACCAAACATCTGGGAGAAGATCATCCAGGCACCCTGTTGGCAATGGGTAATCTTGCTCAAACGTATTCTGATTTAGGGCAGTTCCAGAAAGCAAAGCAGCTTGAGGTCCTCGTGCTGGAGAAACACACCAAACTTCTGGGAGAAGATCACCCAGACACACTGTTAGCAATGGCAAATCTTGCTGGAACATATTCGGGTCTACGGGAGTTCCAGAAAGCAAAGGAGCTTGAGGTTCTGGTGCTGGAAAAATGCACCAAACTTCTAGGTGTGGATCACCCGGACACACTGAGAGCCATGGCCAACCTTGCAGTCACATATAACACATCGGGTGACTTCGACAAAGCACAGGGCCTGGAGGTTGAGGTGCTTCAGAAGTGCAGACAATCTTTGGGGGACAAACATCCTCACACCATCCTTTCCATGGAGAATCTGGCAGATACATACCAAAAGCTGGGCAAACAGGAGGAAATGGAAGAGCTTCAGCAGCTAATCAAGGATACCAAGAAGTTATTGTAGAGCATGTATTATTTAAGTACTGGTGTCTGTGCACAAATTGATAGGTTTGTTATTTACTCTTCTTGGAGTAAGAACACCGTAAGAAGTTTGCCGACACATCAGCGGCAAAAGACGTAATTACTGTTTGAATTATGAACAGCACATTGGCTGGGCAAAAACTACCAGAGTCAGAAATTACCTGGGATCCTCTTTTGAGCATCATTTTGTCAAACATCAACACATCACGTTGTCACAAATCACGATTTGATGGCGGCCTGTCCGGACCGTGACTTTCCTTTGTGGACCTCGACCTCAGGGTTGACGACTCCTCCGAGTCAGAAGCAACCAGCCACGGGCAGCAGTAGTGAGCACCCCACCTTAATAAATACTATTTAATTATCCATCCCCTCTTCCTGCTCGTCCTTGTGAAAGGGTCGTGCTTCCAACGAAGCTCTTCTCGTGGATTTGAAGACCGGGGACGGAGTGCGAGGAGCACGTCGACGTCCCAGTTCGGTGGCTCAAGCAGAGCCCGTAACGCTGAAGCGAACTCACGCCTGAAGGCGGAGTTCGAGCTTCGACGTGGCAGATGAGCCGACTACCGTCGGCTAGGTCCGTAACCTGGGAGGAGGGAGCTGAGGGTTGAGGGGAAGCTCAGCCCCAATGGTGGCGCACGCGGCCTCTTGACTCTTGAAGAGCACTTGCTTGAGGTCGTGGTTGTGCGGTAAAAGTGTATTGATTGCCGGCCTCGCCGGCAACTAAACTACTACAAACACTACGATCAGACTACAATATATACGGCTTTAATGTACAGTAATTACAAGTCCGTCACAGAGCCCCCCAGTCTGAGCGTAAGGTTTACTCAATTGTACCAATCCTCAGGATACTCCGGAGGTTCGTAGGGCGCGGCGGGAGTAGGCACAAGGGCTGGTTGCGACGCCGCGTCATGAAACAGCGCGGCCTGTAAACTCCCCTCCTCCTCTTTATTCAAGGCGCTCTCCCTCCTTTTGGCAGCCAATTCCGCTTCCTTCTTGGCCCTTTTTGCAGCTCGGTTGTGCGGCCCTCGTTCCCGCCTTCGTTTCTCGCGCACTTCGCCGACTCTTTCTTGCAAAGGGACGCCGGGTCTCTGAAAGACCGACGCCGTAGACCCTTCACTCACAGGGAGGTCGAGACGTTGCAGCAAATCTCTCGCGGGGGGAGCAGCAGGGGCCTGGAGTCGAAGAAGTAAACTGGACTCCGTGACTACGTCCATGGCCGTCCCACTTTCTGAAGGCCTACGTTCGTCCAGGTCCGGCGACGCACTTCGAGCGCGTTTGCGCGGCATTGGCGGAGTTCGCGAGCGAGAGCGCGCGCGCCCTCTCCGTTCCAGTCGAAGTGAACTCGACCGGGAACGGGGGCGACGCCGCGGAGAGCGCGATCGGGAACGCGCGGCTCGATATCGCCGTTCATACCTCCCTTCCTCTAAGCTTCGGGACCGCGATCGGTACTCGCGTCTGCGCGGCGAATATGATCCTCGACGCCGCGATGAAGATCGGCTACGTCGCATTTCGCGGTTGTCGTAGGCCGGCAACCGCGCATCAGGTCGGTAGCGGCCAAGGAGAGGCGGGGAACGAGGACGTATCGGAGAGCGCGATCGCTCTCTACGACTCGTCTCGGTGGAGCGGTTCCGAGGGCTTCTCCTTGGCGGGGAATTCCGACGACTCGGGCCGGCAACAGGCGGCAGAGGAACGGGTGGAGGAATTAGAGGCGGTCGGGGGAGCGAGACCGCGGGGCGAGACCAAGAGGAAGGCGGCGCCGATGTTGGTGGCACATCTCGAGGCGGAGCCACCGGGTACCTCCATGAGTGAGAGGCGGGTCCCATTCTCGGGGTCCACCGGTCCATCGGCGCACGAGAAGCGGTGGCCAACGAGTTACTCAGGGACGGCGGGCTTTGTCCCAGCCGTGGAACCGAGGGAGGCGGGTTCGGAGGAGGGTCTAAGACGCGAGGACGGCGAGGAGGGCTACGAGCGGATCTTAACGGCTGAAACGGAGACCACCTCCTACCCGCGTCAGCGAGTAGAGGGCGTTCATCAACGTTCGCCTTAGTCGGAGTAGGGGGATCGTCATCGACATCCATCGCGTCCCCTTTATCTTGCTCGCCGTCAGTGGCGGGGCCCAGGGAGACTCGTCCATCAGAGTCATCGTCCTGTCGCACCCATTCTCCTTTCCCTTCCTCGAAGTGGCCTCCGGAAACCGTAGGAAGGTAACGCGCATCGGGGGCGAGCGGGCGTCGGCCAACATCCGCCGGGTGCGGCTTCTCTGTGGCGTACATCCATTTGGACCACCGCCCCTCTCTCAGCACCATATGACCCGCATTCTTGAAGGGCCACTTGGGCACTGGTCGGCCAAATTCTCTCCCGGTCGTCAACCAAGATACACTGGGCATGTCAGGAGCGCCTTCAAAGATGAGTCGGCGATTATTGGCACGATCCCAGAACATAACCTCTCCAGGCCCTAAATTGCGGGCGACGTTCTTCTTGCCGAGCTCGAGCATGAACGGCAAGCCTGTTTCTTCGTCGTCTTGTTCCCAGTAGGTAGTCCAGGCTCCGGTTCCAGCTTGAATGATCTCGGGAGGCCGAAGCCACGGAGCATGGGCGGGGTCGACATCAACCTCACCGCCTAGCCTCACGTTCTCCGCCTCCAGATCTGCCTTGGCCTGCAACACCTTGTCCTGCAACTCCCGGGTTTCTCGCGCGAATTTAATTCCAGTCGGCGTAGTTGAAGGCGAGGTCATCGCGCCCATGATGCGGCGCCGATTGAGAAGATTACGCTCGTCAGTAGATTGGCGTTCGCGTGGTCGGTCTCGCGGCAAGATCTCGTTCGCTCGAACTCTCAGAAGGGCCCGAAGATCAGCCCAACCGCCCGGATTGGAGGGTAGAGTCGCGTGGGGAGTCGGATTGTACTCGGTGGCAGTATACCGATATCGCTCTCTGAAGGCGACTTGGTCGGCCGGGTACCGGCGTGCATCGAGGACGTATTCTTCGATCTCGGTGCGGGAGAAGAAATCGAGGCAGACGTCCTCCGTAACGTGCTCGGCTTCTGGGAGTCGGTGGATAACGAAGCAAGGTACGGCCCCGTGCAGGAGATACCAAAAGCAGTCTTCCTTGTTGGCGTCATTTATCCATACTCCGAGCAAGCGGTCGTTGGCGGGCTGGACTTCGTGGATTTCTTCCGGGTGAAGCGGTTTATGGAGGAGGAAACTAACCATGTCCAGCCACGCGCCCTTTTCGCGCATGCCCCGCTGTAGTTCGGTGAGGGTGTCGACGGCTTCTTGGTACGCCCGTATTCCACGGAGCTTCTGGAGCTGCACGTTGGTAGGAACGAGGGGTCGGCAAGCCACGAACTCCGTACGTTGCCCACCTAGGCGCTTGATAAGGAACTGCATGTCGCGGTCCATCTCCGAGTTTCGCTGAACAAGCTTCTCGACGTAGGGCAAGGGGAGACGGCCTTGTTTGGATTCTCCAGGTTCGTCGCGCCAGACGGAGTACACGGGGGTATACTCGATGTCCGTTTCCAAGGCCTTACTTTCCCGGAGTATAAAGCCGAGCCAGGGACGGTGGAGTTGATAAACCTGAGGGACCTTCGTGTAGTCAGAGGGTCCCCCTTGCCCGTCGAATCGTCTTTGAGCCGGTTCTGGGGAGATAAGGACAGGCCCGTTGAGGTTGTAGGGCCCGGGGTAGAACGGGTCCTGGAGGGAGTTCGGGCTCCAAATGAGAAACTGTTGCGCGCCGACTTGAACGACGCGCGAGTGGTAGAACTTGAATTCGGGTAACCGATAGTCCAACCCAAAGTTGACGGGCGGGTTCAGTCGATACCCATGAAAACTCCGTAGCCGAGACGGAGAAAAGACGCATGAGGTAGGTATAGATTCGACCGCGGAGTTCTTCGTAAGGGAACTCGACGCGGTCGAACTTTCCAGTAGTTTGGGTTCCGGGATGGCGCCCGCGGCGGTAGGAACGGCGGAGTTCGTCGATACGGAACTCAACGCGGCGTCCGAAGTCGAAGGCGCATTGGTAGGGTTGGTGAGGTCGGAATCCATAGTTGACCGAGGGGTAGGTCGCGACGGGCGAATTAAAGTATAAAACGAGCGTTAGGGTAGTTAATACAAACGAGTATGGAGTCGCTGAGGACGTCACAAAAACTCGTCGTGGAGGTATAAAAGAAAGGAGAGATGATCGGCCACGCGAATCTAATAAGTACAAATCCTGGCACAGCCACTACCCCCGAATCCAGTCGGGACCTCAAAGTTTCTTGAGCGCCAAGTATTCGCGACGCAACTCCGGGGCGTTACGTAGGTCGTACTCGGAGACCCAGGAATCTTCAGAAGGGTCGAAGCCGCGCCAGCGCACGAGGTACATGCGTCGGTTTCCGTCCTTCCTTTTCGTCAGGCGGTGACCGAGTATGGCTTCAACCTCGTATTCTTCGGAGGCATTGAGGATATCTCGAGTCGACGGGAGAAGGACGCGGTCGCCGTAGAGGGGGTCAGATTGGTGGTATTTTCGCAGATGGGACATGTTGAAGACAGGATGCATAGGGTAGTTGTCGGGGAGGCGTAACCTGTACACCATAGGATTAATGCGTTCAAGAACTTCGAAGGGGCCGATGGTACGCTGTACCAGCTTGCGCCCAGTGCCTTCGACGTCAACGAGCTTGAGGGTGTGAGGATTGACCAGCGCGAGATCGCCCGGCTGCAGTTCCTGAATCTCCCGCCGGCCTTTGTTGTACGCGCGAGCTTGGCGTTCCTGAGCCAACACGAGCGCGTCTCTTGCTCGCGCTCGGTGGGAATCAAGGACCGCGAGGTAGTCTTCAGCTTTCTGACTAGCGACAAAGGGCCGATTCACAGGATCCCGGCCGGGCACTAGCGCACTCGTTACCGTGCGTGGTTGGTAGCCCATAAGTAGGAAGTCGGGGGTATAGTGAGTGGAAGAATGAACGGCAGAGTTGTACGCGTGGGCAGCCTCACTGAGCCATCGAGCCCAGGAAGTCCTGTCGCCAGCAACATAGGCGCGAAGCATTTGTTCGATGGTCGCGTTGAGAACCTCGGTTTGTCCGTCGGTTTGAGGGTGGTGCGAGGATGAAAGCACCATGTCCGCGCCATAGTGTTCGAGTACGGAGCGCCAGAAGATGGTGGCCCAACGTTTATCACGGTCGGCGATGATTCTCTCAGGCATACCGTACACGTTCACCACTCGTTCGACGAAGAACTTGGCGAATCCCTCCTGCGATAACTCGTTGTGGGTGGGGATGATGAGGGCGTACTTGGTCAGTTTATCCACGATGACCAAGATAGCGGTGAACTTCTCAACTCCGGAGGGAGGCAGTCCAGTGATGAGGTCGAGGGAAACCGTAGCAAATGGTCGAGACGGGATGTGAGCAGGCCTTAACCCGCCCATGGCTGCGCGTCGATCCTCCTTGATCTTTTGGCATACATCGCAGGTTCCACAGAAGCTCTCCGCGTCCTTGTTGAGGTCCGGCCAGAAGAACAGTTCCCGGAGTCGAGCCTTGAATTTCTCAGGCCCCGCGTGCGCGCCTTCATGAGCCGAGTCGTGAACCAGGGCTAAGATGTAAGGCATTTTTGACTTGGGCACGCAGAGTCGAGCGTTCCAGTCGGCGTCGATGAAGTAAAGAAGTCCGTTGCTTCCCTTTTGGAATCGGGAAGGAGTGAGCGGGGTCTCAGGATTAGGGATCGCGTCGACGAAATGCTTTCGAAAATAAGCATCGGAGCGATACCCGTCCGAGAACTCCCTAATCAACTCGGGCTTGGCAGCAATGAGCAGGTGCGACCGATTCTCCCAGTCCTCCTCCATCGAATCAGGGTCGCGTGGTACTACGCCCGCCGGGTACGTCCAGTGCCCGCCTTGAGGGAACGGCAGGTCGTCTCCCGCTAGCTCGCCTGGCGCCAACTTCTCCGCCGGGTCGACTTCATCATCCTTCCTCGCTTGTCGTCGCGTTTGAACAGGGAACGCCTCATACTGGAGGATGACGTCGTCCCACCACATGGCGGTGAAGACGGCTTTCTTCGCGGCCGAGCGCGAATCTTCATCCTCCACCTCTTGAGCGCGTTGCTGCTTGCCTTCGTCTGGAACTATAGACGGGATATCGTCGAGAACAGGGGAACTATGCGGCGGAATCCGGGGCAATCTCGACAGGGGATCTACATTGGAATGGATCCGCCCTGCGCGATGCACGATTTTCAAGCCCGGATAAGCTGCAAACACCGCCCCCCACGCCACTAGGCGCCTGTTCGCGTTTTCGTAGACCCTCGCCCACTGCAACGCAGCGTGATCCGTAATCAAGATCACTTGTTCCCCTTCAATGAATGGCTGATACTTCACCAATCCCTCCTTCGCTCCCAAAGCTTCCCGCTCCGTTGCGCTGTAATTCCGCTCCGCCGATTTCAGAGTCCGGCTCCAGTATGCTATAACACGCTCAACGTGCACAATTGTATCCTCGAATTCATCCGCCCATTCGTCCTTGAAAGGCTGCTCCACGACGTCGTTCGTAAGGGTGACGAAAAGTCGAGGCACGGGCAACTTCGATTCCCATGCCCCCCGAAGTCGATCGTAGACCGTGGTGCCCTTCAAGTCCTTTATCGCGATAGGCTGAATCTGCTGCAGACTCGTACCAATCGCGAAATCGGAAGCATCACTGTACAGTCGGTAGGGGCATCCTTGAATTGGGTGACCGAGTATGGGAGCGGCGGCCAGCGCATCTTTGGCTTGCCTGAAGGCGATCTCGTGCTCCGCCTTCCACTCGAACCTCACGCCCTTCTTCAACAACGTGAATAGAGGGGCCGCGATGTACGAGTAATACGGTATGTACTGCGAGAAATATACACACATCCCTAAGAACTTCTGAAGATCATTGAGGTGCGTGGGGCGCGCTATTTCCAGGATCGCCGCAACTTTCTCCGCGTGGGTGGATAACCCTAACCGCGAAACTTTCTGTCCGAGCAGTAAGATTGAAGAGTATCCGACGAAACATTTCGCCGGCGACAAGGTGATTCCAGCCTTGGCGATGGCGCCCAGCACCTTGTCAAGATGAACGATGTGTTCCTCCCAACTTTTCGAGAAGACGACGATGCCGTCGATGTAGACCAACGTAAATAACCAGAGGTAGGGTGCCAGCACGCCCTGCATTACACGCTGGAATACGGAGGGGCCGTTCCGGAGCCCGAAGGGCATTCTACGGAACTGCCACAGCCCCCGATGCGACCGGAAGGCAGTTTTCTCCTTAGCGTCTTCGGCCATTTCCAACTGAGTGAACCCAGCTAGGGCGTCAAAGGAGGAGAGTACCTGAGCTCCGCTCAGGCTTTGAAGAATTTCCGACTGTCGCGGAATGGGGAATTCGTCGGGGATGGTCCTTTCGTTCAGCTTGCGATAGTCGATAACCAGTCGAGGTTTACCATTGCAGTAGACGACCACACAAGGGAACCCCCACGGACTCACGGACGGTTCAATTACCTCCGCTTCAAACCACGCGTCCATTTGTTTGTCGATTACCTCTCTCTTGGCGGGGGAAGCACCGTACATAGGCACGGAAATGGGTTGCGTATCGGGTTTGAGTGGTATGGGGACTTTAGTGTCAACATGGCCCAGGCGCCCAGCGACTCCAAAGGCGTTAGCATTACGCCGTAGCACTTCTTCGAGCGGGGCCTTCTGTTCGTCTGGAATATCGGGCCCCCGATTGACCAGAGCGGAGACGTCCACGTCGGGGAGAGGTTCCTCTGGTACCGCTGTAGTCTTCGGTCCCCAGGCCTCATCCCCGTCGAGTTTATCGTCGTCACGCTCTGGTTTCTCGGAGGCGTTCGCCAAGTCTTGCTCCCGCAAGGTTCCAATAGTGGTTTTGATAGCTTCCGCGGCGAGAACGAGTTTGTCTCGTTCCTCCTCGTCCTTCGGTTTGTCCGCGTAGCTATCTGGGTCTAGCAGATGCCCGACTACTTCCCCCTTTCGAATGTACCAAGGCCGCGTGCTCGGGTTGGCTATCGGAAGGTACGGCGCAGCCGTATTAATCCAAGTGGTCGGCGCAGCCAGCACCGATTCGTCGTCCGTTGTTATCACTACCTTCTCTACCAACCAGTCCGTCCTCCCTTCGAACGGACCCCGCACCTTCACGTTATGCACGGTGCCGGCACTGATCAAGGCGTCCTGCACAGCGTAAACCTCCTGCGGCTTGTTCGTTCCCCTTCGCGCCGCTCTAGTGCGTTCTCTACGAGCGGCGGATCTGCGCAAGAAAGGCTTCGATTTGATTGCCATGACTCGTCGTATGTCGAATCCCAGATCGACGTTCTGAGCTGAAGAACCCGGAAGGACACGAGAGGAACGCCCAATTTTGATGTCGGCATGTCCACTCGAATAGCGCGTAACTCCCAATTCGTACGAAAGCTGGAAGTCCTCGCCTAGAAGGAGGGGCACGCGCATTCCTCGCACGACGTAAGCCTCGACTTCAAAACTGATGAGTATTCCTTCGGTGGACTTGGAGAACATAGTGAATCGCGTGAAGCCCAAAACCTTGGCTTCCCCGGTAAGCGCATAAAGCTTCATTCGGATCCCTTCTTGCGGTTTAGGGAGGTCGCTGAGAGTCTGGTAGTAGTCCTCAGACATAAGAGTTATATCAGCGCCCGAGTCCAGTCTGCCCTTAATCGGTAGTGCTTCTGGAGATCCAACCGAAACCTTGACATGGAGGGCCTTGACGCCCAGGGAAGCGTAGCCGGGAGGATGCGATCGTGCTCGATACGCTCGCTCTACTCGTGTCCCGGAATTGGAGACGCTGGCGACCCGGAGATCTTCGGGTAGCAGTTCTTCGACTGATTTCTCAATCGGCCGCTCACCCGAGACTTTAACGGGCACCTCATCCGGTTTAGGTTTGGGCATTCTGTTCTTAAACCGAGCTACCTTCCGCGGCATAGTCACGCCCTCGTTCACCTCCTTTTCCTTGCCTTTGTCTCTCTTGGTTTCTTTGCGCGCGTCGAATCTAATTCTCCGCCTGGTATTTCGATTATTGAGCTCGCGCGCAGGGGCATGGACAGAACGGACTCCGGAGGCTTTAGCCTTCACCGAGTTCACGTACTTGGAGGTCGATGGCTTAGGGTTCTCACTCGAGTAAAGGGAAGCAGATTCATTCACGAACTCGGCGATCATAGCTACATACTCATCATAATCCGCTTCTTCCACTTCCTGTGTCACGTCGACTTGAAGCATATTGGCCTCGCGCATCATGAGCCACTTCCCGTAGTGCGGGCAGTCGCGCACGTAGTGATGGGCGCTCGTACAGACGTAGCACACTCCATTCTTCGGCGGACGCTCGCTGCGCACGTCGTCCCTTTTGACGAACTCGTAACCCTTGACAGTTTTACCTTGCGGCCAATCACGGCGTACCGGAGGCGCGCCAGGGGGTCCGGGGTTCAGGTTAGAATTCGCGCCCAAAGGACGGCGAGGGTTGCGGAAGTTGTTCGTTGAGGCGTAAGCTGACTTAGAGCCGTTGGCGTCCTGGCCAGGGTTGTCAGAATCAGAGTCCTCGTGGTTAGAGACGTCTGCAGCAGATTGGACCAGCTTTGGCCGAGGAAATTGCGGACGGTGACAGTTTGCGTTTGCCACCACAATTCTGCACGCCCCGTGAACTTCAAAGGAGCGATAGCGCCGAGGTCGATGATCATCTGCGGCGATAGGCGAACGAGCTCAGCCATCTTGCAGATATACGCGATGGCGGTTTTGCCGTGACCGTCCCATTCAGGAACAAGCTGAATATTAAGCTTACGGTTGAGTTGCCAGTCGAAGTTCCCGTACGGGTTCGCATTCCCATCGACGTTACCGAAGGGAGGTCCGCCGCCAGGCGGTCCTCCACCTCCGTTACCTCCTCCTCCGAAGGGAGGTCCTCCGCCCTCAGGCGGGCCTACACCTCCAGGTCCAGCTCCTCCAAAGGGAGGTCCTCCGCCCCCAGGCGGGCCTGCACCTCCGGCTCCATTTCCTCCGGAGGGCGGTCCTCCGCCTCCAGGCGGGCCTGCACCTCCGGATCCACCGTTCCCTCCAGCTGGCGCACCTCCACCATTGACGTGGAGAGGCGCTGCAGAGGCTCCCGGGCGCATTTGTAACATTGGCGCCTGCGGGCGCTCCGGAATTCGGCACGATAGCCGTCCCGGTCGGCGCGGTTTTAGGGACATTCCTAAAATTATAGGAAGTCCAGTGTGAGGTGGTCTGAGGGATGGCGCGCGAGGCTACGTTCGCATTGACTACGCCAGCGTCATTGTTATGGACCTGGACGCCGTTGGCCGCGCCGGCAGCGCGGAGGGCTATGCTCGCGTCACGCGCTGCTTGAGTAGGAGAACGGTCTGTCGTATCTCCTTCTACAATAGGAGGCAGTCCATTGACGATGCTGGCAGGCGCCAAGTTGTTCGCAGAGCCGGCTCCCCAACCAGTGGGTAATTTCCCCACTCCTGGCAGCACGCTGACCGACCCAGGACCGACCGAGGAGAGAGACGGGGGTACTTGAGGGTTATTGGAGGTAGAGGACACGAGGATAGACATGTGGGGAGGGAGCTCGTAGAGACGCGCCCCCGCTGCTCCGGAGTCTACTTTGGTAGACATCTCGAACGGAGCAGATGAGGCCTCGTCATTCGCAGCAGCGATGTTGACGACGACGTCTTCGTGTACAGCAGGATTTCGAACATGGATTTTGTAAAACTCGGAACGCAACCCACTAGTCGTTTCAGCTACCAGATGATTGCGCGCTTGAGCACTGTAGGCGCGAGCTCCATAATTCGGTCGCGCGAGGAGTTTTCCAAGCTCGACTCGCGTTTCATCCTTGCCGAACGCAGATCGTACAGAACTGCGGGTAGAGTCGATAGAGCTGATGGCGTCCAAACCTTCTTGACCGTAGACGCGTTTGATGGAGTTAAGGAGACGTTTGATATGCTTAGTGGCTTGGGTCAGGCGAAATTGAACCGAGGAGAACGCCATGAGGACATGCGAACAGCTCATATTTTCCTCCATGAATCTGAGAAACTGCCAGCCCGGATCGATGTAGAACTGTTTCGACTTGGGAGTCTTAGAGAACTCATAGAGAGCCTTGAGAATCTGATGGACAGCAAGAGCGAGCTGCGCGATGCGGTCGAGGGAGTGGTGATTGAGGGAGAATAGAGTAGCGCCAGACTTGGAGTTGTACCCATTGATGTCGGAGAACGTCATCCGGACGGAGGCGAATTCCTGTACGCCCTCGTCGAGGGAGCTCCAGTCCCACTGGCTATGCGGGAGCGTCCACCTCATGACGGCGTTGCGCAAAAGGTCGGTCTCATCCAGTGTCTTGCCAGGCAGATCTCCATCCTCAACCCCGTAGGGGAGGAGGGGACCGTCGTCCTGTTTGGGATCGAGAATAGGGTGGTAGCGAGCCAGGGACGTGGCTAGGTCCTCGTCGAAGACATCTAAGTGCCTGGCTAGAGAGACGAAGACGCGAGGATGGCCGTGTCCCGCCAGGAGAGCGGCGGTAACACTCTCGTTGTAATCCACGGGGACGCTGTCAGCGCCCTCACCGCGGTTAACGATAGCGCCGTCAGCGCCTTCACCGGGATGAACGATTCTGCCGATAAGGTGCACCTCGCTTTCGTCAAGGCGGTCACCCATGGACTGACGAACGGTCTGAGTCTTGTTATCCGCCAGCTGGAGGGCCTTGAGCCCCTCGACAGCTTCCAAGACGGCGCGGCTAGTCGGAATGTCGTCCGGGGCAGGAGCTACAACCTCCTCACCATTAACGGGTTCGAGGACGGCTCGGCTGGAGGAGGCGATGACGGATCCACGATGGTGGAAATCTTCTTCGTCAGGCACCTCCACCATTCTCCCAGGCGGAGCCGGCGCAGCGGCGCGAGAATTGGTGGCGCGCAACAACGTCCCGACGTACATGGTACGAAGGGAGCTAGCGCGAGCCAGGGTGGCGGCGGGACTCTCAGCTCCATCAACGCTGACGGACTCAGTGGCGTCCGTAACGGAGGAGTTGGAAACCGTCTGGAGAGGAGGCAGGGTGGAAACGGTGCCGGCGTCGTAGCCACCTCCAGCGGGAGTCTCACCAGCCGAGGGCTGGGACTCTACCGCGTCAACGCCCGCGACGGTCAGAGCAGAGGCGTTGGAGACGGGCATGGCGGGGGTCGAAACAGATCGAGGTGAACGCCGGGTAGGGGCGGTCGGGATACGGGATTTGGGTTGGTCGCCAGAGATGGCGGCCTTTTTGCGAGGCGCCTTGGGAGCGTTATTCGAAGTGGACATGATCTGTAGTTGTCGCCGAAGCAAACCCGAATTTATAGCTCGTTTCCCGGCCGAGACGTCGATCGTCTATCTGTCGCCACGCGCAGAGGCATGGGGCCCCTCATGGAGAGGATGGCGCCATCGATTATCTTGATGAAGGCGTTCGAGCAAGAGGGCGAATCAGGAGGTGAGAGAAATTGGACGACGAGAAGAATATTTATCGCGTCTTTTTAGCGCGAAGAGCCTTCCCGTCCGGCAGGTAAGAGTAGTCCCTCCTCTGGTTGGTATAGAAGCGTTCCGCAAGGTGACGGCCGGGCGCTCCAAGGACACACATGGAAAGCGGAAGCAAATTTGCCAACTCGTTTCATTCCTTGATAGCGCTTCAACTACTCGGAGACGCAACATGGTTCGTCCTCACGAGACTAGGAGGTTCGCGTGGACGATGGGCGTTTAGCGGAGGAATGAACGAAGGAGGGGAGAACTAGAATTTTCGGGTCTTCAGATCCATTTTGCATGAAGACCCCTGCGGTGGTCACCACTGTGAAAGGGTCGTGCTTCCAACGAAGCTCTTCTCGTGGATTTGAAGACCGGGGACGGAGTGCGAGGAGCACGTTGACGTCCCAGTTCGGTGGCTCAAGCAGAGCCCGTAACGCTGAAGCGAACTCACGCCTGAAGGCGGAGTTCGAGCTTCGACGTGGCAGATGAGCCGACTACCGTCGGCTAGGTCCGTAACCTGGGAGGAGGGAGCTGAGGGTTGAGGGGAAGCTCAGCCCCAATGGTGGCGCACGCGGCCTCTTGACTCTTGAAGAGCACTTGCTTGAGGTCGTGGTTGTGCGGTAAAAGTGTATTGATTGCCGGCCTCGCCGGCAACTAAACTACTACAAACATTACGATCAGACTACAATATATACGGCTTTAATGTACAGTAATTACAAGTCCGTCACAGTCCTAGTAGCTAAAGCTGAGTACATATGTGCATGCCTCAATAATCTATGTCGTGGTAGTAGCAGCATCGTTCATGCATGTATGTGAGGATACCTGTGATTCACCGTCCTACCCTGGTAACTTTGCAAACCCATCCACATGAATTAAATTAAATGCACTCGAGTACGGAATAAAAAGGAGGTCCGTCGATCCCGGCGCTGTATCCACAGATATCAGTCAGTCAGCAAGGTCAACAAAGACGAAGAGTGGGAAGGCAACTCACAACAACACACATTATCCTCCGGTGGGCACAGCACCAGACCCAGTGTGTCCTCGCCCATTGCCGCCCCTCCGCTCCGCCTCTGCACGCTAAGGTTCCCCAGGGGTAGAGGTAGAGGTATGGAGGGGCCAACCTTACCTCCGACCTTCAGAGGTAACCACTAGAGGTATTGCCCTTTCAAGGGGCCATAGACCTTTGAGTAATGTTGTCAAGACTTGCGACTTGCACTTCCCAAGTCGACTTTCGAAGTCGACTTGAGCCGAGTCGAGTCGAGTTGATGCCATCAACTTCGAGTCAACTTGAGTGACTCAAGTCGGGTATAACAGCTACTACCTTTATTTCGCCCGAGGAAGCCATTGAACCTATTCAAAAAAAAATTGCGGCCGTGTGACACATCTGTGACATATGTCACATATGTCACATGTCGAAATACTTTTGCGCATTCGGGTTTTTAGAAGGTCTTTGGAAGGTCTAGAGTTATTTCAAAAATGTGCCGACTTGAGTGACTTGGAGTCACCCAGTCGACTTCGGTGAGTCAACTTGTTGGTCGAGTCGACTTGCCGAGTCGTGACTCGACTTCCGGAGTCTTGACAACATTACCTTTGAGTCCTCTCTTAATCAATTAAACAGTCATTTCTAGGTGTTTCCTACACCGGAGAATGGGTATTAACCTCAAAAAGCATGATTTAAGATTGGGAGGTACAACTTTGCCTTAACCTCTACCTCTACCCCCTTGGACCTTACCTCTGACCTTTGGAGGTCTACCTTTACCCCTGGAGATCCTTACTGCACGCTATTCGCCCCGCTCTGCCCACCAACAACACTCTGCCCACCGACCCCACCAGCGTCATTGGCATTATTATTAGCAGCAGCATGCACAGAAGAGGATGGGAAGGGGGAGCAGGAGGGGTCGACGAGGTGTGCGGTGGAGCCGGAGTACTCAGGCTGGATGGTGCAGGAGTGGATGCCCTGGTCATGCAGGGTGCGGCAATAGGCATGAAGTCGAGCTTGCACGTGGCGAGGACATGTACAGATATGCAGCTCGTGCAAACTCTGCACACCCTCCATTGCGACGATCGTCGTGTGCACTCGCTCCAGCGAGATCATTGCTGGTACACCTTGTAGGCGGACGAAAGAAGCAGAGCAGACTGTGGGGAAAGGAAGATTGTTAGCGAGTGGAATCAAGTCATATCTTGACGTGAGTAAGGAAAACGGGGTGGATAAGAACAAGACAACATGATGAGTTACACCTATATGTGGGTGCTTGCTCCGACCCGAGACAACCCCACCCCAGCGTATAGCGTCCCCACCCCGACATATAGCGTAGAGAAGAGTAGACAAATAAAAAACCAAGACTTACCCAATGGAACCGCGCTCCCAAAATGATACATGCAATAACCAGACTAATCACCGGATTGAAATACACCTTGCGGCCGTTCCACGACGGGGGCGCAAGGAGGAGGATGAGGCCGGTGCAGATGATGCCGACATTACCGAAGACGTGCAGGACGAGCGCGCACATGTTCATCGAGCCATCGTGCCTGTGTGTATGCCCATGGGCGTCTTCATGGGAAGAGGAGTGCAAGTGTGGAGAAGAGGGGTGGGGAGGGGGGGGAGGGGGACGAGGAGTGAGTGCGGCCCAGGGGAGGGTGAGTGGGAGTGTGAGTGTGAGTGTAAGTGGAGGTCATCATGCAAGTGTGAGAGGAGCGGTGTTGTCTCGCGCTATGTTGGGTGCCACTAGAGGTCATTCATTCGGTGTCAGTACAAATTGAAGTGGGAGGATTCTGGAACGAAGGACAGCTGGAGAGGCGTACCTCGAGCGATCACCGCCCGCGTCATAACGGGGTGTCCCAAGCCCACGGGGCCGATGTACTCATCCGAGTCCTTGCTCCCGCTGCCCTTGTTGTCGTCGTCACCAGGCGGGGGTTGCTGATTTCAGGAGTGGTGAAGAAATGTTTTAGGGCTTTGAGGCCAATGGAGAAACATAACGCTAGGGTGTAGCATTTAGCATTCAGCAGGGAGGATGAAGGATGAGATCGATGAGACACACCGACGTTCTGATCGGAGGCGGAAACAAACCGCGGACAAGAGTGATCTAATCACAGTGTACGCCCCAGGGATCGCGTAATTTTAGCCTTCCTTCAACCTTCCTTCCTCCACTCCGACTCCTTCTTTCTGTCCTGACTCCCAAGCTCCATTGTTTAGTCATTGTACTCAACCGAGAATGTTGTGGTCTCGGTCGACCCGAATCATGATTAAAACCCTGCTGGCCGTCTTCTTCGTCGAGATCATTTCCTGTCAGTCCGCTGGTGTTCGTTTCCTTCCATTCGTTTTTAAGCTTACATTTACTGGGCAGGCTACGCGACACGGCTCCAGCTAGTTTCCGCATGTCAGTATCGGTGCGGCTCAATCTTGTTTCATTTTGACTGACCGAGTTTTAGATCTGGTTCGTGCCTCGACATTTTACTTAGTCGACATGCTAACAATGTCGGAAAAATCGAATTTACCTTATCAGGACCTGACAGAGCCTGAGCAACATATCCGCGCTGATCAGGGCGGCACAGAGCAGCATATCACGGATCAAGCATGATCAGGAGGCCCCGTCTTCGTTGGCAGGAAATCATCAGGTAGAACGGGCGTGGGCATGCCCACACTCCACATATATGTTGAAACAGTGGTCTCAAATATGTTAAACACAGTCTTCATTAAAAAAACTCGGGCAGCACCCGGTGGCTTGAACAAGGTACATAACTCAGGTGGTGACCTTCCATTGCATAACACTGTTTTTGAGAATGTCTCAGCGTATTTAGTAGTAGTATAGTAAATTCAGTTGTTGTTGTAGTAGTTTGTTACTAATTGTATGATGACTACAGTACTGTACCATTTCAACCGTGGATTCAGGCCTTGTGACCTATTAGATTCAACTTTCCACAGATTCAAAGTGGACTGGGACCTGTGACCACCATTTTTATTGTTCAAAACATTCAACTGATGGAAGGTTGAACTCAATATAGATTCAACCAAGACACCCACAGTAGGCCTGCGAGGGCCCAAACTTGAACCAGAAAGTGTGCAAAAAACAGAATCCTGCAGGGATTCACGATGAGAGTGCCATTTTTTTACGTTGGAGGAAATTTTGAAATTTTGCACCCTGGGCGAGGTAAAACGGTCACCAATTAAAGCCTCCCGGTGACCTGTGACCTCTATTAAATAGCTTCAATTCACCGACCGCTGTGACCTGTGACTTGAATCTACGGTCAAAAATAGTACAGTAGGCAGGTAGGGTTGAGGAGGACAAGGCAATAGTTTTTCTCTTTTACGTCAGCTCCGATAAGGTCGGTCAGCCCGGATAAGGTGGTGTCAGGGTTTTTTCGAACCTTATTATGCCGGTAAAAGCCTGACGGCCTGACACAACCTGATCTGGCCGAATCTACCCTGATAGGCCAATTTGGATTTTTCCGACAGAATCAACCTTTCAGCCAGGTTGACTTGCGCTCATTGAACCTGCAGCTACCGATGTGTCTGTTAGTTCCCCATGTTAAGTACTGATTTTTCTCGCTGTTCAGTCGTGATCTTTGCATCACAATTCCCTGGAGACCGAACCTATGGCCGTTTGAATCCAGGTTCGTCCACGCCGTTGTTGTACTTATCTTCTTTCTTTTTTCTTGAATTGACCTTGTTCAAGGCCTTCAACTTCAACCCTTCGCTCAATGTCCCTTAACGAGGGTGTTACTATGGTACTTTGGTGGTCCTTATCAATTTTCTTTTTGGGGGATTGACTTTTCGTTCAAGGCCTTTGACTTCAATTCTTCAATTAATGTCGCTCGATCCCTTGAAGAAGGTGTTACTATGTTCGAATGTCGGTATATTATAGGCTGAGGTATTGCGTTGAGCACGGTTCACTGTGGTCAAAGCTATGCAGATAATAGCCGATTTGAACATTCAATTTTTGTAGTAATTTTTGAACTGATCTTTGTTCAGGGCCGTCAACGTCAATAATTCACTTCAACATGGTTCAAGACGGTTAATAGTCACTAATTTAACACTTTATTGACCGCTCATACTTGATTGCTTGAATGGTCAATAGGTGTGTATTGCATTCATTTATTCATTTTGATTTTGATTTCAAGTGGTAACTACATGTGGCCAGGTGGCTATGGTAGCTGTAACTACAGATTGGGTTCGGGGAGGTATCGTGTTGTGGTTTGGTGGGATTGGTTGATATGTAGAGAAGAGAGAGAGAGGGAGAGAGATATATATACTACTGGGAAAATGTGCGTATGTGGGATTGAGTCAATGGTAAGGAGGTTTCCAGGTATGTGTTAAGACAGGTATTTCGGTTGGTGGTTATATGAGAGAGAGGAGATGAGCGAGAGATTATGTTGATATAAAGTAGCCATAAATACATAGAGAGAAAACAGAGAGAAACATAACATAGAAAACAAAACTCAGCGTCATTCGCTGTCAAAGCGGGCTGTTGCTTCACTGAAGGTCCCGAGGGCCTTGAACGTTTTGGGTTCGGCCAGCAGGGTGGAGAGGTGGAGTGATCCGAAATGACCTGCGCGCCTCGCAGCATCATGGAGGGGTTGGCGGAGATGTTCGAAGGCGGGGCATTGAAGGATGAAGTGCACCCTCGTCTCAAACGGCTCCCCGCACGCCTCGCAAGCTGGAGATTGGATGAAGCCAGACTTATGGTGATGGGTGTTTAGGTGCGACGGGCCTGTGCACAGGCAGGAGATGTTGGATATGGTTTTTCTTGGGAGGGACGAGGAGTATAGGGCGGAGAGTCGGAGGGAGGGGATAGATCTGTCAATGGAGCGCAACACTCTTCCCGTTTTCGACCGGTCCCATAGCCCGCGCCATTTGTCGAGGACTTGAACGCGGATCAAGTGTTGAACCGTAGTGAGCGAAACGAACAAGCTAGGGTCGACTTCCATCTCGGTCGCCGTCTTCGCCGCCTCGTCTGCAAGCTCATTCCCGTCGGTTCCGATGTGAGCGGGCGTCCAGAGATTGGTGATGGTTAGATGTGGAAGGTGGATCTGCGCGGTGCGAAGGAGTTGGTCATAGAGGATTGTGCGGTACTGGCCAGAGCGGGGTGTGGTGACCAATATGCCACGGAGCATGGCTTGGGATTCGGTGACACATAGGATGTGTGGGTGACCTCCTTGAATTGCAGTCTCCGTCACCTTTAGTAACCCTTCCATCTTGCCTTCACACACCTGCCCCAATCCCAGTGGGACCACAATCCTCTCCCTCTCGAATCCCGCCTCTATCCTCACCACTGCTCCCCCAACACGACCTTCCAACAGTGATCCATCCGTATACCACGTTGACCGTGCAACCCACTCGTCCCTCAACACATACTCTAGCACTTGTAGAGCACTGTCCTTTGGCATGGTGGTTGTAGTGACGGGGAGCGGGCTCATCCACGGCGGTGCATAGATCGGTCGCAGTGGCTCCATCCCCAGCGTCGCATCCACAACCTGCCCCAGAACTCCTGTGCCAGCCCCACCTTCCCCGCTTGCCATCTGCACTCCCCTAGCCCGCACCCTCGTGCCCCGCTCCGGCACCCCCGCTGGCCAATGTGTCGCAGGCACCAACTCCACGTAGTGGAACAGCGACACTATCCAGGGGGATACTGTGATTGCTATCATTGAAATGCACTGGTACTGTGGTCTACTATTTGTCCTTTGATCCCTGAAGGCGGCAGATCTCCGGCAACCTGCTGGCAATCAATTTTACCAAATTCCAAGTCCTCCAGACTGAAGGATGTTCACGGGTTTAAACTCATACCAGGCAGTATCTATTACCACAGAAGTGGCCCATCTCGAGCCATCAATGCCTGAAGCTGTTGCAGAACTTTGGTTGTGTGCTTTGGACCCAACTTTTTTGTTTTCACCAACCCATTGTCATCCGTGAGGTCAAAGAAACTATGGAGCACATGTCAGTAAGAGTTATAAGGACACCTGCATATTCCACAGTGTGAAGGGAAGTTTTAACCTCGGAGCATGCGGATTGATCCCGACTGATGTTCTAGTTCTGATCATCAAACACCAAACAGTAGACCACAGTACCTCCGTATTTTAACATTATTTTTAATGGTACCCCCCTGATGCCATCTTGCTGTCCTTGGGGCTATTCAGGATGGTGTCCTTGATGTGATGATGGATGCGGTGTGATGATGGGAGAGTGAGAAAACGAGCTATCCGGGTGAGTAAAGTGTCGTGTTCGACTCGAAGGTGTGCTGGGAGGATGGCTGCTTCCTTTTCCAGGGCCACGAGAGATGCCGTCCGAAAGCTCCCAGTAATACAGCGAGCCGCGGACCGATTGACTTGCTCGAGGGGCTTGAGGAGAATCACTGACTGATGGCCGGGACCAATCAATCCTGTACCTCTGCCTCTGAGGTAGAGCCTGCTGCTAACCTCTGCAGGCTGTTATGTAGTATGGTGAGCACTGAGCCCTTCACAGGCACACTTGACTAGTTTTAGAACCAACATGTGTGAACTTGGCACATTGTGCCAATCGAGGCCATCAAGCGGCAAGTCGGCATGCACAGCCCCCGTACCGAGAAAAACAGTTGAAATCTTGCTTCATATAAAGTTCACTTCAATTATGGAACAACTAATGACAACCTCTGTTCACAAGACAAATAATGTGGCTGGAAGAGGCAACATGAAAAAAAAAAAGGTACAGAAAGTTGAAAACCTGAAAAAAAGGGTGGAAAAGTGAAAAAAAAGCCCGGAATAATAAATGCGCAAAGTGACCGCCATAGATTAGGCCCTGTTTCAGGAGAAGGAACAAAAAACAAGTAAAGCACATAAGGCACCCCACAGATTAAATGCAAGCCACAACTGTGGATATGTCAGGATGAAACTCCAAATAGATAATATGCCCAAATGCATCTTGACCTCAAGACAAAGGACATAAATAGTAGCACATAAGACTAGGAATTCACCGGACTCCAGAGCATATAAGGATGTGAGTGATTTCAAGTACTATGACCCGTCATGTCACCAACATGCCTCGTCACCAAACCACAGCGGAAATTCGTCTAGGTCATGTCTCAACATGTTTTACTCTTACAAGGAGTAGCCTACAGCTTCTTGTTGACAATCTCAAGATCACTGGCCTCGAGGCCATCTTAAATACTACACAATCCCTCTTGAAATTGGCAGAGGTACATTCCACAGTTATTTAATATTGAGCAATGCTTAATTGGTTCCCCAGTCGATCATACACAATAAGAATGTGAAATAAAAGGAGCTGAACTTAAGTGAGTGCCCGAAATTACCGACACAGGAACTTAAGGTAATTCATATTTCACTTAAGTAGCTGCACCACTTAAGTTCTTCCCCATACCCTACTGCACTCCACAATCTCTGCTATCTTGATGCCTCGCACCCTCCTACTCAAGTTCCGAATGCCTGTGTTGACTTGATGGAGCACTCTCAGGAATTGCTTAATGGAATTATTATGGTTTATCTCAAGTCAGATACTGGGGCAGAGTTAGCCCCGAGGGTATTGGAACATATTGGAAAATTTACCCAGTATTTCTCCCTATACTTAGTCTTCTTTATCTTTCATTGACCAATATATCTAGGACTCTCCACAAGATTCATACATTTTTTGAAGCTCAAGAAATTTCTCCGGCAAGGTGAATTGAATGCCTTGCTTAAAGACTGCAAGGCAAAGCTGCAACTGGAACTTGAGTTCTTTCAGGTAAATATTTTCCTGCATGAAGCGAATCTGTTTAACTGACAACCTTGCTTATCAAGATTATCAATGTCAGGATAGACACTGAAAAAATGCAAGAAAATGCACATATGAGACATCAGGAGGTGCTCAATATTATTGAGACACTCTCAGATTCAGCATCCTTGGTATGTGATCAGACCATATCAAAGTATTTACCATAACTGTTGTACAGACTAGTGGTGTCTATTCCAGCTCATATGCAAGGTGATATTCTTTTTCCACCTTTTTTTGCCTACTCAAACCCATCTCAGTTCCAACTCTATCTCAATGCTGCCAGCAGAACCAAGGATATTTCATGGTCGGGAAACTGAACTTGCGGATATCCTTAAGCTTTTTGGTGAAAATTCCCCCAGAATAGCTATCCTAGGAGCTGGTGGGATGGGGAAAACTAGTCTATCCAGAGCAGTCCTGCATCACACCAGCATTGCTGTCAGATACAATGACAATGGGTTTTTTGTTGCATGTGATGGTTCAACAACAAACCAAGTTGAACTTGCCGGTGTTATTGGGGCACATCTAGGACTCAAATCAGGGAAAGACCTTACCCAAGGAGTTTTGTGGCACCTGTCTAGTGCTCCACCGACCTTGTTGATTCTTGATAACCTGGAGACACCATGGGACCCAGTAG
>JARKIB010000064.1:0-497746 GCA_029378385.1 Mycena metata | reverse complement strand
AACCGGACAGATGGGGGACCGGTGGAGCGGGGGGGGGGGGGTCCAAGACGGCGGGGAACGAGATGCTAGAAAGGCTGCCAGAAAAGGCCAGGGAGGTGGGTGCCCGGGAATTATTTATTCATGGGTCTTAGCTAGGTAATTTGTATTTGATTCATTCATTCAAGTCCGACTACATGTACGCTACGTGGACGCGTACGCTACTCCTGCCAACACCACATTCGACGCGACTTGCGCGACACCATTGCACGTGTGCGGCACTCGGCGCGGAATGCCGCCCACGGGACGATGCGCACCAAGATACCGCGGAGCGGAGGTAGGGGGGGATAGCAGCAATGGGAGGAAGAGGGACAATGTGGGGACGTGGAAAAAGATGGCGCGCGCGAACTCGGTGTGTGCAAGTCGCCGGCATGGGGACGTGAAGATGGCGTGAGCGGGGGCGGTGCGGCATGGACTCGTCCAAGCCACGTGTGCGCACACACACTTCCCGCGCTGCCTCCGAACGCACTTGCTCCGGGTCCGCAAGCTCGCTGCATCGAGGGGAGCGGGGGCGATGGGCAAGAGGGACGGCGGTGCGCGCGCGGACACCGTGCAACGAGGTACAAGAGGGAGGCGGGGACGAGGGTGAAGGGGAAAGAGGTGGGAATGAGGGCAGTGGGGTCACTGCGCAACGAGGGACTCGCTTCTACGCACGTACAACAGGGAGGCGGGGACGAAGTGGGGAAAGAAAGGGAGCCTGGGGACTGCATGGCGTCCTTGTGGGCATCAGACTTTCTACAGATTTCTTGAACGCGCTTGAATGTCCTTGATCTTGCTTGAATTGGGCGAACAAGTGCGCAAGCTACAAGCAATCACACCAGGTTCGAATCCCGCATAAGTAAAAAAAGTTTTTTTCTATAAAGTGCACTGTTGTTTTCACGCAAATTGGAGCAACTTTTTTTGCCAAAAATATTGGGTTCAGGCGAAAAAGCACGTTCAAGGGCATTCCAGTGCCAAGGAATCTGTGAAAAGGCTGATGGGCATTGCATGCACAGATTTAAGGGAGGGTGGGGACGAGATGGGGAGGAGGACACGGGGGTCCAGGAGCGCTGGCAGGCTGCGCTGCGTGTTCCGCCAAGTCTATGCGCAGCAGCAGCTGGTGCCACATAGAGTCGATATCGAGGATGTGACGGTGAGGCGCAGACGCGGATGGGAGTGGGGAGGGAATATATAAAGGGGAGGTGTTATATCCGTGAGCACATATCATGGAAGCTTTCCGGAGTCGACACCTAACACTCCGGAGTCTCCGGTGTCTCCGAAGCTACCGGAATCCCGGAAACTACCGGAGTCCTCGGTGACTTGTTATCTTTGCAACGTGCATCGAACTAAATGGTTTACCATGTGCCTGGAGTCAAGCATAAGGTTGCTACTTCTTTCCACATGCTTTTGAACACCACATGACTTACTTCTCTTCTTCAACTTCTCCAACAACATGAGGTGATCAGGTTCTATTGTATTTTCACATGGTTCCTTATCTATCTCCTTATACCTTACAATAGAGTACTTTACTATTTAATCTCCTAGACTATACTCCTGTTCTTCAGTTTAATTATTGAGTTGCTTCTGCGCCCTGTAGTTGCTTCTGGGTTCTCTCCGGTCTCCGAATACCGGAATACTCCCCTTGTGTTCGCTCATCTCTCTGTCTGGTAGTGCGGGTAGTGCACTCGTCCTCTATACTGTGGCGTTGTGTTACTCCGGTCGTCTCCCTCCTACTCCGGAATACCGGAGTCTTTGGTCCCCTACCGGAAGTCCTCGGTCTTGCTCCGCTGTGTCTGCAGGCGACTGGCCCATATCCCTGCTCCCTCCAAACCTGGATATAACAGGAGGATGTGGT
The DNA here is from genome assembly GCA_029378385.1 of Mycena metata. Taxonomy (NCBI): domain Eukaryota; kingdom Fungi; phylum Basidiomycota; class Agaricomycetes; order Agaricales; family Mycenaceae; genus Mycena; species Mycena metata. The sequence continues at coordinate 495,876 of JARKIB010000064.1, read as the reverse complement.
AACGGGCGACACATTGACGCGTGCAATGCAGCGGCATTGTAGCGCGCAGCATTATCACTGGCATGCGGTCGGTGGCGTGCCCGCCACGAGAGGTTCGTGGGGAAACAAAAGCTGACATGGACGCACCTTCCCCTTATTTGACTTTCGTTGGTGCTGATGGTGCCTAGTGGCAGTAGAGGCTTGGGTACTGTGTAGATACTGTAGTGAGAGCGTGTCAGAAAAGTAAAGTAGGGCAGGCAGACAGGCAGCGTACGGTGAGCAAGTGGGTGGGTGTGCGAGCCAGCGAGCTTAGCTTGAGAAGCATTAAAGGGTGGAGGTGCGGTCGGCGAGAACGTGTTTGGGCTTGAGTCACAATAAGTAGAGAGATGTTGACGGGTAGGCGAGGGAGCTGGCATGGGTGAAGCGAGGTGACACAAATGTCGGGTCGGGAGGCGGGGAGAGAGTTAAGATATGGAGGTCGTCAAAAAAGGTGACATTGCGATCTGCGCAGGTGGCAGTGCGCACCATCATCCTTCTGTCTTCCATCATCTTAGCCCCGCCGAAACTATTGCTTTCGGGAACGTTTTCAGCCGCTGATGGCTGGGTTGAAAGTTCTGATTTGTCAGTGTGAGTACAGCGGATGGACGGACGCGCAAAGCCGGTGGGGAAAGCTGAAATGGGAGCGCGTGGAGTGGCACACCACGTGTAAGCGATGGACAGATGTGCACAATTCGTGGGGATGATATGATCATGGGTGAGGTGACGCGAGGGCACAAGAGGGGAAAGGGGACGGGTGGGCGCGAAGATGGGCGGATGATAAGAGGGATGTGGAGCACGAGGTGTGGGGAAGATTTTGGGCGATCACACGTGGCAATGCGAAGAATTGATGTGGTGAAATAGGGGAGCGCGATGGATCGATGGACGCGCGATGGGTGGACAGATGAAGATGGCGTAGATGAGAGAGGAGATAGAGCACGCGCGATTGGCTGAGCGCGTCGGGATCCCGCGCGATCTGCACAAAATCAGCATCCTCGTCCCCCACCCAAAAGTAACGCCACACACACCAATACCTCCTCGCTACGACGTACCAATAATCTCCTCCCTACGACTTGAACCGCCGCCTGACCCCCGGCCTCCCTCCCTGCTGCTGAGCCCGCCGACTTGCCCACATGTGCTCCCACTCAACCAGCGCCCTCGCAAACCCCGAATTTGGCTTCACACAGGCGCACCTGCACCTGACGAAGGCGACCGCATCGGCGTAGGACATTGCGTGGTTGCAGATGAGGTACACTATGATGATGGAGGGAGAGCGGGAGACGCCCTTGCGCCACCTGTCAGTATTAATCGTCTAACAATGTGAAGGTAAGCAACAGGACGTGGCACACCTGCTGACAATGCACCAACACCCCCTCTCCCTGCCGCAGCGCTTCCTCAATCCATACACACGCCCGTTCCAAATGCGGGCCTATATCTACCGTCTCTGTGTCCCGAATATCCATGCTAAAAAATCATCGGAAGGAAGGGCGGGCGGGGTCAGAAGGCCTTGTTATGGTCGGGTCCAGGGGAGCTGGATGGGGCCCAGGCGACTGGTCCGAGGGAAGCGAGAGTTGGGTCAGGAAGTCTCCAAGTCGGATCAGGGAACCACAAAACACGTCGGGAAGTATTGGGCCAACGGCAAGGGAGGACACAACACCACTGAAGTGCAGGGTGAGCGTATACTGCTAGGAGCCTAAGGGGAGAGAGGTAGCGAGAGAGGTCGGGGAGTCGGATAGTCGGATTGGGGACTGCCCTACTTCGAGAGGCGAAGTAACATTTATTAACAAACTGAGATACAGGAAGTAAGGTAGGGTATTAAATAGTATACGGGTAATGTAGTGAGGTTCCCGCATCAAGCGATATCTTTGACATCAATCAACACGAGGCTGAACTATGAACAAGGTAAAGTCCAAAATAGGAAGTACCTAGAAATATAAGACATATGAATGTTCAGGGAAGAACAGTCAGAAGATGGGTGAGTATATGGCATAGTGAAAACATGAGGCAGACATGAGGCAAACACAAGGCAAACCATATTGAACATGAGGTGAGCACTGCGCGAGCGAAGCGAGTTGAAGCGAGTTGAAGCCGGATAAATGAGAAACGCTCAGTAATCCTTCATTGCATGAAAACCCGTTCCGAGAAGTAACTCGGAAAGTTCCCGAGGCCGTCGGCCGTCGGGAACCGACCCGATCGGGAAGTTCCCCAGGATCGGGATCCAGAATATCAAGTTGGCTATGTGCACGGACATAACAGGCCTCGAGGGCCTGGACGAGGCGGGTGATGCCGTGTGCTCGAAAAAGGGGGTGGTGGTGACAAGCAGATTACAGGCCAGCAGAGGAGTTTATCGACGGAATCCTTGGTCTTCCGGTTTCAAGAATCGAGTTGGTCTTCTAAGTTCTGGCGGCAGCTCCGACTCGCAGTCAGCGCAGGCTGCGAGATTTTGAATGAAAGAGGAGGGTACTGGGCCGAGCATACTTTTAAAAGCAACAATCTGTGAGCGAAAACAAGTTTGAAGGACATGGTGGTTTGAGAGAAAAAATTAGCTCGGCCCAATCGACCGAATATTGGTGTTGTTCGAGTTGGATTTCATTTGTGTCCTTCGTGGGCGGCAAACAAACAAACCAGTCACGGGGAATGCATGCATATTCCACCAGTATCTGGAGATAATACACACAATACAAAACTCACCGGCTGGGCAGTGGTAAGTATTTTTGTGGTCTGAATGGAAGTACCATGCCCGAATTCTCTTCCTCCCTTTTGCTGGAAACCACCAAGCATTTTTCTTCTGTCTAGTTGAATTGAATATGCCCGTTGATAGCAAGGAAATGAATAGCCGAGCGGGACTTGAAGTTAGTGCCGGGTTTGAGCACCAAATTCTCGATGGCAAGTTCGAACTCAATTCAACTGGGCCGGGTCTGAGATGCAACATCAATAAAAAGTTCGAAGGATAGTGAAACTCGGACAGCACGAGTTGAACCCGGTCCTTTGACCCACAACAAAATCTCCATAAATAATCTTCTGATAGAGCTGGATATGCGTGCTAATTGGACATAACCGTCATCCTGTGCAAGGAACACAATTTTCCTTACAGCTAAGTCAAAAACGATAGACCAGTTTCGCAAAAAAAATCGAAAGTTCGGGCCGTGCGCTGGCCCCACGGCATGGTGCTAATTTTAGTCCACCACTCCGTCTATTTTCTGTCCCGCTTCTCCCCACAGAATAAGCTTTATGACGACGGAGGTGCACTCAGTGGGGCGCTGCGTGCATATAAAGCCTGCGGGATTGTTGACTCAGAAGATTCAGAACTTCGACCCAACTTGAACACCCTATGGCTCACTATCCCCCGCACAACAACTTTACTGCTCAGGGCTTCAGCCCATATGCTGCCTACATCCTCCACTGTGGCCCCATGCCCGCTGCGACAAATCAACAGCTGGCGGTGGCCGGTATCAATGCTGCGCCGGACAGCGGCATGTTCGATGGCACCCGACGCTTCGACCAGCCCGACGAAGACGACTCGGGATCTGACGACCCAGATGAGACGCGCCTTCCTCGTCTTCCCAGTGTCCCACAGCCTTTCGCAGCCATGACTGCGGCTCGAACGCCCCCAGGTATCCTCTATTGCCTTGTTATAACCCAGTGGCGTTACTCATAAACCGCCTCTGTAGCCGCACCTAGTATGATCACCGTCAATCTTCCTATCTACAGTGCGAAGACAGGCAATAAGAAAGATAAAAAGGCCCCGACCCTAGCCACCAACCTCGTGTTGCCTTCAGACATTGTGGCGGCCGAATTTTTCTCCCGTGTTCACGCCCACATAAACATCGACCCGGCAACAGCCAAATTGGGTTGGGAGGAATTGGCTGAGCATTGCAAGGACCCATACCACCGCCTTGAGACGGTGCAAGATCTGCACAACGCGTTCCAGATGCTTTTGGCCTTGCAGAAGTCGCGTTGCAAACGACCGGTGATAATGGAAGTGGTAAATACCGTACGTCCCCTACCTTTTCTATCGCGGTGGGTTTATACTGACGGTGACAGCAGGAGATTCAGCCTGATGGAACATCGACAAGGCAGGTGGAGAAAGACACTGAGAAGGCTGTAATGTCCACCGAGCTACGCAATGTCCAGGCGAAGTTGTCTTGCGCCATCCATCCTGGGCACAACCGTTGGTGCTATGTTATGCCGCCAGACTCCAAGGACCCTGGCAAGCACGTCCCGCTCGGAATCGATGTAGTTACTCTGCGGGCGTGTAAAATCGTGTGTTGTCTTTCTTTTAGTCTCTCTCTCGGAATGACTTATGTATATCTTGCTTGGTTCATAGCACGACGGTGAAGTGGACAAGGATTGTGTTACTCCCCCTTCCATTCTCAACCTCAACGAGCTTGCTCAACAGGGTCGTGCCCAACAAGACCCTGGTTCGCGCGGTTGCGCTCAGGCTGCTTTGCCGCCCATCCATGTCCACGTTGGTGGCGCCAACCGGGCTCTCCACGATACCACCGACAACGTCCCCCGTCCGACATCATTCAAGCACCCTCGTGAAGCTACCTCCTCCTCTGAGTCCTCGGACGAAGTTGACACTCTTTGCGTCTCGGATGTCCTCAACACGCTGCATGAGAAGTTCCCGGATTTGGCCTACCCCCAGTATGCCAGTGCTCTTCGCCAGAAGGGTATCGTGGATGCTTCCAGCGTGCTCAAATTCGAGAAAGATTATTTCAAGGAGAATGTTGGTATGGCGGATGGTGCTATCGGAAAATTCATCAAGACGGCGGCTAAGTGGAAAGCTGCCGTGTTGTGGAGGCAGTCAACACTAGAGGGTCGGCCAGACGAAACTAAGAGTAGCCCAGAATGACAGAACAATAGTGTGGTCATTCAGAGCGGCCACTATAGAAAGGTACATGATGGTCAAGACCAAGAAGAAGAACTAATGACTAAATACGTAAGGCGATCAATGTCCAATCGTGATACTAATCAGGCAGTATAAGAACAACATAAGGTAAGGAACTCAGCAACAGAAAGGTAAGGGGAATGTTGGGGAGTGATATATGGGATCGTTGAGGAAAGGAACAAGGGTGATTCGACGATGAGAGCAATCTGAAAGTTAAAGGCTGGACCAGTGCAGAGAAAAGTGGGAAGGTTGGAGCAGCAGCCTTACACCCTTCCCGACTTGAAAAAATTGTATCGTTTCCAGTTTCCAGTTCGGACATCTGTTTGCTCAAGCCAAGTGGTATGCATGCGAGAGAGCGGGAGCAGACCTCCTAGTGTGGGAGAGTAAAATTATCCAAGCAGAGGAGGCAGTAGATGACCAGGGAGCTGTCCAAACTGTAGGATGATCAGGGAGCCATGTAGACTGCAGGATGACAACACAGATGGGGTGAAGTCAAGGGGTGGAAGTCATATCATGGGAGGACAGAGGACGACCAGGGGTGACAATGCTGAGGAGGGCAAGGTCTGGTGGGATGTGTCTGAAGGAGGAGACACAGTGGTGGTGACAATATCCAGTGATGATAAGGTCCAGAGTGGTGCAGCATGGGAGCATACAACAATGCAGAGGTGGTATAAGGGACACGCGCAGCGGTGGAGCACAGGAAGCGGATGTAGAGGTAAGATGCATACAAGGCTGTGAGTGCGGAGGAGAGGAATCAGACAACACAAAGCAAGGAGGATGATTCAAGATGTCGAGGTACAAGACCCCGTCCAACGAAACTGCGGGTAGAACAGAGTACCTAACAATAATTAGTAGAACTTATTGAACCAGAAGACAACTGACCGGATACCACGAATGGAGAAGTCGTGCCTGCGGGCCCTATCCGCCCACGGTACCCATGCCTTTGACCGCTTTGATGTGTGACGATTGACCGCAGATTTGTCAAGGAAGACAAGTTGACCGGCACGGTACTGCCCTATCTCCAGCTGATATCCCCCTCGCTTCGCTGGATCGGCTTTGTATGCCTCTCGAGAGACCTTGGAGAATGAGAAACAAAAATATCTGCAGTATGTGCGTACGCACGATTTTGCGGGTATAACCACGACAGAAAAGGGTGTTACATATAGTGTTCTTACTAACCTCCAACCCCGTAGCAGCGTAGAGCGCATTTTGTAGCTCAAATGTGTATATGTCGGGGGTTCTTTCGACAAGACCTTCAAGAAACTTGCCCGGTGTCACTGAACCCGGACTCGAATACTGAGGAGACTGTATATGCACTGATACATCGAGAGAAGTCAAGATGCGGGGTCTTCCCAGCTCCAACGGGATGCGGACTACGTTGCCAGTATTGCACCACGTCTCGAGTATACGGTGTACTGTGCGTGGATGGAATCCCGTGGCCACTGCAATTACCGGATTGGGCACGCAGTTGGCATTCATAACGACGACGAGCCGCTTTAGTTCAGGAGATATATGGCGTTGATTGCCTCGCATGGTGGTTGAGGGAGAGAGGAGAGGACATGGGATTGGGTGGGGCGGACATTGAGATGATAGTGGAGCTCCAAAATAACTAAAATTAGCACGATGCCGTGGGGCCGTGCGCCGGCCCGAACTTTCGATTTTTTTTTGCGAAACGGTCTATCGTTTTTGACTTAGCTGTAATAACTAGCACTGAAGTGCTGAACTTTCAAGCCGCACGGCAAAGGGAAGAGAAATTTCCTACGGTTCAAGTTCACTCAGTTGGTGAACTTAAAATCAGGAAAGGACCCCAGTGCTTATAATACAGGTCTATGTGTGGTGTGTAACTGAATGGGTATGCACCGTGTAGCACCGCCGAGTGCCCAGTTCCTTTCATGTGCTGGTCAAACCATCGAGTTTCATGGTGTTCACCTCCGCCACTTAGTTATACGGACTGGCTACGCGGGGCAATTAAGTTGAGTTGAATCAATACAAGTTTCCAACCCAACACCGCTGAATCTGCACTCGTTGTGCCGCTTAGTGTTCAATGAGGAAGAAGAAGACCGGAGGCCGGTTGAACGAAAAAAAAAACCCCTGTTAACACCTGCGAATTGGGTGCCCGCAGTTGAACCCGGACCTTCCATGTACAAATTTCGCTCCTTGTTTCCACAGAAAGTGGTGTGCAGTGTGCACCATACCCGATTTCCCAATAAACAGCCTGTTCAGCCGATGAAATTTTCATGCCCGATCACCTAAGGAATGTGTCGGTTCAACTTGATATCTGCTGTAGCAGTGTGGAAGCACAGGTCTGTCTGCTGGTAGACAGAGAATGCGGGTCGGAAGTCCGGAATATACGGTGTATGGGTGAACTAGAAAATGAATGAAAGGTCCCATATAGGTGTAGAAGGAAAAAGAAATGTGTCGCTCATAGGGGAACTGCCGTCTGGGTGTGGAGTGCTCGTGAAATGAGAAAAAGATTGAGGGAGGTGATAATATAAGGCTCTGGTAGATTTGTTTTACGAGCAGCATACCCATGGTGGAGTACTCTAGTCAGAGACTGTGTCGGTCGTGGTGGTTTGGGATCAAAGGGGAATTGTTTGTACCTATATACGGATAAAACAAACATTCGGTCCGAGACCGACGAACCATTGGTCACTACCTCTCCACCAAACGGGAGCAATATCAGGCTCGACTTGACACCTGGCTGTATGGCGGTCACTTTGTACATTTATTATTCGGGGGTTTTTTTCATGTTTTTGGGCCTTTTTTTCATGTTTTCGGTGCTTTCATACTTTTTTTTTCTCAAGTCACTTTTTTTTCTTGGAGGCCTACTTTTATTTTTCTGCACAGTTGCACTGAGGTTTTTTCCCAGATTGCAACCAACCTTTGGGCTGCATGAGGATTCGAGCATGTTTTTTTTTGACACAGTGGCTGTGCCTGCCGACCTGCCGGCCTTGATGGCCTTGACCAGTGAGATACACCAAGGGCACTTCAACTCTCTGGTTAGGCTCAAGTGACCTGCAGGAGGAGGTCATCAAGTGTTAAGTAGCACCTACCACAACACAGGCAGCAGTAGCATGCCCGCTGTGGTTGAGAAGCAGGTTACCACTCACCGAGTTGGACTCTGCTGCCGATGAAAGCCGTCAAGGCCGGCCAGTCGGCTTGCACAGCCACTTCACCAAAATAGAGCTGCACTCCTCGCTTTCAACTAAAAAATGCAAAGTTGAATTCAATCTTACAAGAAACCTCGGTGAAACTGTGCAGAAAAAAAAAAAGTAGGCCTGCAAGAAAAAAAAAAGTCACTTGAGAAAAAAAAAAGTATGAAAGCACGAAAAACACGAAAAAACGGCCCAAAAACATAAAAAAAAACCCCAAATAATAAATGTACAAAGTGACCACCATATGGCTGGTGGTATATATAGTAGATATGCCATTTCATTCATGACAAGCAGCCATTATTGAGTGGGTGGGGGTGGTTGGACTCGGAGCGTCCACTGTTCACTGGTGTCATGGCCAAAGTAGGCCGACAAACCGTAATGGACCTATGGAAATATAAAATAAGGGAGAGTCGAGGAGTGGGTCATCCACCCCTTCCACAGTGGAAGTTGAGAAGTTGAACTGAGTTGAATTGGGTGCTGTACCGGAGGCAAAACTCGGATAAATTTCAAGTGCAATGGGAGCAAAGTTTTGCATAGAATATTCAAAACATATGGCGATCAAAGTGCACTTTTAATAAATCCACACACTTACTGGTTTCCTGACACTTATTGAGGCAAAATTGCATTTTCCCAACACTTTTATATCATTGTGAGGCTGAATACATCTGTTGCAAAAAGGGACAATTTTCCGACACTTTCATTCGCAAAGTGTAACTCCGGACACTTTTATTCGCCCGACCTGAATTGCCGACAGATGCATTCAAGGCATCAAAAGTTTCGCCGGCACTTTTATTGGCAACATTACAGCCATTTGCGGAACTTAGGGCGCGGCCCTTTTTTTTCTTTTTTCACACTTTTCAACGAGAATGCTTATTTTGAGCTCAATTCTTGTCTGCTTACCTTAAGAATATGCTCATTTTGTCCGCAATGGAAATGTGGAGGGCACCGCGATCTTCATTTCTCCTGGTGCGATCATAATTGCCTTATTAGGCAAATATCGGTCTTTTTGTACAGAACTTGTCGCATCCTCTGTGTTGTGGTCAGATTGACCTATAAATTTGATACGAGATTCTTATGAGTATTACTGAGGGCTAGAGATGCCGGTATTTTCAATGTGTGCTTTAGTTCACCGGTATTCTGTGTTCTCATGGTGAGGGTTATCTGAATACCTTGTATATAGGAAATAGATACGATATGAAAAATACCGGTAGTTCCAGCCCTCTCTAATACACCCAAGACTATCCTCTCCAATTTTTAAGTCGGTTGGATACCTATAGCTGTCACACTCATCATTCTGTATAAAAAGGCTGATATTCTCCCAATAAGGCAATTATGATTGCATTAGGAAAAATGGAGATTGTGGTGCCCTCCGCATTTTCATTGCGGACAAAATGAGCATATTCGTAGGGCAAACAGATAAGAATTGAGCTCACAATAACCATTCTCGTTGAAAAGCATGAAAAAAAAAAAAAAAAGGTCCGCGCCCTAAGTTCCGCAAATAGCTGTAAAAAGTTGCGGCACTTAGATTCTCAAGTTGAGTTTTCCGACACGGACTCGGCAAACTCAAATTTTTTGACACGGACTCGGCTAACTCAAATCTTGCGACACTTATTCGGCAAATCGGACCTTCGCGCCGGGCGGCCGAGTTCCCCTTTAGGTTGGACAGCAAGAAACTGTTGACGACTTGATGAATCGACTATGACCCCGGTAAGGTGCAGGAGAACAACACCGGACTGTAACAGTGCTCCAATTTCAGAGCATTTTACCTTGCCCAGTAAGGCCAAGTCTAGGTTCAATCACCATCGATATTTGATAGCCAGATCACGTGGTGTAATTACCAAAATTTTGTTTCGTGTTAGTGTACTGAAGGTGTAAATAAATACGTGTTATTTCTGGCTTTATACACGACTTTCGAGCCCACAATCATTCTGGCTAGAGATCAGATTTTGAGTTAGCCGAGTCCGTGCCGGACAAATCAACTTGCGAATCCAAGTGCCGCAACTTTTTAATGTTGCCAATAAAAGTGCCGCCACATCTTTTTCTACCTTGAATGCATCTGTCGGCGATTCACGTCGGGTGAATAAAAGTGTCGGGAGTTACATTTTGCGAATGAAAGTGTCGCAAAATCTTCACTATTTGCAACATATGTATTTGGCCTTTTAATCCTCTAAAAGTATTGGGAAAATGGATTTTTGACTCAATAAGTGTCGGCAAACTAGTAAGAGTGTGGATTTATTAAAAGTGCATTTTGACCGCCATAAAAACATACCAAATCAGTAACCCAGTCTACAAAGTAATAAATAAGGGGCTGCACAGATATAAGCTAGGAACCCAGCATGTGGTGAGCTCCATGGCAAACACATGAGTAGAATAAGCTGGTAACCAACTATCCCATCTGCAGTGTGCACACCTACTCATTCTTTCAACGTGCCTTTTGGTGTTATGTCTGTCTCCCCGCAGGTGTGAATGAATAAATAGATATATTTTCTGAACTAAAGTAGCCGAACATAAATCTTACAAACAAAGAAAGGAATTTTACGCAAGTAACGATGATTGTTCACAGATTACACAGCGGCCAATGGGGTCTCTTCATTCTCCAACTCATCCTGTGATAAATCCTCATCCAGTTCTTCTACCGTTCCCATAGGAGCATTGAGCTCAGTGAGTCTAGCCAAACTCCTCTTGTGTTGCTCTCTGACATCCTCACCAATTCCAGTCAACCTTTGATTAATGTGCTGAACCCGCTCAGCCTGTGAGGAACGCTCAAACAGCGGCTTTGCTTGTTCCCACAGCTCCAGTGCCTTTAAGGAATCACCATGCTGGTTGGATATGTCTCCAAGACGTATCATGCACTCCGCCCTGCTGCGGTGAATGTCCATCTGGGTGAATCCCTCCAAGGCAAGAGTGAACAGAGATGTGGCTGTGACCTCATCCTCCTCCCTAAGGAAGACATCACCCAAGAATTGCAGGGCCTTGTAGATTCCTAACCACTCTTTTGTTTTGAGTGAATGTGCAAGATAAACAGTGGGCCAGGATGTTGAATGAGAGCCCTCCCAGCGATTAATATCTGCAAGTCTCTCCAAGCAGTAACCCACTGCCTCAGACAACTTCCCCCACCCACGTTGAAGGCATTTACCGAATAATGTGGTAGACATATCTCCCTCTCTAAAGTTGAGATCCGCCTGAGTGGCATCACAGGCAATGGTTAATAAATTACTAATTACTTTGAGAACGGCTTGTGATGCATCAATTTTCTTTTGTATCTGCAGCTTTGGAACCCCAGTCATGATGTTGATTTCTGCAATATTCATCAGGCACAACCCTTGGCGATAATTATCCCCAGCTGTTCGTTGAAGCATTTGATTCCTGATGCCATGTGCCTCTGCATATTCTGATTTGAGTTTGTGAACTTCAGCCTGAATTCCCATCAATACATAATCAAGGTTCCCATGAGACAGACCACATAGACTCAGGGCTGTTCTACCCCTCATGGTCAGAGCAATACACTCTCTGTAATCACCTTGTGACATCAAGGAAAAGGCCTCAGTATGTATTCCATGTGTCTCTTGGTGCACATCTCCAGAGATTTTGGCAAGTCTCTGCACCTCCCGTGCATGAGCTTGACCAGCAGCATGATCCCCAGCAGCTATCTTAATGTATCCAAGGGTATGAAGTGCACCACATTGCCTCTTGAAATTTCTGACAGCCTGTGCCAAGGAGAGGGCAATCTGACCATGCTGTAAAGCTGCTGAGAGGTTGAGGTCGAAGTGCGAGTAGTACATCCCTAGATTAGAGTGAAAGCTGGCTGGTAAATAAGTTCTAAGTTTTTTTCTCTTGTATCAGGTTGAACAGAGAACACACCTTCAAGATCAGGATCACTGAAATATTTGAAGTGGTTTAAGGCCTCAACTATCAACAGTTTTGGATGGGTGATTGGTTGGTGCCGCGAGGATCGGATTAGTTCAGTAATTATATATGCCTTCAACCGATGGTCTACTGAGGATGAAAGGGCATTGCTAATATCCTTGAGGAAAGTTGCTCCACGTGCAACATTCCGACTGAAGTTATTGAAATCACATGCACAGTAAGCAACATCCACAATGTTGGGATACTCGCTCCGTAAACCACTCTGGAGGATATTTTGGATGTTTGTATAATTTGCTGTTATCCGATCGATAGGGCCCGTACCCAGTTTCGTACCAACAGTTGAAATGTATGATTTCAAAAGGTCATGAAAGTGTTTGAACATGGGTTGTATCATCTCTTCTGTGGGGGGGAACAGTTTTCCCATATATTCCCTAATGGGCACCAAGACTTTCAACCGCTTGTGGTCGTCAGTGTATGCTAAAGCGGTACGCAGCAATGTAGCTTTACAATGAAAGATATCTGTGATTGAAAATTTGGTTTGCTTGAGCTCTACATCTGAAAGGCCATCCGGCAGCATGGATAGCAGTGCTAACAGATCCTGGGCCTGTGGTGTAGAAGCAATTCTGGGACTTGAGAGTGAGATTGAAATTGACAGTTCCAGATTGGATCTTTTGTCATAACCGTCAGAGATGAGGGAGGTTTTCTCAACCTCCCAGCGAGATAATATCTCTTGACAGCCTTCCATGTCCACTAGATGGGCAAGAAGGCTAATTGACAGTGGCATGTTGTCTGTGAGGCCAAGGATCTGGTCCACTTCTTCCAAGGGATGCTTGTCGTCAGCAATATCAATGAGCATTTTTCGGGCAGCATCCTGTGCCAAAGGTGGTAGGGGTTGTAAAAATGGCCGGGTCCATTGTACTTTGGATGGCCTTTCTGCTCCACGCATTGTGATCTGGGGCTTTATGAGTAATATTGATGAAAAAACATAAATTCACGAACCAGCAAAGCTAAACTGTTCATATCTGTGAGGAGAGACAGAAACTCTTCAATCTCCTCACGGGATTCAACCGGCTCCCATACAGTTTCAAAGTTGTCGAGGATCAACAGGCTGGCTGGGTTAGTCAAAAACCACTGTAAGACCGCCTGAGTGAGGTCTTCCCTGACTTTCATTCCAAGATGTGCTCCAATGAGACCTGCAAGTTCTGTTTTGCTCGCTGCAGTGTCACAGGTGACAAAGAACCGATTTCTGTGGTACTTGGTGGTTACTTCCTCATGGTGAACCACAGTCCTTGCAAGGCTGGTCTTCCCCATCCCCCCTGCACCTAAAATGGCAATTCTGGGAGTGCCCTGCCTGAAGAGCTTCAGAATATCTGCCAGCTCTGAGTCACGACCATGGAATATTTTTGGCTCTGCTGGGAGCATTGAGATGGAGTTTGAGCTGTAAGAATGATAAGCAGCAAAGAAACTGGGTCATCGGAAATAAACACCTTGCATATGATCCAGAGTACACATTGCTAATCTGTGTAGCTGTGAGTACTGATGCACTCAAAGAACCTGCTCACCTACAGAGGACATTGAATCTGAACTAGACAAAGTTTCAATCATGTTGAGTATCTCCTGGTGTTTGAGTTGAGCCTGGTCTTGCATCTCCCTCACATCATTGACAGTTTTAATCTTTGCCAGTGTCAGTTGCCATACAGTTCAAATGTAAGGACTTACATTGAAAAAATTAAAGCCCTGTTGCAATCCTGCCTTGCAATCTTTGAGCAGAGCAGCCAGTTCTCCATGGCGGAACAACTTCTTGATCTTGCTACCACCTTGTTGAGCCTCAACGAAGGTATGAATTTTGTGGAGGGTTCTAAATCCTTGGAGTGAGAAATATAAATGCGCCAAAGGTATAGAAGTACTCAGTGAATTTCACAATCTGATTCAATGTGCTTGGTGGCAATTCAGCACCGGTGTCAGACTTGATATACACCATAATAATTGCATTGAGCAACTCGTGAGTGTGCTCCATCAACTCAGCACAATCACCCTTGTTTTGTTTGACACTCTATGAAAAGTTTTAACTCAAAGTGTCGTAAGATCCTGACTCAAGGAGAATGTACCTTTACCAATTCCAGAAGGGACTGCGTAGTATTTGAGATAGCTTCCAGACCACGAATATTGAGAGTGTTGACAAGGACATCCAGAGTGTTTACTGTGATGGCCACACACTTTGAGATGTTGTTCAAACGGACTTCAGTCATAGTTGGTTGATGAGGCATGTTGGGACGGTCAAGTTATGGCATTTGAAGGTCACCGCAACTTTATAGTAGGGGGAGCCAGGGAACTTTTGGTCTCATTGCCCACTGTCGATCTTCTTTCTGTGACACATCTAACTATCGCTGTACCTGTCTTGTCATATACCATTATAGCAGTGTCGAACAGTATCATCAATTAGAATCCCACCCGGAGGAGCAGCAGAGGAGGCGAGTAAACCATATTCCTCATCAATAATGTCCTAGTCAGCACTTATGTTGATTGGCCCACAAAGCTGTTTGGATTATACGCGAAGTTAAAGTAAAAACCCCGGAGAACGTTCAACGGGTGTAGAGGGGTTCTGTAACTGGTTCACAGGTGTGTTGAACAACTGAGATTTTGACAACTGACTGCGAGATGGGCATAAGAAGATTGTCAGGAGTTTCATCATGTCAGCTCAAGAGAGAAAACGGGCACACGTGCACAATGGAGCGGGCCTGAGTCAACAGAGTGTATGTAGAGGTGTGAATTGACACCGATCAATGTTCGCGGGAGCAGCGCGGATATTGTGGGCACGTGACACCCTCAGATTGGAGATAAAATGCATATTAATTCCGGACCCCCAGGGAACGAAACTCGACGGAGTAGCGATTACGGGTATTCGGTTCCGTTTGTTCGAACCTTGAAAGTGTGTTGCAAATTCCGCGCGGCTGGATTCATTGTGGCAGGTGTAGGGCCGGCCGTTCAATTCGATGTTGGTGATGTATGTAGACGCAGGCAGGCAGAACAAGAGATGAAATTGTCACAGCAGAAATCGAAAGGAGCAATGCGGGTGGCCTTTGAAGAGAGTTGTATTATGCAAGAAAGACTCTGCGGCTCCGAGTTGGAGTTGAGTCAACTCTAGGGCGGCCAAGCAGTATGAAATTCATCCTAGAATTCAACCAGTAGCAGGTTGTGTTTCAGCGATTTATAGGATGATTTTCACCGACCTCAGGATGAAAACTCGTCGTCGATAGGTTGGCGGGGATAGGATAGACATCATACTAAATCCGGCTCGCCTTACGTCAACCTTCCCGAGGTTATGCCTCCGCGGAATCAAATGCGCAAATTGGGGAAAATCATCAGGAAAACCACCCACTACCATTTGGCGGAAAGTCCGCGCAGTTCTCTAGATTTCTGAACATTTTGTTCGAATATGATGGAAATGTTAGATTGTGGGAAAATGGCAAAATGGATCGGTCCCCCGAAATTGCTCGGAATTTGACCGCATTTTTCAACAAATGTATGCAAGTGGACGTTTTTGCAAGCTCTTTGATGTTACTTTTCCGATTTTAGACAGCACTTTACAAGAAATTGGATGAATTACAACGCGTACTAGGGACATGGTATCATAGAACGTGCTCAATTAACGTAAATTACAAGTAAATTAGGTGAAAGAGAAGCATAAGATGAACGTAAGAGGCTACCTAAGGACCGAGAATCGCGAGTGCCGCAAGTGCCATTGGTTTCTGTGCAACTTGACCAAGACGGCTTCCAGCGCTGATGGACCACATCAGGCAAAGTACAGCGAACGCGAGAAAAGTTGCTTACGCCATGGTAGTGTAAAGATCTTCGAGCACTGTCGATCCGCGTTTAACGAGAGTTTCCAGCAACAGTATATGAGTGTCGTAAATCTCTTGCAACGCATTGCCTTCAAATTTGGATGGGACATGCCGCCCGGACTAGTAGTCCTTTATGGACGCGTGAACCTGGCAGATGATTAAAATAGGCATCTCCATCCTGACGAGAAGAACTTACCGCAGTGCCCACCAAGGCGACCATCGGAACCGGGCACTCCTTGTTACCGGTTGCTTCATTCGTCTTGAAGAGGGCCGAGTACTTGCTGGCAATGGAGGGCGAACCTCGGAAGAAGGATTGGGACAGTGTAGCTCGATTACCCTCAGACATGTATGCCTGCGAGTTATCCGGGATGTCATCCTAAGAGATGAGGACAAATCAGTGTGTGGTCGTGAATGAAAACTTTGGCTTCAAGTTCAATGTGTATTCAATCGATAAGGGTTGTCCGGAAATTTGGGTTCTTGAGGGCGAAATTTTGGGTTTTCCTTGTCCTAAAATTGGGTTTTTGAGGCCCAGATTTCCAAAACCTTGTCCGCGATTTGGGTTTTTGAGGGCTGGCTGCTGAAATTTTCTCCAAGTTATGCCGACAGAGCCGTAGCTGTAATATATAGACAAAAAGACCTGGGTATAGCCAGGTGCATGTGTTGTCTTCTACACCAGCTGTAGCCAGGGCCCTGGCTCACATAACATAACACAGTGCCAGCTCTTTGGGGGCCGAATTAGCGCGGCTTTCCGGCCCATTCCCGGCACTTCCCGTGCACCCGCATTAGGCTGATTTCGATCCAGATATTGTATTTTTTGTCCTGCCCATCGATTGGCCATTTCGTTGGTTTCTGCGCATCAATATTCGCCTCCCTTTGCTCTTGTTTGGCACAGGCCTCTCCCTCGGCATCCGCTTCCTCGGCACCTCCTAGCTTGCTGTTCCTGTTCCCTCCGGTATGCTTTCTCTTTACTGCATGCTCCTCTCTCATGCCTTCTAGCAATTAATACCTATTCTTCTACCCCACTATTGCACTTTGCAGTGCACTTTTCTGGGTTCGGCCCGGGATCAGCCCCTATTTTGTGCCGCACAAAATGCATTTGCATGGCCGCTTCTTCTGTTGTATAGCTTGAGCGATACTCTTCCTAGTGTTTTCCCCCGCATTCCTCAAGCGACATTCTTCCCAGCATCTTCCCCCGCCTTTTAGCCATTTTATTTACTGTTCTGATCCCCGCCGGCTCGGCATGCGACCAGTTTTTATTTTCTGGCTGGAAAGAAGGCCGCAATTATAGGTCAGTCCGTCCTTCTTTCAGCCCCTTGTTCCTTCAACCTGAATTCCCTTGGTTCTTCCACGTTTACTAGTGAATATTCTACCTCTGATCCCTGTACGACCTCGGACCACCTTCGTTGCACATAAAAGTTCTATTGTATTGGCTCAGATTGCTGCGTCTGATTTCCTTGCACACCACACATCGCGGGACCTTCCCTCAGGTAGCGCTCGGGTGCCCGAAGATGTAGTCAAATCATGATTATGTCACCAACCTCCGGGAATTATTCTAAGTCGAAATGTATCTTTCTATCACTTTATTCTCCTCGCCACGCAACAGAACTCAATAAACGAACTCAATGAAGTATGATGTCCTTCAATAAACTTTCTTCACATTCACGTCTACCGTACAGTCACCGGAACGCGTGACATTGAATAAATAAGTGAGTAAAAAAAGTCCGACATGGAAGGATTCGACGGGCTGAGCGCACAAGAAGTAAACTATGTGCAGAGCAAGGTGGATAGGGAGCACAAGCAACTCCCCCCACTTCAGTCCGAGTCGTTCCTCAGCTGGTCGCTCTCGATCTCTGTGTCCAGCTCCATCGTCTCCGCTTCTATGAGACCGTTTATCATCCACATGAGGTCACGCACTGCCTCCGCCCAAGACTCTAAGTTGTCCTGCTTCTCTTCTTTCTTCGCCTTCTTCCCCCACCAGTACAACCCAGCCACTAGACTCAGTATCCCATTCTGCCCCGGCTGCCGCAGCGTCTCCCAGTTATTCTTGCTCTTCCTCGTTGCCGCTGGGTAAGAGCTCCTCACAAATCTTGTCTCGTGTCCGATCTCCCGCTGCCGCCACGCCGGTTGTAAACTTCTCTACCATGCCCACCAGTTTCGAGCAAATACCGCAGTCTCCCCTAATTCCGGTCCGCACCCCTGCCCCATAATACCGCCCTTCCCTCGCCCCCCGCATCCAGACGCAACCCACTTGGTGATCGGCACCGGCCGCCCATCCACGGGTAGTTGCTCTGGGGCCTGCTGCCAACGGTACCCTCGCTCTAATTTGACGAACACCTCCAGCAACGCATTGAAGGAATCCCCGAGGTCTTCAACGGAGATTTGCCTGTACACCGATCGAAACCACGAAGCGGCTCCTGCGGGGCATTCTGGGATGCGTCTCCTGGGTGGCGGTGGGGAGAGTTGTGTGCCCAAGTCGTTCGTGGGCGGTGGTGGAAGAGGCTGCGCGCCCATGTCGTTCGTGGGCGGCGGTGGGGGAGGCTGCATGCCCAAGTTGTTCGTGGGGAGGCTGCGTGCCCAGGTTGTTCGTGGGCGGCGGTGGGAGAGGCTGCGTGCCCAGGTCGTTCGTCGGCGGCGGTGGGAGAGGCTACGCGCCGAGGTTGTTCGTCAGTAGAGGAAGCTGCATGCCGAGGTCATTCATCAGCGGCGGTGGGGGAGGCTGCACGCCGAGGTCATTCGTCAGCGGCGGCGGAGTCGTTGTCAGAGTCGGATGCGGCGCGCCCGAGCTTCGCGTCTCCGCACCAGAGTCTTGGGGTTCGGTATTGCTGGCATCTGGCATCTCAACGTCTTCTGTTCACAAAATATGGTCAGCCCAAAGCCCGTGTTCATATATCTGATGAGAACCTACCAGAGCCGTCTGCCTGGGTGGCTGCATCTCCGCCCCATCGTGCGGAAGGCCTGGGCGGTGCCGGAGCCGCGTCGTTGCCCTTTGCGGCGGAAAGGGCAACGACGGCTTTGCTCTTTGGCCTGGATCGTCTCGCGCGTGCTGCCTCTTCCACCGCTGCGGCCTCGGGGTTTCTCTCGGCCCACTCCTTGTTGATGTTTTTTGAGTGCTAACTTGTTTGTGGCTATGTTACGCGCATACTCCTGCTCGTAGCTGAGGACAGGTGCTGCTGCTGCTGCTGCAGCGCTGCAAGCCTTCTTCTGCTTGGCCTCTCCTCCTCCTCCTCCCCGTTCGGTGCCTTCCTCTTCTTGCTGGGCCCCATCTGCGCGACCGCTGCTTGCATTTTCTTCTCCGCCACCGTGTCCTTCTTCACCTTCCATTTCACCGCCTTCTCCTTCTCCTTTGCCGCCGCCTTTTCTTTCTCTGCCGCTTATCCCCCTCTTCCTCACTCTCGGAGTCCAAGCCCGAGCCCGAGCTGGATTCGCTCCCGGAGTCGCTCGACCCATCACTGTCGGAATCCGAATCGGAATCGGAACCGTCTGCAAACGTCAGGTCCTGACTCATGGTGAATTTCGCCCCCGCTAGGCTGTCGTCCTCGGTGTTGGGCAGTGCTGCCTCTGCGCACTCGATGGGTGCTAGAGGGAAATCTCAGCTTCATGCATAATCTGGTAATTCCTGGACTTACTAAACACTGTTTGCAGGTACTCTCTCATGAAGTCCAAGACATCCCGCCCAAAGCGCGGCCTGGACCACTGTGGAAACATTGCTGCTGGCGTTCTGTGATTGCGACCCCACGCGCAACTAGCAATAAATACATTCAGTCCATTGCAGTGAAAGGGACAAGTGCCGACTTACTGGACAGTACGCAGCTCGCCACTAAATGCCGGAATAGGACCCCCGAACACGGCAACACCATGCAAGCCCATGTACTCGGTGACGCCGCGCAGTATGGTAGACATGAACAAGCCCAGGTTGTCGATGCATCTGTGTAAATCTGTCAGATACTCCTGTCGTTAACAGATTTTGATATAAAATTACTTTTGACGCGATTCCGGGGTCTTTGAGGGTCCCTGCTTCATGGCTTGCATGTAGGCATCTCGCGCGGCTTGGGCCTCTTGTTTAGCGCGCTGCCGTAGTCTGTCCTGTTCTTGCTCTGAGAGCTCACTCAACAGTTCCCGAGCCACCTTCAGGCGGAAAGGGGTGTTGGGGCCCTTTTTTGACTTGAGCTCATGTGAGTCGTTCTGGGTTACGAACGAGGCTTCCCAGCGCGCTTTAATGGCAGGGGCGATCTCGGCCTCATACACCTCGTGCATATATTGCTGGAAAGCTTGACGCGCCTTGGGCGGTGAATTTATGCCGGTGAGTTTGGCGATTAGAATGGCCCAGGGATCGCGACTTCTGTCCATTCTCGAGGGTTTAGTGAGGTTGCGGGCACGGTACTTCAACCAGCGGCCGATGCGCTGCACAAAAATGAAAGAAGTTAAGTTACATTCAGTCACACCAACAAACATCACATCTGACAAGCCACTTACCGCATTCATCGTTTCGATTTTGTTGCGCTTGAAGAGCAACTCCTCGTCCGTTAACTCCTCTTCCGGTCGTTGGGCAAACTTGTCATACTCTGGGAGGGGAGGATCTGGCTCTTTGTGGTCCTCCAGGCGCCAATCGATTTGCGCGTGAAATTCATTGCACACTTCCCTCAAGTAATCGCGCTTGGCACGCCAACCTCTCTCCAGCGCGTCCGTATACCGCTCAATGTGCGGTTTGAGGATCGTCTTGCGCGCCCCCTCCGCCCAAAGCTTCAAATTGCGACGGTCTTTTTTCGCAACGCGTTTGTGCTTCCGCGTGCTTTTCACGCGTCCGTTGTGCTGTCATCAGCCCATTTGATTTCCTGGTACAACACAAGACCCATCGTCAGCGGCGCTCCAAGGAAAGGTGGGAGGTCATCATATTATCTCACCTCTCTAGTCGTGTTCCCGGATAGCTCAACTGTTTACAGACAGAGTCTTTCGCACCGGCAATGCGAGATGAGCTCCAAGCGAGGAATAGCATTTTTGTTCGTTTGCCGGCTTCGCAGGTGAGCTTGCACCCAGTCTCGGAGAACACCAGCAGGCGCCGAATCCCAGGTTTTTTTTTTTCGAAGACAAAGGGAAACGCAACGGTCGCCAAAAGCAGCAAGTAGAGGCTGCACCTCATGTGCCCCAAATAACAGGTTAAGTTGGCTTTGTACGCCAAGGACATAATGCATTACATTGTGGGTAGCCATATTAGGAAACAACTTTAAAAGGATGACCGCAGGAAGGTTTGAACACAAAACCTTTTGGGTTCACCCCAAACCATAAGGACACACTATAACCAACTGAGCCAACCAGGCTGTTGAAAACTGTGAGTGTAATATGCATATACTCTAATACAAACCAGATTTCTAAGCTCATAAAGGACTATGTTAAGTCTACACAGGTTAGGGTTTGGGTTAGGTAGGTTTATTAGGGTGTAGGTTAGGGTGTGGGTTAGGGTGTGGGTTGGTTAAGGTCTGGGTTAGGTTAGGGTTAGCTAGAGTTATGGTTGGGGAATATTGTTGTTGTGTTTTGGAGATTTATTATTTATTGTCAGAAGTAGTCATGTGGTGCAATCAAAAGGAGTAAGAGGAACGCAATGATAGCCTAGGTGTCTAAGGTGCTTGCCTACTGATTTAGTATGGATTATATAATCCATTATGCATCAGTCTCTGGTTCAATCCTCCCTTTTGACATCCTTTTCTTCCATTTGTCATCAGAGTTCCCCTGTTGTAACGCATTATGCCGTTGGCGTACTGCCCAGGTTATAACTCGTTAATGCAACTGACAGGGCTGTCTGCCGCGTGGCTTCAACGAATGAAACTCCAACCGTGGGTACCTTTTTAGCCGTTAGTAATTCTTTCATGTACTTCCTACCTTCAGGGAATATCGCAAAGAACTCCCTTGGGGTGATCTCGAATTTCGAGTTCATTGCCCTGTCCACCATCTCGCCCGTGTTGACCGAGTCCTCAATTGGAGCCCTGTACCTTTGTACGAATGGCTTGGTCGGGTTGAGAGTGATTATAGGCTCTTCTGGCAGCGCAACCGGCCGTATAATTGTCGCTGGTTTATTTGCGGTTTTAAACGGAGCCGTTTTCTCCGTTTCGGGCGCGAACGCAACCTTCTTCTTTGGAACGGACGGAGGTTTTGGTGGTAACTCGACTCCGTCGAATACTTCTCGCGTTTTCCCCCTTTCGGTTCGCTTCCGGGTTTCCAAGTAGATTTCGATGTCTTCGTTATCCAGTTCGTGTATGGGCACCTCTCCAACCTGGTATGCCAATGCTTCAGCCGACTCCGTTTCTGTTTCCTCTTCTGTTTCGGTAGAAGTTGCCATGTAAAACATGTGAGGAGGCGTGTCTCTGGTGAATAAGTTCACGTTCACGGGTTGCTGTTGCTGCTGCTGGGCGTGCCATTTGTCAATTCGTTCCACGAAAGTGGCGCCAGTGATATATCGAGGAATATAGTTCCCCGGGGGCAATACTATGCGATTTTCCGCATTCTTTTTACACTTGCCCGCTCGGATGTATTCCTCGATTTTTGCGCATTCCCTCAGGAAGTGTCCATTTTCACCGCAGCCACCGCATCGCCCTTCCTGAAACCCTGTACCTGGATTTATCCCTGCGGTGACTCGGCTCGCTTCCTGAAATGCTTGATTCTGCGCGGGTAACGGAGGAGCGCCCTCTCTATTCCAACCCGGAGAGGGTTGCGCCTGGTTCTGGTACGCGGGTGCCCGGTTCCGTATCGGTTCAACATTCCTCGATGGTCCCGTATCGAATTTCCGAGAGAGCGATTGTATCTGAGCCGAAAAGGTCTGGTTCATGTTCTTCATCGCCGAGGTGAGTTCGACCATTTCCTTCTTTATGTAGGCGCTGTCTTCATCCGTTTCCCTGTAAAGAATCCCCGGTACTCCGTCTATTGCCCATTCCGCCGCTTCAATCACATCCACCATGGGGTATGGCTCATCGCTGGGTTGAGCCGTTCGTACGACCTGAAGCCTACTCAGCACCCGTAAACGGAAGTCGGGGTGGATGCCCTTCATGAAGTATTCATTGGTTTCTCTATCGGAGATCTTTCCTTTGGATTTCAAGAAGTCGGCTACACGTTGAAAGTCGCGAGTGTATTGGCCGAACTCGTCACGGTTCGCTGGTGATTTAAGTTGTCCGTTTCGAACCACTTCTTTGAAATCGGTCCAAGTATACAGTTTATCTTGGTCTGCCCCTGGATAGAGCTTTATAACGGTATCTTTGAACGCCTGGTATGTCATTCCAGGTGTTTGCTTCCGTGTCCAGAGCTGTTCCTCGTCGATATCCAAGTATCGCAACGCGATGTGGATTAACTCCGCATCAGTTGTCCTTTCCGAGTCCGCGCCAACGTCATCTACGTCTTGAAAGTACCGTTTGAGATGACCTGCTTTTCCGTCAAATGCTGGCGCCGACTTGGCCCCT
Organism: Mycena metata; assembly: GCA_029378385.1. Taxonomy (NCBI): domain Eukaryota; kingdom Fungi; phylum Basidiomycota; class Agaricomycetes; order Agaricales; family Mycenaceae; genus Mycena; species Mycena metata. Next base: position 472,664 of record JARKIB010000064.1, on the reverse strand, counting down.
CGAGCCGGTAATGGTTTCGGCATGGTCCGTTTCGGAATTTGGGGGATTGGATTTTGTAACGGCAGGAATGCGCGTGGTGGGGTAGGTGGTTCGTCTGATAAAGTAATGGATGAGGGGTCTGATATGGAGGTGGTTTCCGCTGGTGGTGACTCGGGATCCGTATCGACCAACTCCGTAAGGTCCGAGTGGTCCGACTCCGTTTCCTCGATAGGGGAGTTGATAAACTCGAGGTGCTTTGTTCTGGCAAGTTTTCTGCGAGTACTATTTCCTCTAGCAGGTTACGGCGAGGGCCGCGTGTTTTGGAAGCGGGCGTGGGCGGGGCAACCGCGGTTGAACCCGGTCTGCGCGCGCGAGCCGAACTACGGCGGGTCTCCAGCTGTGAATTTCCCCCTCGCGGTGGGCTCCAGATGTGATGCGGACTGCGGTTCTGTGAACTGCCTGACCCGGGGTGGGTATAGTCAAGTAGTGTTTTACAGAATTTAATTCGTCCTCTAGGGGGAAATTGCTCTTTCGCGGAGCTGCGTAGTTTTAAGGTACGCTAATGCGCGATATATAATTTGTGGTGCGTGTGTGTACAGTTCTCTCCGTTTGGATTGAACGCTTTGCCAGGTTCCTCGAAGATTTAGTTCTTCGTTGGGGGCTGGCCTTCCGAAGGTACCGCGGATGGATAGTTTTCTACACTTGCTCGAAGGGTACGCTCCGCAATGCGAATGCTGTTCCGTTCCGGAGTACTCGGGTTATCTGTTATGCTTTATCCACCCGTCTCGAACGTATCGGACGGCAGGTCTCTTCAGTACGGTGCAACACTATACGGATGGCTATAGCGATTCCCTTCGTAGCCTAGTTTCTCCGTTGGTGAACGCCTTGAAACGGAATCACTTCCGTTTCGAAGACTCGGGGGTGAAGTGTGCGAATTGAATGGGGGAAATGGTATGATCGCGTAGGATAGGCCTTCCGTGTACGATGGGGTGGGTTCCTCGCAAGGATATGCGCTCGAACTCCGAAAAGGAACGGTTGCACGAAGCCAAGTTAGGCGACTGGCCGTTTGGTGGTGTGCCGCGTTAATCTACTTCCGCGCGCTTTCAACTCCGGATTGACTATATTTCCCCCGTATCGATTTATCGAAACGGAGGTGAGACGGACGGGGTTTCTTGACAAGCCCTGGCCTTCTAGGTGACCTTGGTTTGTCCTACTATTGGGCGGCACGACCCGTAGCGGAGTGTATTTTAATTTAGTTCCCCACCCTGGTGTACTTCAGGGGGAGTAGCTTTAGGTAAATGCAGTGGGAGGTAATAAGATGTCATTCCGTATCTTACAGCTGGCTTTTATACTGTACTCTGTCCGATACTCGCGCGCAGTATTTATCCCTTTAATTGGAAACGGACGTTCCACCTTTTCAGTTCTGACTCGCCTCTGTGATCGCCCACGCGTTCCCGATTCCGAAGGGGTTAGAAATTGACTCGGAGCAGCCTCGTGTCGCATCCGTTTCCCGTTTCAGCCACCCCGATTCCCAAGAACCGCCTCAGTTCTCCGTTTAGTCGCCCCGTTTCCCATAGCGCAACCACTTCGTCTCCGTTTGCCCCCCCATTTCCTTCCCTAGTACCGGCCAGGTGGCGGAACGGCAACGCATGCGAGACAAATAAGAGAGCCTGTAACTGTTTCCTCGCAAGGTCTCCGTTCGATTCGGGGTCTGGCCTTGATAAACCATCAAGAAACTTTTGCCTCCGTTTCGTTTTTGAGTGAATGCGCGTCGAGTTTTAGAGTGAACGCATTGAACGGCCAGATAGCTCTATCAATATTTTCCTGCTTGCTTGTGGGTTTCCTATTGATTTGGAGTCTGATGTTCGGCCAGGTGGCGGAATGGTCACGTGCGCGAGACGAATACACAGACTCCCATAACGTTTCCTCGGATTCGGGGTCTGGCCTTGCTGACGCAGAGGATCCCTTTTTGCTTGTGGTCTCGGTGAGTACTCGCGGTCAGATAGTGTAACGGTAACACGCTTGGACTCGATACATTGGGATGGAGCGATTCTTCCAAGAGAACCCTGTTCGATTCGGGGTCTGGCCCTGGTGGTGGTGTATCCGATGCTTTTTATTGATACGGAGTCGCTGTCGTGAGTATGATTTTCCTCCCGTTTGGCCGCGTTCAGAGCGCATCACAAAGTGACAGCTCACAGCGTTACCATTCTGCCACCTGGCCGTGATTACGACTCGACAAACGGACAAGAAGACGAAACAAACCTGCCTGCAATTATAGGAACATCAGACTGCGAATCAAACGGAAACCCACAAGCAAGCATCGAGCAGGAAAATATTGATTCTGGCAAGAGCTACCTGGCCGTTCAATGCGTCCACTCAAAAACTCGACGCGCATTCACTCAAAAACGAAACGGAGGCAAAAGTTTCTTGATGGTGTATCAAGGCCAGACCCCGAATCGAACGGAGACCTTGTGAGGAAACATTACAGGCTCTCTTATTTGTCTCGCATGCGTTGCCATTCCGCCACCTGGCCGGTACTCGGGAGAAGGAAATGGGGGAACAAACGGAGACGAAGTGGTTGCGGTATGGGAAACGGGGCGACTAAACGGAGAACTGAGGCGGTTCTTGGGAATCGGGGTGGCTGAAACGGGAAACGGAGGCGACACGAGGCTGCCCCGAGTCAATTTCTAACCCCTTCGGAATCGGGAACGCGTGGGCGATCACAGAGGCGAGTCAGAACTGAAAAGGTGGAACATCTGTTTCCAATTAAAGGGATAAATATGCGCGCGAGTATCGGACAGAGTACGGTATAAAAGCCAGCTGTAGGATACGGAATGATCATCTTATTACCTCCCACTGCATTTACCTAAAGCTACTCCCCCTGAAGTACACCAGGGTGGGGAACTAAATTAAAAATACACTCCGCTACGGGTCGTGCCGCCCAATAGTAGGACAAACCAAGGTCACCTAGAAGGCCAGGGCTTGTCAAGAAACCCCGTCCGTCTCACCTCCGTTTCGATAAATCGATACGGGGGAAATATAGTCAATCCGGAGTTGAAAGTGCGCGGTAGTAGATTAACGCGGCACACCACCAAACGACCAGTCGCCTAACTTGGCTTCGTGCAACCGTTCCTTTTCGGAGTTCGAGCGCATATCCTTGCGAGGAACCCACCCCATCATACACGGAAGGCCTATCCTACGCGATCATACCATTTCCCCCATTCAATTCGCACACTTCACCCCCGAGTCTTCGAAACGGAAGTGATTCCATTTCAAGGCGTTCACCAACGGAGAAACTAGGCTACGAAGGGAATCGCTATAGCCATCTGTATAGTCTTGCACTGTACTGAAGAGACCTGCTGTCCGATACGTTCGAGACGGGTGGATAAAGCATAACAGATAACCCGAGTACTCCGGAACGGAACAGCATTCACACTGCGGAGCGTACCCTTCGAGCAAGTGTAGAAAACTATCCATCCGCGGTACCTTCGGAAGGCCAGCCCCCAACGAAGAACTAAATCTTCGAGGAACCTGGCAAAGCGTTCAATCCAAACGGAGAGAACTGTACACACACATGCACCACAAATTATATATCGCGCATTAGCGTACCTTAAAACTACGCAGCTCCGCGAAAGAGCAATTTCCCCCTAGAGGACGAATTAAATTCTGTAAAACACTACTTGACTATACCCACCCCGGGTCAGGCAGTTCACAGAACCGTAGTCCGCATCACACCGTTCAGGTTTCAACAGGTCTTGAAGGTTGGCCACTTACCTTAATGGACAGAGCTATCATGAAGGTTATTGCAGATTGTTCACGTTTAGTGTTTGACACGGTGTGCGCCAAACCCGCGGTATTACGGGTACGGGTGCCACGGGTGCGGGTACGGGTTGCCGAAATGCCAAACCCGCCGATACCGCGACCCGCGGCAGTACCGTACCCGTATTACCGCGAACACTTACCCGTGACTCACGTCAGGGCTTCTGAGAGATTTGAACTCAGAGACTCAGAAAAACAACATTTATACAGAGAAGAGCACTATCCAACTAAGCCATTTGCCTACTATCAACCTGAAATGCAATTAACACACCATCATCAACTCATTTGAACCACAGGATTCCATATTAGGATGACAGCTGTCACTTCATTCCCTAGAACTTAACAGTGCCAAACATGTGTTGAATTGGGTTATTCTCTACCACTACAGCATGCATAAATCCAACAATATTTGAGAAGGTGTAGATGTCATATTAAAGCATGGAAAATTCCAAGTAGTAGTAGTAGTAATAAAATACCTTCACTCAAAATTCATAAATAACATCTCAAATAGCAATAAAACTTGTATTTCAGAGCAGGTTCATGCCGAGAGCATCAATGAAAGATCCTACAACATCATTGCTCTGGTTAAAGTTGGTCTTGAATATCATTCTAGCAATACCTGACCAAAAAATCAACCCGGAAACTGGTTTCCGGTCACATGATCTAGTACACATGTACAAGTTGTTGAAAAATCTATCCACTGAGCTTGATTTGCATGTATCAACTTGAAATAACATCACACTACTGCCTTTTGTACCTTGTGCAGCTTCAATTGTAGTAGAACAACTCAAATACTGCCAATAAACACCGCAGTAATGGACCCGCGGGTGTGTACGTAAACACCGCGGGTCTATACCCGTAATACCGTACCCGTGGGAGCACGGGTGACGGGTGTCACGGGTACGGGTACAGTGTGACATCGTGACACCCGCGGTATCACCCGTGTCATTCCCTATTCACGTTTCAACTGGTTCTTGAAAGCCCCCAACTTTCCTTAAGGACTCCATCTATCACTAATCGTTCGCACATAAGGCCCATCTTGAGGGTGGGCTGTAGTTGTGAAGGATCAGTCATACCGTGAAGGCAGCGCACACGGAGGTTAATCCCGGTGCGTGAAGCTCGTGATCCGCATCGTGAAGGTGATGCCTAGCTCGTAAAGGGTCTGCACATAACTCGTGAAGGATGCAGATATATCCTTCAGGAGGTCTTTACGGCGTATACGGCGTAAACGCCGTACGGATGCTCCACAGATTGGATGTTCATGATTCCGAGTGGTCACCATATATTTTGACTAACTGGCTCCGAATCTACTTTCTCTGCCTTCGTTGATTCCAAACCGTAATTCCTTGAACCAAGCCATCAACTACTACGCATCAACGCGGATCCGATCGCCTCTTTCCCGTTTGGGATTCGAGTCCGATCGACTCGTTGGCCCTATCCACTTGATTCGAGTTGACGTGCTTGCCTTCTTTTGCTTCTTTAGATTCTTATAGTTCTACCGCGGCGAGTGCAAAAACTGCGACCGTGAGCTCGGCTATCGGGATTTGGAGGGGTCCAGGGACGATGGTGTAATCTACATAGTGCGTGTACACCGGGATACTCCCTGGAAACCGGCGTTCCTCAGCGGGACCGTGCCGTGTAATCCTACCTACCTACCTACCTACCACTTGATGATGGAAGGAAGACAGAAGGATGATGGCGCGCACTGCCACCTGCGTTGATCGCAACGTCACCTTCGACGACCTCGGCGACCTCCTCCATCTCAACTCTCTCCCCGCCTCCCGACCCGACATCCACGTCACCTCGCTTCACCCCTGCCAGCTCTCTCGCCCACCCATCACTCTCTCTCTGCTAATCGTAACTCAAGCCCAAGGACCGCACCTCCGCCCTTCAATATATGCTTCTCAAGCTAAGCTCTCGCACACCCACTTGCTCACCGTACGCTGCCTGTCTACCTGCCCTACCTTACTTTTCTGACGCACTCTCACAGTACTAGTATCTACGCACCATCTACGGACCCGAGCCTCTCCCGCCGCTACGAAGCACCGTCAGCCCCAACGAAGGTCGAATAAAGGCGAAAGTACGTACCTCAATGTCAGCTTTTCTTACCTCACGAACCTCTCGTCGCGGGTCGTGCCCATGTACGCCGTCGACTGGATGCCAGTGATACTGCTGCGACCTACAATGCCGCCGCATCGCGCGCGTAACGTGTCGCCCGTTACCACGTCCTCCCTTCATGCCTTCCCCCCTACCCTCCCTCTCTCCACTCCGCGCCTCGCCGTCACATCCTCGATATCGAGTCTACGCGACACCAGCTGCCGCTGCGCATGGACTTGGCGGAACGCGCAGCGCAGCCTGCCAGCGCTCCTGGACCCTGGTGTCCTCTGCCCCATCTCCTTCAGCCTCCTCCCCACGTTCCCCTTACACCCGCGCGTGCAGACTCCGCGCCAGAGCGCACGGACGCCGGCATGTGCCGCTGCGTAGACGCGCTTCACGCGCTTTCCCTCGCAACGACCCCACCGTCCTCATCCCCCCTCTTTTCCGTCTCCTTCTCCCTCATCTTTGTCCCCATCCTCCCTTACAACCGCGCGCGCAACGACCGCACCCTCCTCTCTTTCCCACTTCATCCCCGCCTCCCTCTTGTACGTGTGTAGAAGCGAGTCCCTCGCTGCGCAACGACCCAACCTCTTTCACCCTCATCCTCGTCCCCGCCTCCCTCTTGTACCCGCGCGAACACCGTCGCACCCTCGCACGGACTGACGCAGGTGCGTCCTTCTCGCCCATCGCGCCGGCGCGCGGGAATTATGCATGTGCGTGCGCACACGTGGCTCGCACGAATCCGCGCCACACCGCCGTCCCTCTCCCCCCCTCCCTCTCATCTTGCCCCCCACACGCCGTCCCACCCACGACCCCTCGACGCAGCGATCGCTGGGTGTGCGTTCGCGCGCGCGGCGAGTCCCGCGCAATACATCGCTGGGGCAATCCCACTTGGCGCGGGTGTATCTACCCGCCGATACGGATGCCGTGCGCGTTCTCTCACCGGCGCGGGAATCGCGCCCGCCTCGCTATCTTCGCGTCCCACGTCGTCCCTTTTCCCTCCCCATTCTCCCATTCCATCCTCGTCCATTATACCTTCGCATCCACGGCGTCCCGTGCGCATGCAGTGTCGTTGCGCGCATGTGCGGCATTCCGCGCCGAGTGCCGCGCGCGTGCAATCGCGTTTGACCGCGTCGAGTGCAGCGCTTGCGCAAGTCACGTCGAATGCGGCGTTGGCGGTCGCGTAGTGTACAGTAACGTGTACGTAGTCGGGCTTCAATGAAATCAAAATTACCTGCCTTCAAAAAACAAACTCGTGAGCAAATTCAAAGCAAGGCGGGAAGTCACGACGAAAAAGCACGTACCGCGGGTTTCGAGAACCGAGTTGTGAGTGAGTAGGAAAGGGCAGACCAGGGATTCGAGGCGAGGATTTGAAGGGCAACGTGGGGAGGTTTGGATTTTGAATGCTGGAAGACTTGAAACCGCGGTCTAAGAATGAGGTGCGTAACGTTGAAAGAAGCGCGTGCGCAGCGCTACTCGAAATTTATAACTGGGAGGTGGGGTTTGCGTTATACCGGCTGAGTTCGTCCAGAATTGTTGCGGCGGGAGCTCTGCAGAGAAAAGAAAGAAAGAAAGAAGAAGGTCAGCGAATTTTTCCCGACGTCGTCACAGCCACACCTCTCCTTCGACCAAGTCCCCGTGTTCCAATAGGGTATGTAACATTCCAGTGGAATTTGAATGCTGTGGAACTAATGCCACTTCGACTACAGAACTTAATTTTCCTGCGGGTCCCAGTCCTCGAGTTCAAGGATCCGGGAACTCAAGTCTTTCCACAATGTTAGTTCTCTTGATACTCGAGTTCTTGACTAGATATAACTTGAATGCAATGTTTTTATCCTCAATTTTGAACTTGACTTGTACCTTTACCATCTTGTGTAAGTTCAACTTGAGACCTTCGCATCTTAAGACAAATTTCGGTTTAGACCTGGTTTAGATAGACCGGGTAGATCTTAAGAGAAGCTAAGTAATAAATGAGTTGTATGATGACGGGCGAACGTGAGGTAATTTCTATCTCGGTGGCTTTCGCTTTTGCAAGTGTACTCTACATTTCCACGGTACTGAGCCCTCCTTGTTTGCCTCCTTAGGAATAAGAAAGTTTGGTTGGAGCGTGGGTAAGTAATGTCGGATCAGTCGGAACTGCACCCGAGTGGTGGCCTGTCACGTCTTCTCTTTCTTCCCAACTTCGACCTTCCCCTCGTCAACCTTGCTGCCGGCGACATTCTCTGGTGGTCCTACGACAATTTTTTTACCCTCAGCGTGTGGATTGCCTTGAACCAAGACGTTCGCAACCTTTGGAACCAGGCGACTCCATTTAGCAGAGGTACATGCTGGTACATGGTCTATCAACCGACAACGATGGAAAAACATTGGGAAAACACGGACAGCAAAGGATAGTAACAGCCAATTTGAGAATGCAGACGGGTCGGGGTCTAACGAATACAGCCAATAAACCGAAGGGAACCCAAGGAAACGCGGCATTGTGGAACTATCTTCCACAGTTCCTGCTACACCCTGATTGCCAGTCAGTAAGTCTCTCTTTCCGATCTTCGTACGTATCTCCGACTCACATATGTTCAGGGAGAGCATCGACATTCCTCGCGCGGCGACGGCGAACCAGGCCAATATCTTCCACGTGACCTGCAAATTACGTCAAGAAATTAAAACATAGTTCTTTGGAGGTAGCGCACCCATAAGCACATTCAAAGTGCCGCGCTCTTCCGCCACGCGCAGGCGTAACTGACGCTCATGTTCGCCCTCCACAATACGCTGACCAAAATTATTATGAGCATGAACCACCCAACAATGAACCTGCTCACCGAGACCGATGTCTGTATGTCCTTGACCTCCTTCTTGCACTCGGTAATACTCTTGAATATTTCTCGGAGGCCCTGGAAATATTTTCTCCACGTCAAAAGGCCGCCTATATCCAACAACTGTTGCCGAATTCCGGTCAATGATAATTCAACCCTGTAAAACACAAGATACGGTGCGTTAAACAAATGAACGCCGCGCCGCGCCACGCACAACGTACTGAGTTAATTGACACCCCATCTCGCTCAGTCCCGCCCAGTCCCTCGGACAGTTTAACATTGCGTGGTCCAAAGTTTTCCGAAGGGTCGTGATTGTGTTTTCAAGTCGCAAGACCATGCGCGATGGAGTGTAGTAGCCGACAAGGTACGAGACCACTAACACCAATAAGAGGCCTAAAATAATATACCGCAGGGTGTTGCCTAGTACGGGATATAATAGCCACAAGATTAGGGCCGCCTCGGACATCTCTGGAAGCAGCTTGGGCGGGAAAGTGGGGGAGAAAGTTCAGGGGATGTATTTCTGCGAAGCTGTGCAGGGTGATGTACGCCTCCGCCGGAATCGGAGGAGGAGGATGTATTCTTGGTTAACTTAGTTTCCGCCGATCACACTGGTAATGATTCTCGCGGCCTGATGCATCATTACTCTGCCGTGGCATGCCGCTAACTGTTTTCTCACCACTGTACGAACTCGGATAAGTACCAGTAGGGCCCGCTGGCCCACTATGTGTGATCGACCAGGGTTTCCTTGTTAGACTAGTAGAGTTTACGGCAGTATACAAAGCACCGGATTTTCATGGTAGGGGATTGGAAATTTGGAATTAAGTCTTTGGATGCTCGACAACTTGTAACTCGACGACGGCAAGATGCACACATAAGTCAAGTACGGTACGCCTCTGGTTGCTTCTTCCCATGTCCCCTCTCCTGAAATGTTGTCCTGTTGGGTGTCATCGTCGAAGAATAAGAATTTTTAGATGAGGCGTGGGAAAGTAATCTCGGATCAGTCGGAATTGTACCCGAGTCAAGAGGTGTCGACGATTCTTAATCTTATCGGACCCACTATCGACAGCACGTGCCGTTGGGCACCTTCCATATCGGGCCAGATTTGATGGTGGTCTGCGCTGCTTTTACTGCTCTTCCGGCCTGCGTTCGACGCTCATATCCCTCAAGAATAATGTTTCAGCACTCAAGGAGGGCCTGGGTGTAGCAGTTACCTCAGAACCTCTCCAAAGAACCACCAATTCAGTTCTACTTGATATAATTTCTCGTCGCACGCGAACCTGCAACTAATTGTACTATCCTCTCACCCAAAAATCCAGCACTCCATGCTCCATTATATTCTGAATTTCTTGGGACTCCCAACTCTCGGATTCCTACGTGCCCGTTGAAAATTTGTTGTTTTCGCTACTTGGCATTCAAAGAAGCCCACAAAAAAAACCCTTTTTGAGGGGAGGGACACAGGTGAATATTTTGAGGGCTATGTAGTCACCCTACCGTGCCTATGGATCAATTCAAGCTGAAAAGTCGTGAAGTGATGTCACTGAAAAATGGCCCGATATGGAAGGTGCCCAACGGGCACGTGCTGTCGATAGTGGGTCCGATAAGAATCGTCGACACCTCTTGACCCGAGTGGTGGCTTCATGCTTTCGCTCTTTCTTCCCGACTTCGACTTTCCCCTCGTCAACCTTCCTGCCGGCGACATTCTCTTGGTGATCCTACAATAAAACTGTTACCCTCAGCCTCTGAACCGCCTCCAACCCGCCCAAGACGCTCACAACCTTTGGAACCAGGGAACTCCATTTAGCAGAGATACATGTCCAGCAGCCGACAACATTGGGAAACACGGATAGCAAAGGATAGCAACAGGCAAGTTGAGAATGAAGAGGGTCCGGTGTACATTATCCAACGATGACAACAAAGTGGAGAGAACACTTCACTGTGAAGATGCCTCCCACAGTTCATGCCTTTGGACGGACTACGCCCTGATTACCAGACAGTAAGTCTCCCTTTCTGATCGCTGTACCTCCGACTCACATATGTCCAAGGAGAGCATCGACATTCCTCGGGCGGCGGCGGCGAACCAGGCCAACGTCTTCCACGTGACCTATAAATTACGTCATGTCGGAAAAATCTTTGTTGACCTATCAGATCTGAAACCGTCTAACGACCTGAAATGATCTGATATTGCCGGGGCGCGACCAATATCAGGCGTGGTAGGACCATTTATGTTCATATATTCTACCCCCCCTCCCACCTCATTCTTCTTGTCCTCAAAGCTCCTTGGGAATCCTCAAACTTATACTGTGCAGTCTCTCAACACCACCCACTCACCTGGAATATTTTTCAGAATTATATTTTAGCACTTATGTGAGTTGTGGAGCTGCTGTGGGGCCTCCACCCGTTGCCCGGACCCAGGTACATAACTCATGTCATGACCTTCCAGTGGGTCCCTCAGGTGTATGCACGTGCCTGCACGTTGATAACTGTCTCTAAGTGGCTATTGAGATTATGAATCTAACCATTGTGCTTTACTTACTACACTCAATACATATGTATGTTCTCCTAGTCAAGTTTACATCGCAACAAGTCCTCCTTTCAAGTGGTAGAAAGGAAAGTCACAGTTTTGCTTTCCCTGAAAAAAACATCTGACCAGGCCTTATATTGCCTTATATTGCCAATATGACCTGGCCAGTCTGATATTGTCTGATATTTGAAAACGGTACATTTCTGGATCATATTGACCCCCCGGCAGTCTGACGACCTGGTATGACAATATTTGAGCATATTTTCCCTGAGCAGGCAGTAAAGATTTTTCCGACACAAGAAATTAAAACATAAGTTAGTTTTGGAGGTAGCGCACCCATAAGCGCATTAAAAATGCCGCGCTCCTCCTCCACGCGCATAAGTAACTGATGCTCGTGTTCTGCCTCCATAACACGCTGACCGAGATTATTTTGAGGACAAATATAATAATGAACCTGCTCACCAAGACCGACGTCTGTAGGTCCTTCACCTCCTTGTTGCGCTCCGTAATAGTCTTGAATATTCCTCGGAGGCCTTGGAAATATTCTTTCCACGTTCCAAGGCTGTCCATATCTAACAGTTGACCCCGAATTCCAGGCACCGACACCTCAACTCTGTAAATTGCAAGTTATATGGCACGTTAAACAGAGGAATGCTCCACGCAACGTACTGAGTTAGTTGACACTCCATCTCGGCTAGTTTCGCCCAGTCCATCGGGCAGTTTTTCTTCGCGTGCTTCAAAGTATTCCGAAGGGTTTTGATTGCGTTTTCGAGTCGCACGACCATGCGCGATGGAGTGTAGTAGCCAACAATGTACGCGACCAGCAACATCAATAAGAGGCCTAAAATAATATAGCGGAGGGTGTTGCCCAGTACGGGAGATAGCAGCCACAGGATGAGGGCTGCCTCGAACATCTTTGGAAGCAGCGTGGAAGAGAGTAACTGAGGTTGTTTTTATGTTGGGGGAGCTTGCTTGGGTGGACCTTTACGAACCTACACTAGGTATGCTTCCTCTTCCTCTATCATTTATATCTATCTACGGCGCGGCTAAGGATCCCATACCGCCCGTGGCATCACATTCTATCCGGAAATCCACCGACAGCTTATGGAGCATAGCCTTTGCGCTGTGTTCACACTCCATTAAGCGAAGCGTCTCGCGAATGCTTGAAGCCCTGAAATACGTTCCGATTTTGAGCACCGACTCTCTCATTCGGCTTCCTGCATTCCTGTATTTTCGTGATCCCCACAGATGGCAGCCTAAATTTCCGACAAATTTACCGGCAATAGACTCGCTACCGTGGTCACCGACACGAAATCCGAGGCGATTTTACGACTCACAACGTCCAACGACACGGGACGCTATGACAGGCCCGGATTGTGGGTATTCCCTGGCTCCATATGCGCTCAGACTTCTCATTCATTTTATTTTACAGCGCAGTGCCCCTCCACATGAAAATCTCGTCTGGAATGTTTATTGGTACTCGACTGCCCGAGTACGCCCCCCAATAGAAAGAAACTCACTCTTGTGCTAATGCACCTTCAGACCAGCTTACCTTCCTCCGAACTGGTCTGCTCACGTCCATCCAGAGGGGCAGATTTACTTTTCTCGCCGGGGTTCGCCTAGCGTTGTTACAGAGGCATATTTGTACCGGCCGGAAACGCTCGACAAGGTCACCCACTGGATTAAAAAAATAGAGGACATCGCTGCCGGCAAAAACTTCCCAATTTCTGAGCATCTCGAGCTCTTTATCAAAATCGAGGGGGAAGGGGGAAGGGTGCACTTACTACTTTGTCGACCACAACACTCGCGCACAGTCTTGGATGGAAGACATCGACACCGACGCTCTAGGTCTCCCTCCCGTCGTTTCGGTCTCGCAACTCAGTCAGCATCCTTCGTTCTCGTTGCCATGGTCTCGCTCAAATTGCACTCCAGATCTCTGCCTCGAGGAACTTTACTGGGGACATGTTGAATTCTTCCCGATGCACATGAGCCTTCCCACCAATGCCCTGGACTCCCTCCTCTGCGTCCTCACGCATGCCATCTGTGGTACTTGATTAAATTAACACCTGCGGGGCAGGCCAGTGAACGTGCATGAGAATCATTTACTGAGACGGGTTCCGTGAATGAGAGTGCTGTATCCTGAATGCTTTTTGAGGTCCTGGAGGGATGGCCAGAGTCCTGAAGCTCTGGATGCAGTCGGCAAGGTGGACATCGATCGTTCAGTCCAGAGGCCTGGGAAGAAGCCTGAACGATTTGATTCGGCCTGAAGGATGAGATTCGCGTGAACGGGAGAACAAAGGCTGAAGGATGAGTTCAGTCTTGAAGGATGTTCGATTTTGTGTTGTAGTAGCCTGAAGGCTCGCGCTATATGCGTGAATGAATAAGTGTCCGTGAAGGCACACCTCGCTCTTGAAGGAGGGTGTTATGCCTGAAGGTGCATACCGTGAAGGGCAATATTTGAGGTGTTCTCTTCGCTTTGTTGGTTGTCGTCGTTAGATAATGCGATGCCCCGGACTTTCTTAATTCTCGACTTGCCTGTTGCTATCCCTTGCTATAGTTTTAGGTACCATGTACCTCTGCTAAATGGAGTTGTCTGGTTCCAAAGGTTGCGAGCGTCTCGTCTTGGGCGGGTTAGAAGCGATTCACAGACTGAGGGTAACATTTTTGTCGTAGAACCACCAAGAGAATGTCGCCGGCAGGAAGGTTGACGAGGGGAAGGTCGAAGTTGGGAAGAAAGAGCGAAAGCATGACAGGCCACCACTCGGGTGCAGTCCCGACTGATCCGAGATTACTTACTGCGGCGCACCCGCCCCGTCAATCCCATACGCCTGCACGATCTTCACCCGGTCACACCCATCCTCTGCGAGACACAGCAGGTCCGCAAAGCGCATGATTTTGGCATCGACGAGGTCGGGATGCGCGGTGCTGAGATCGACGAGCTTGAACCGTGTGAAGTTGTGGTAGTTGGCGCCGACGATTTGGCCGCCGGTTGCTGTGCCGTGCCAGTCTATGATTTGTATTAAGGATTAGGCTGCAGAAGTGAGGGAAGCACTGACATGCTTGCGACCTCTTGTCTTTCCAGGGGATGTTATCTAGGTACGCGAATTTCGGGGCGGTCGAGGAGCGTTGGTAGTAGTACTGCATTAAGTTAGTAGTTATCGTTGGAGGGAGAAGAAGGAAACCGAACCTCGCTGGGAAACACGATGTCGGCGAAACACGGGCTGACCTTCGTCACCGATAGCACGGGGTACAAGTCCAGAGTAAAATATGCCAGTGAGCTGGATAGGAAAACTGCGACAGTTGAGTACAACCCAAACCCGAACAAAAACAACGCACATCCGCTATCGTCGTTCGCAACGTCCGCGAACCCGTCCGCGCCGCGAAGAACCTCGCACCCAGGACGCTTTCGGAAGAACTGGGCAGTGGTGGGGTGCGGCACGAGCTCGAATGGGTGTCCATTCTCCGTAAGGGAGAGCGCCCTGTCGCGTGTCTCGTTCCCCGGCTCGCGGTAGTCGAACACCACGCGCGGCTGGTCTTTTCCGTTGACGATGAACGTCATGTCTGGTAGGAGGTGGGCAAACTAAAGTAGTGGTATTTGATGTTCAGAAGAAAAAAAAATGTGGTTGGAAACAGAGTGCTCACTTTGCTGAATGTCGTAGGCTCGCCGCCCCAATATTGAATACCGCAGGTCAACACCTTGCGGCATGTGCACTCGACCATCTTTCACGACGAGCCCGCCCGCTTCACTTATGGGGTGCTTGACCTGAAATGCACCAATAAGCAGTTTTTCGTCATCGCCCAAACTCACATCAGCGGCAATGTCCACCCGGGACTGGAAGAAACGGATCGTCCTTTGCGAGGTCATAGAACGGCGTAAAGTCCCGCTGTATCTGGTCGTACTCGTCGATGAGGCACGAGTGCTCCTGCGCAAAGGCGAACCACTTGTCGTAGCCCGCGGAGGCGCGCGGCCCGTCTTGAGCGAATATCGGGCGGCGGCGCGTGCGTAGGTGGCGGATTGGCGCGCGAAGAGCGCGTCAACGTGGAGGCGTACTGCATCGACGGGATCGTTGGGAATAAGCTTGCCGGTGACAGGCGGAGGCTCCACTGTTGACGGAGGCTCGGGAGACTCGAGGGGGGTGGTGGGTTGGAGCGGTGGTACGTGAAGACGATTACGGCCAGCACAGTGGCCAACAGCGGTATGACGAAGATTAAAAGACCTACTATCAGTGACTGCCTAGTGGGCCAGTCGGGGTAGTGGGCCATTGCCCAATATAAGCGTAGAGACTGCCCGAATATGTGTTCTGGGGATTGTGGAACGAAGTTGAATGTCTGACGCTGATGTAGATCAAATTCTGAGGCGGAGTGATGCGTTGATCAGATGCTGTGCTCCGTTTGTTTCCGGTGGTGGTGGGAATTTGATCATTTGTTATCTCCGAACCGTCGTTTGCGCCGGTCTTTCCTCCGTTCTCGACCAATTCTCCACCGAATCCCACGTTTGTGGGCTCGTTTTGTTGCCTCTCCTCAGGGTGATTGCTTTCAATGGGCTCTGGGCATCTGAATGGCCCTGACTGTGCGCTAGGCTGGCGAAGAAAAATCCGGGCTTCTCTTTGTCAGCACAAGACAGACCACCCTCTGGCGACGCACCCGACACTACTGTTACTCTAGAATTTGACATGTGCACTTATTATATACACCTCCGTGGTTTTCCACTTCCCTTTGGGCAGCTCCTTCTCGACTTCGGGTTCACTAAGGGTCTTTCCTCCGAACTACCGAATTTTACCGTCGGAATAAAGGGATTTTGTTTGGCACATTATTGGTATGAAGGAACTATCCAACCTACTTAGGTATGTGCTATTACATCCTATCTATGCTTTCAACACCTCCTTTCACCCAATATTCACCCCTCTCCCTTGTAGCGCGCGCGGTTTAGTCGATACCCCAATTTCCCCCTTTCTCCCCAGCCAAAAGTCCTCACACTTATAACCTATGTACACCTTTGGGCCCCATTCAGAGTATATAGTATCATGCATTCGAGCCTCCTGAGTGATTCTGAGTACTTGGTGCTGGCCGATATGGGTCGCAACAACTGATTTTGGCCAGTGGCCCGTTAGGGCATTTTTGGTTATTTTTGGGTGTCGTCGAAAATAAATTCGCCACGGGCCCAAAACACCACCTAAAATTGACCCAAAATATCTCATCTTACTCTTAGGATGTTGGTCTGTCCCGAGGGCAAGGGACCCGGGTATATATTGCACTTCACGGGCAGGCCAGAGGGCAAAAGTGCTAAGGTGGCCCAGATCCCAGTCACTAATAGTATTAGACGGGGGAGCCGTTGAATCCGATGGCGAGTACGGACGAGCTTGCGGATAAATTTGTTCTTGGGGCGTCGTGGGCTGATATTTTCGGTGGAGGAGAGCAGAGGATCGTGATCTGGGTCTGCTGGGACGAGTTCGTACGAATTATCCTCGCGACCGAGGGCGAGAGGGAGGGTTCTTGAACCAACCATTAGGGAAAGGCCGCTGGTCCCAGGACGGTGCAGTTACTCGGTACGTTTCGCCGTTCCTGAGAATTCGATAAAACGGGCCAATTTCCGAAATGTTGGTGAACGAGACGAACGAATGCTGCAGATGATTGAGAGAGAAGGATGATGGCGTACACTGCCACCAGCGCGGATCACGACGTCACCTTCTTCTCCATTCCATCTTCGCAGACCTCCTCCCTCTCAAACTCTCTCCCGCCTCCCGACCCGACATCCGCTTCAATATCTCTACCAGCTTCCCTCGACTATTCCCATCACCATCTCTCTGCCAATTCTAACTCAAGCCCAAATCCGTCCTTTCTCGACGACCGTACCTCCGCCCCATTCAGTTCTTGAACTGTGCTGTCCTAAAGAAACAGCCTGAGGCTGCTGGATTTGCCTCAGGGGAAAAACAGCGACCCAGAGCTGTCCCTCGCCTAGCAACAAGTTCTTCAAAACACGTCTGGTTGCTCTAAAACTGTCGCTCAACGCTCTGGTCCTCGACGTATCAATTAAACCGTGTAATTCTCTCACACTGGGCATAAAAACCCTCATATTTCTTGCCCGCGTTCACTCCTATTTTCTTCTTCAAATCCTTGCACGCAATCACTCGTTGACTGGGCGCCGACATCGGTGTCAGTCTTATGATGGCGGGCGAACGTGAGGTAAATTTCTATCTCGGTGGCTTTCGCTTTTGCAAGCGTGCTCTACATTTCCACGGTACTCTGAGCCCTGTCTGCCTCCATAAGAATAAGAACTTTTGTTGTGATAGTGTAGTGGTTGCTGCAAGAATAAGAACTTTTGTTTGAGGTGTGGGTAAGTAATCTCGGATCAGTCGGAACTGCTCAGTGGCCTGTCATACCTTCGCTCTTTCTTCCCAACTTCGACCTTCCCCTCGTCAACCTTCCTGCCGGCGACATTCTCTTGGTGGTCCTACGATAAAACTGTTACCTCAGCCTGTGAATTGCCTCCAACCCGCTCAAGACGCTCGCAACCTTTGGAACCAGGCAACTCCATTTAGCAGAGGTACATGCTAGTACATGGTCTACTATCAACCGACAACGATGCAAAAACATTGGGAAAACACGGATAGCAAAGGATAACCACAGGCAATTTGAGAATGCAGAGGACCGGGGCAACGCGTTATCTAATGACGACAGCTAACAAACTGAAGGGAAGCCAAGAGAGCGCGGCGCAGTTGGTTTAATTGCAGATGGGCTTGAAGGGATAGAATTCAATGTGAGTATGTACTAATAATTGAACACTTTTTGTGCAAAACACGCGTTGCGTTGTGGCGTGGAAGATTTTCGCGGGCCGAACGCGCGCGTCTACTTGCAAACAAGCGCCTCGTCTCCACAGTTTGATTGATTCATCTGTTTGCTTCCCGCAGCGGGTTCACGACACCGCTCTCTCACTGACCAACACTTTCCCCACCGACCTTCTAACCTCCCTAGCTCTACAGCCATCCACACCGCCATGTCTACCTCGCTCGCGGACGACTTCATCAACATCTGGACCTCCGCCTCAGTCTCCAACGACTTCCATCGCCACTGGAACGACCTCGGCTCCGGCAAGTTCGTCTCCCCGCATTTGCAAGCCCTCAGCGCCATCCGCACGATATACCCCAACCACTCCGTCGTTGCGACGATGGAGGACGTGTTGAAGCACCCCGACGTGCGCTCGTCGCCGCTCGCGGACGCGCCGCGCCTAAGCGTCATGGTCTACGTCCCGCAAAGGCGAGTGAATGGGCGTGCGCACGGCGCGCTGGCAGAGCAGGTTCACTTTGCGGCGGTTACGGTTGCGTGGGAGGTGTGTGTGTCCGACAACGATTGCTGCTGCGCTGAGTTCCGGCTAGGATTATGACTTCATCGTCTATGTTGGGAGTGTAAGCCCCCTGCCTTCAAAGAAATCGCGACTAATTAAGAGGGGCCGGCGTCGGTAGTATCCCGTAGGTCTCCGCCTAGTCACCCTGTTCTTGATCCTCCACGACGGTTAGTCACGTATATGCACTTGGTGTCTATTACCTGAGCGCGAATGTGGTAGGCCCGGAAGACCCGGCGCAATCGCTCGTACTCAAGACGGGTATGTGGGCGGATACCCTCAACGAGGAGATCTGGACGTACAACATGTACTGGCGGAAGGACCACCAGCTCTGGGTGGACGTCCAGTCCGCCGACTGGGACGACGTTATCCTCAAGGACGGTACGTACTATACCATATCATATGAGGGATGGTCCCAAAACTGTCTTTTAGACTTCAAAACCGGGCTCCAGAAGGACATTTATGGATTCTTTAAATCTGAGCCTGTGTATAAGAAGTTCGCCATCCCGTGGAAGGTGTGTTGATAGCAGACCTTTCTCTTGACGTCCATGAACATAGCTATGGATAGCGCGGGATCATCATGTACGGCCCCCCGGTATGCCACTGTTATTGCTGCATTTACATTCAAACCTAAATAAACTCACAGGGCAATGGAAAAACGATCAGCATCAAAGTGATCATGAAGACCTGCGACGCGCAAGGCTTCGCGCCGCTCTACGTAAAGTCCTTCCAGCACTTTATGGGCGAGGAATACGCGATGGCGGAGGTGTTTGAGAAGGCGAGGCAGTTGGCGCCGTGCGTTATGGTGCTCGAGGACCTCGATGCGCTGATCACCGACCGGAATCGGTCGTTCTTCCTCAACCAGCTGGATGGGCTACAGGGTAATGATGGGCTGCTGGTTATTGGCACCACGAATCACTTTGAGAGGCTTGATCCTGGGTTGAGCACGCGGCCGAGTCGGTTTGATAGAAAATAGTGCGTGTTGACGTTCGTGTCTTCGAATCGCTTGAGACTTACCCGCGGGCATAGCTTGTTCGACGACCCGGACTTGGAGGAGCGCACGCTCTATGCGCAATACTGGCAGAACAAACTCAAGTCCAACGAGGAGATTGACTTTCCCGACGCGTTGGTGGACGAGGCCGCGGAGCAGACCGACAAGTTCAGCTTTGCATACCTCAAGGAGGTGTTGTGCGTCCCGTTTCTTTCTTTGCAGTGCACGGGTGGCTTGATTGATTTGTCAACAGCGTCTCGGCTTTGGTTATGCTCGCCGGCTGGGAAGGCGACGCCAAGCCGACGTTCAAGCGCACGTTGAAAGACCAGATCAAGGTTCTGCGCAAACAGTTGAAGAACGCGACGTTACTGGGCGGTAACAACAGCACTGTCGATAAGGCGACGTCGCGACCCCTGTTTGACACCCTCAGAGCTTCTGCAGCACTCCTTCCCCCGACAGATGGTGAACGCGACGATAACCGCGATTTCCGGGCGCTATTTGAGGGCCTGAGCTCGCCGGAAATGCTGGCACAGTTCGAGGCGAGGCTGGCAGAGACGCGGAGGATGTTGGCGTCCAGTCAGTTGTAGACTGTTGTGTAAAACACGTTTGACAAATTTTGTAACTGCAAACAACTTGGCATCAATTTGAAGTTGTTCCCGCCCTCGCCGCCGTTGTAGAACTATCTTCCACAGTTCCTAACTCCAGACGGACTACACCCTGATTACCAACACACTGACCGAGATTATTTTGAGGACAAATATAATAATGAACCTGCTCACCGAGACCGACGTCTGTATGTCCTTGACCTCCTTCTTGCACTCGGTAATACTCTTGAATATTTCTCGGAGGCCCTGGAAATATTTTCTCCACGTCAAAAGGCCGCCTATATCCAACGACTGTTGCCGAATTCCGGTCAATGATAATTCAACCCCGTAAAACACAAGATACGGTGCGTTAAACAAATGAACGCCGCGCCGCGCACAACGTACTGAGTTAATTGACACTCCATCTCGCTCAGTCCTGCTTGGTCCCTAGGACAGTTTAACATTGCGTGGTTCAAGTCGGAAGACTATGCGCGATGGAGTGTAGTAGCTGACAACGTACGCGACTAGTAACGCTAATAAGAGGCCTAAAATAATATAGCGGAGGGTGTTGCCTAGTACGGGATATAACAGCCACAAAATTAGGGCCGCCTCGGACATTTCTGGAAGCAGCTTGGACGCGAAAATGGGGGAGAAAGTTCAGAAGATGAACCCAACAAAGCTTTGCCGCAAAGCGCGGTGATGCGTGCTTCGGGGACTTGGTTAGTTTCCGCCGATCACAATTCCCGATCTGGTAATGATTCTCAGCTCGGATGCTCGACAACTTGTAACTCGACGACGGCAATATGCACACAAAGTCAAGTACGTACGCCTCTGAATGCTTCCTCCCGTGTCCCCTCCTGAAATGTTGTCCTGTTGAGTGTCATCGTCGAAGAATAAGAACTTTTAGATAAAGCGTGGGGAAATAATCTCGGATCAGTCGGAACTGCACCCGCCTGTCAGGTCTTCTCTTCCTCCACTTCGACCTCCCCCTCGTCAACCTTGCTGCCGGCGACATTCTCTTGGTGGTCCTACCGTAAAACTGTTACCCTCAGCATGTGAATCGCCTCCGACCGGCTCAAGACAAGGGGGTACCGGCATTCAAAAAGAATGCCTGGATACGTAAGTATCTGGGTTTTAGTACTGTGCAACTGCGTGCTCAAAAAGGAAATTTTTCCCTCTTTTGGCAATTTTTGGGTCACGCGTCGAGCGTTCGTCGTTTTGACTGTACAGCCACAATTTGCGGTTGTTTTGATGGCGCGTGTCTGGTTTCAGTCGCTCGTCTCTTAACTGATGGCAGTCCTCTCATTGTGGGCCGTGTTTTCGCTTCCATCGCACATTACTGGCACGGAATTCGCCATTTCGTAGGCGGCGTGCAGCGCGCCACAGACATTGATCTCCTTTCAAGGCTCGGGCGCATTCACTGAAAGTCAGCTCTCCCCGGCTTTACATTTTTCTCCGAGATTGCCCGAGGTCGCCGTCGCTGGCGCTGATCATGCGTTGACGACGGACCTTCGCTAGATCTGTCGTTCTGCTTTGTCCTAGGTGGTGGTTCATTGCTCGTGTTAGTGTGCAGAAAGCAACTGAAATGTGTCAGGCCGTACTTCGTCTTTTTTAAACAATCGGGGGTGTTTGACAGGCTTGCTGTTGAGGCCTGTAGGTATGATGTTCACTTCTGGCTCTTTATGTAACCGGTGCTCGTGAGTTCACACGTTCTGGTTTCTGTGGTGACCGTACTCCATTTGGACCGCTCCTCATTTGGGTTTTGTGCGCTGTTGGTCCCAACTGCAACCCGACTTATTCTGCTAAGGTGACCACCCTTTTTGTAAATGGCAGACCATGGCTCTTGTCAGCATCTCACGCGCGGCTGCTAAATTCAATCTATCGCGTTTCGGGGGACTCGTACATGTTACGCAACCTACGTCTGGGGCATACACCACTGCCTATAGTTTCGCCGGGAAATCATGGGTTCGTAGTCGAGCTCGTCCAAGTGCTGTGATTCTATCACGAGGGTCCATTGTCTATTCTTTGGGCTTGCAAGAAACAATGGAACACGGATTGTTGCAGATAGATGGAAGGATTGTTTTTGTGGTGCAAACTCGTTTGAAGTGCACC
Source organism: Mycena metata (assembly GCA_029378385.1). NCBI lineage: Eukaryota > Fungi > Basidiomycota > Agaricomycetes > Agaricales > Mycenaceae > Mycena > Mycena metata. The sequence continues at coordinate 450,412 of JARKIB010000064.1, read as the reverse complement.
TCTAGATTAGTCGTTCTCGAAGTTGTTTGAATACAGCAGTCCTAAACCAGTGTTTTTTGTTTTCCAAATAAAGATTTGGGAGCTAAAAAACCGATTTTTACAGATTTCAGGAGTCCTCTAGTGCGACTCTTGATCTGTTAAGCAGTTAATTTCATTCTTTCACTTTGAAACATAGCGGTACGTATCCAGGCTCCGCCCGGCAGGGCCATAACCGAAGAATATATAGGGCCGTTTTTCTTTTTTCCGCCTCGACCGCTGGACTAACTAACTAACGTAACGTTCCCACGCACCATATATAGTAATTTGTTACGTGTTCAAGTTGCCGGTGAGTGCAAAATCAAGGTTCACCATCCATAGTGAGCTCTTTTCTAATGTAGGACACCAATTGGATGGCCATCTGTCCAGAAACAACCTTCCAAGACAATTCTCGACCTTCCAAAATTATCATTTTGGTTACCATATATGAACTTCTACTGATGCAGCAGGTGCAAGTGGGAAACATGCCATCTTAAGAGTATTCAGCACTCAGAGGGCCAAATTGAGCTCACTGGTGTTGGTGAAAAGATGGTTCTTTGGCCAAAAAGTGGTGGTTGAAGATTTTTTTTTCCGGCCTAGCGGCCGGACTAACTAACCAGCCCTTAGTCGCCGGTTTGAATGCCGGTACCCCCTTGGCTCAAGACGCTCGCAACCTTTGGAACCAGGGAACTCCATTTAGCAGAGATACATGGTCCAGCAGCCGACAACATTGGGAAAACACGGATAGCAAAGGATAGCAACAGGTAAGTTGAGAATGAAGAGAGTCCGGGGTACATTATCTAATGATGACAGCCAACAATGCGAAAAGAACGCTTCACTGTGAACATCCCTCCCGCAGTTCATGACTTCAGACGGACTACACCCTGATTATCAGACAGTAAGTCTCCCTTTCCGACCTTAGTATCTGCGACTCACATATGTTCAGGGAGAGCATCGACATTCCTCGGGCGGCGGCGGTGAACTAGGCCAATGTCTTCCACGTGACCTACAAATTACGTCAAGAAATTAAAACATAGTTCTCTGGAGGTAACGCACCCATAAGCGCATTAAAACTGCCGCGCTCCTCCTCCGCGCGCAGGCGTAACTGACGCTCGTGTTCACCCTCAATAATACGCTGACCGAGATTATTTTGAGGGCGACTATAATAGTGAACCTGCTCACCAAGATCGACTTCTGTATGTCCTTCAACTCCTTGTTGCACTCCGTAATAGTCTTGAATGTTCCTCGGAGGTCTTGGAAATATTTTTTCCATGTTACAAAGCTGCTAATATCTAACAGGTGGCGGCGAATTCTAGACACTGACAATTCAACCCTATAAACACAAGTTATAAGTATGGCGCGTTGAACAAATGAACGGCGCACACAACGTACTGAGTTATTTGACACCCTAGCTCTCTCAATTCTGTCCAGTCCCTCGGGCAGTTCGCCATCGCGTGGTTAAAAGTCTTGCGAAGGGTCTTGATTGTGTTTTCGAGCCGCAAGACCATACGCGATGGAGCGCAGTGATTGACAGCGTACGCGACCAGCAATGCCAGTAAGAGGCCCGCAATAATATAGCGGAGGGTGTTGCCCAATACGGGAGATAGCAGCCACAAGATTAGGGCCGCCTCCGACATTTCAGAAGTAGCTCGCAAGCGACAGGGAAGCGGGGAGTGAAGATGGACGACCTCGGCATTTAAACCGGCGACTTGCAAACGCTTCGCTTAATGGAGTGTGTACACAGCGAAAAGGCTATGCCTCATAGGCTGTCGCTGGATTTGGCACTTTACCTAAGATCGGCTCCAGATGTATGGTGAGATGGCAGCGAGGCAGAAAGATCAAAGAAAACAGCAGCCAGATCACCAAGGACCCCTGATAATAGACTTCGAGGCTAGATCCTAAAACTCCGGAATCGGGGCATTTTGTCCGGGCGCTTTTTGGCGGGATTGGGTGATTTTTGTCCGGTTTGGACCTAGCCTAGGCTGCCGTAAGGCCTCCTAAAACGGTAATTTTGGAGTCCCACGGCCTAAAAAAACCCAAAATCTCTTCCGCCGCGCGTTTTTGCAGCCCTCTCAACGTGTTAGTCCAACTCCTTGCCAATACAGGCCAGTTGAAGCAATTTGGGCCCAAAAAGTTAATTGAAACTTGTGCCCGATTTCGAAAATTTTGTCCGGTTTGGACCTAGCATTTTGGCCAACTCCGCCCGTTTTTGTCCGGTTTGGACCTAGGTTTGAGGTCGAAATTGCAAAATTTTGTCCGGTACCGGACCTGGCCTCCAAGTCTATTATCAGGGGTCCTGATCACCACGGTGCAGTTTGATTGGAAACATACGTCACACACTGTGGTTTTGCGCGAGAGCAGAGTTCACCGATGGCTGGAGTAAAAATTGAAAAGTATTATAGGAGGTTAAAATCCAATGCAGAATCGATGTCATGGGGGAAAATTAGCATTTTCGCGCTGCCCAAGGTTGAAATGCGCGGCTTTCCGTGGAAAACACTAGAGAATTATGTTCTGCGGATACTTGAAGATGCGAGGACGCGTAAATGTAGCACCCAAATGGTCTTAACATTGGAGTGTCTCGTGTATGTTTATATGGAGACCAACGGCGCGTTTTACATCGTGCAGACAGCTCTTGTTCAATGAACAATGAATCAATACAGTCAACCAGCACGGGTATTGACTTGGAATTGCCCCTCAGGGGTGTTGTGCGATACATTCAGCATTATTTACACTTGAAATAACCACCCAGCGTCATAAGTGGGTCTAAATGTCCAGAAATTAGACCCATATTGGACAACATCATACGACGTTGTTTAAAGTATTGATATTATTCTGAAGAGGAGAAACATCTTTGAAAGGTCTTGAGAGGGCCTCTACCAAGTTTCACAACTATGCGAGCAAGGGGGGACGAGAACGACGAAGTTTTTGGAGGAGAGGATGGAAGTGTGACATGATCGCACCCTTGCCGACCAAACTGCACCAGACGTTCTAGGGCAGTGCTCCCCAATCAAATCCTCATCAAATTCGCCTCGGCGACATCTCGACATCCCCGATTGGATTTTTGCCCGTGAGCGGAGCGAACGACTGCCCTAGATAAGTCTGGTTAACGAGACTATACTTTACCACGGTTTTCGAACATCTACAATGAAGAATGAGTGATCGGGACCGGTGATCCAATATCTCCTTTACTGCCACAGGACCCCGGAATGTAGCCTTAGATGCCAGGTCCTGTCTCGACAAAAGTTGGACTTATTGGTGAACTCCCAACTTTCATCGAAATTTTGTAGTAAAACTCCATTTGAGCTCAGGAAATGCCCGAAATCACGGAGAACGGTACAGAAATGACGGCCGTAGGAAATTTGGGCGATTTTGTGGCTCGTGGGAGTAGGAAGTTACCTATCGTGTGGGTAATTGCTCCACAATCTCGTGTGAGCCCTGGAGTGTAGTAGCGAACAAGGTACGCGAACAGCAACGCCAATAAGAGGCCTAAAATAATATAGCGGAGGGTGTTGTCCAGTACGGGAGATAGCAGCCACAAGATTAGGGCTGCTTCCGGCATCTTGGAAGCTACAGGGAAGTGGGTTGGTGAAAGGGTGAAAGGCAATTGCAAGAAATGGGCAGCCTCGGCATTCAAACCGGCGACTCCATAGTCCAAGGCATTACGCCATTCGAGAACTGATGGTCTCTGTAGCGCGTTACCTTTCCGTCCGACATGTCAAACGACAAGATTCCGCAAGTTCCATCTCACCGGATGCCTTATAAGGCAAGCACCCCCTGATCCGTCGCTTTGCAGTGCCGGTACCGGTTCAGTTTATCCGTAGGATTAGAACTTTTAATTGAGAGAAGCGCGAAAGACTTTCAAGCAAAAGTGGGGCGCGTTAGTGCCTTTTTTTAGCCGAAGAACTGATTCTGTCCATTTTGGCATCGGGGGCAAATCTTACAACACGCGAGGTACGAGCAAGATTTGCTGTATGTTGTTTACGAGAGACTAACCAATTCCTGCGCCTAGATCGTCGCTTTCAGCATGTAGGAAACTAATCCTCGACCACTAAGTAAGTACTTACATACCCGCCGCCGAATAACCAATTACTGCTGGCATGTAAGTGTTCGTGCAAAGTTTTGGATGGCATGAACTTCATTTTATCGAATTCCGACAGTGGTCACCATACATTTTGGTTTATTAGCTCTTAGTAGGACTTTAGTTGAACTTCTTAAACCAAGCCATCAACTATCGCATCAACGTGGATCCGATCGCCTCTTTCCCGTTTGGGATTCGAGCCCGATCGCTTCGTTAGTGCATACTAGAACATACACACAACCCAACTGTCGAACACTGATGGTGAAGCGGTTATCATGCTTGCCTTCCATTCTTAGCGCTAAGCAAGCGGCAGGGGTTCGACTCCCCTTCAGTGTATTCTTTTACCGCTCTCCGGTCCTCCTCCGCTTGTTCTCTCCTCATTTTCGCTGACATATATATAAGCACAATTCTTCGCGCAGGATCGTATGCGTGTTAATCGTGATTGTCGTGTATATACATCTATTGCCAGCTGGCACCAGTCCAGAATCCAGATAAATCGTATTAGTCGTGAAATGAGTCCCCTTAACCCAAAGCTCCGTACATATAACACAAGTACCGACCGCTACCGCAGCCCGGCAGGCCACTCGCTCCGCCGCCGCCAGCGCCCGTCCGCGTCGAAACGTGGATTGGGCTGGTAATGGAGACCATCACCGAGGGGTGCGCCGATGGGCACTGCGTTGTTGTGAGTATCAAACTAACGCGAAGAACCCAAGAATACTCACACACCCACCCCACCACATTCTTCCCCATAACGTCCTCCCACCCCGCGCGCGCCGACCCCGCCCACCACACATTCCCCTCCGTGTTCGGCGACCCCCACTCCTCGTCGTACGCCTCCAGCGCGCGCCGCTTCGCCCCGACGTCCCAGCACGCGACCCCCGCAGCCTCGAGCCCCGCGCGCTCGTGCTCGCGCATGCGCTGCACGCCGAGATTCTCGACCGTTGTTTGCGAGAGGAGCACCATGCGCGTGTGCGCGATGCCGAGCGAGGAGGTGAAGAGCGCGAAGAGCGCCGCGAGGGCGATGATGACGACCTCCTGCGGGTCGACGTCATCGCCCCCGTGCGTTAGGGCGCTGTTCGCGTTCCAGGAGAGGAGCGAGGCGAAGGTGAAGGTGGTGAAGATGAAGGTCGCGAAGGCGAAGTTGAGGAAGAACTAGGGGTGTTGGTTAACTGAATGGGAAGAGAAAAGGAGCGATGGAGGAAGGGGGTACCTTGTGGTTGCGTGCGCCAACACATTGGCCGATCCAGGGGCAGTGGTGGTCGAATTTGAGGATGCACTAAACGCTGATCAGCAGGTGTGCCATAGTAGACGGGTCATACTTGCCGTGCCACAAATACGACAATGGTGCGCCCGGTAGGGCTTGACGATCGAGCACCGCTTACACCATCGATGGGGCGGCAGCAGGGGCGCAGTGGTCGGAGGGAAACGACCACGCGGTACACGCTTACCACTGGTCTCTTCCTTACTACCCCACGAGGATTTCCGGCGCGGAGGAGGTGGGGGGAGCGTCGGTTTGTACCCATTCTCAGGGATCTGGATCTCCCGCGTTACGCCGAGACGCGCCGCAGGGGGCTCCACCAGCGCATCTGGGTTAACCGCAACGGCGCTACCCTGAATGTGCTCGTACGCGGGCCCTCCGATGCGACCCGCCTCGATGTCCTCGAGCGCCGCGGTACGTCCGCCGGAGTATAAATCCTGGTCGGCTTGGTGCGCCTCCAATTGCGCGCGCGGGAAGAGGGGTTGTGGCGTTTTTTCGACGTACTGCGGATTATTATGAGAACCTCGTAACTGTATGTGTGGTCAAAATGTACGCACGTCGTTGGCCGTCCCTGGAGGTGTGATTATTACCTGGAGGGTGCGTTAGCAACATAATAAAGGAGGAGGAGTCTCGAGTTACCTTCACGTACGCCCAAAGCATCCAAAGGTACAGGAAACACCATGGAACGAGTAGACCGACTGTCCGGAAAGAATTCGTCAGCACTCCGGCCCACACAAATCCGACCATTGTAAAAAACTCACTCCCCTCTCCGCGTCGACCCCCATCGATGAGCCGCACGACGAAGCGTCCCGCATACACATAACCAGTGTAAATCATGATTCCGAGTGTAAAAACCACCATAAGCTTCCGCACGACCCATGGCTGTGGCGTCTCCGCACGGGCCTCCCGCCGCTCGCGAGCGGTATAGCGCGCCTCGGTAATGGTGCCGCAAAAGGTGGGCTTGTCGAGGGCGAACTTGTCGCTGGGCGGCGCCGCATTCCGCGCGGACATCGAGTTAGACTTGCCGCAGAAGATGACGCGAGAGGAAGATCCTCAGCTGCACAGCCACAACGCCGCGCAAAGTCCCCGAGCCGGGTCGGGAATAGGGGTCTTGATGATCAGTTCGCGTTGAGTTCCTGAGCGCCGTGTATAGAATTGGGAAGGGAATGTCAACAGTGCTGAGGCTAGTAGTACGCATGAGAGAGGGGTCAAATTCACGGCCAATGGGTGAATATCGATCTGACCATCTGAGTAGGTCTGATACAAAGCACAACATACCCTTTGAACGACCTTATTTTATGTACACACAAACCTGTAAATTTATCCGCGGGCACCCACCTCCCAGATCCTTCTCTGGCAACCTTTCTGACATCTTGTTCCCCACACCCACTCTTTGCTCGCTCCTCTTTCCTCTTTCAGTTCCCCGCCCATTGCCATTGCAGCTGCCCGCCCCGGTCTTTCAGCTTCCGAATTCCTGAACATATTCGTCCCCGCTCCACCTGGTCGATCCCCCGTTCCCAACGGCTACCCCTCTCCCCCTCAAATTTCCATTCTCAGCTTCCCGCCCTTCAATCCCTGTCAGGACACCGTTGTTCACCAGTTCCTGGTGTGTCTCCCTCTCCAGTCCTCGCGTAAGTACTTCCAGCCTTGCGTTCCGCTTCTAATGCTGATTCCTTTTTGTTGAATTACCTTCAAAGTCCATCCATCGGTTAAGTTGAACGTTCTTGCGCACCTTCTTTGAAAGCAAAGTTGTTCCTGTTCCAATGCCCCCGCCGTTTCCCTAACTGGCAGAGGTTTAATTCCACCAAACTGCATTCGCGTTGAACCCGGTTGGACTTTGGAATATGCCGGCTCGGGATGGTTGACTTTGGTCACGACCGTGGGCGTGGGACATCGAATGTTCTTCGATGTTCGTTAATATAACGAAGACAAGATAATTCCTCCGCTTCGCTCCGGCGGAGGACGAGTTAAGTTGAGTGCGGAATTTCCGGTACCAACTATGTAAAGAAGTACTTCTTTCCGAGTAGAGGACACGGAAACCGGAAATTAGGGATTCCCATTGGCCCGCATTGAATTCGTTCATTTCCGAATGGATGCCGATCAAGCACGATCAGCCGGTTGCCCTCGGCGTGCCTGACGAGACTCGGCACCGGCCTAGCGGAGTTTGAGCCGGGAGTGATCCCAGGCGATGCGATCAGTGGCAGCAGCCGCCGATCACCTGAATAATCCTTTTTGAAGAGCTACATGCCCAATGACCACATGGATTTGGTCGTTCTGCTTTCGATTCAATTGTTGGCGACTGACGGAGAGCTGACGAAAACATCTCCCAATCAACACTTCCTGATCCTGCTCACTAGTCATTGAATAATGCGCCCATGTATTGACTCGGTGCCGAGGACGTCATCTCTGGTTCCTCGTTGACCGTGGCTCTAGGAGTTTTGTATTCATTCAAGCCTTGTTCAAACCTTTCGACGCATTCAAATTGCTTCCCAAAATCTCAACAATAACGTGGCAAGCGCGTAAGGTTCCAATCACTTCCGACTCTGAGCCCACAGTCTTCCTGTTCCTCACACTATCCTCAGGGCGGCGGTATTCGTCCTAACGCAAGTTCCCGATTGGCCCGGTTACGGCAGGGCGCGTAGAGTCGGTTGTTGCATCAACTGTCATGATCAATCCAGGATCAGCCATCATCAGCCGCACAAATGGGCGGGCTCCTGCTGTCCGGGGTTACCAGATCTCCGACGGCCTCATGGAACAGATACTCCCGAAAACTGTGGTCTTGATCTTTGGCACTGTCCCGTACCCCCCGCCCATCTTCCACCTCGGCGATGAAGAGCTCAAAATCACCACGGAGGAAAAGTACGTCGGCGTGAACCTGCGCAGTGATTGTCAGAATATCTTCGAAGACCACTACAAGGCAAAGGCAGGCACTGCGCGATACTGCGTGCACCGAATCATGGCGATAGAGGATAAAACGGGGAGACTGACCCCCAAGGAGTTGAAGTCACTCTACATGGCACGCGTGGATTGCCATCTGACGCACGGGTGCGAAATTTCCCCCGACTGCGATGATGTCCACATCAAACAGCTCTGTGAGGTTCAAATCTCTTTCATCCGCCAGATCCTCAACGTCCATGGTCGTTCCATGCTGGTCCCGCTCTACACTGAAACGGGCATCGTACCCCTCCGAGTTCGGCGATTCATTCTTGCTCTTGGCTACCTGCAGTATCTATTGGATCTTGTGCCAACCCACTTTGCTCGTGCGGCGCTCAACAGCTCAATAAAGCTCGCGGCGATGGGTAAAAAATCTTGGGCCAAAGACCTTCTGACAGCCGCCGCCAAACTTCCATTTGCATGTCCGGCCCCCGATCTTGACAACGCTACCTCTGGATCTATTCAAGAGTATGCGAAATCGGTGGATGCGCTGATGTTGCAATGGCTGCAAGACGAAGTCGATACATCGGAGAAACTCTATCTTATCCAAGGCCGCCGCGAACCACAGAAGGACAAACCCCCCGCGCTGCAGACTCTACGTCTACGACACTACCTATTCATGGTGAAGACGCAGACTCATAGGGAGGCTCTGACCTCCCTTCTGCTGTCCACCCATCGATTGGCTGTTGAGATTCTGCGATGGGGAGATCATGCGTTGCCACGAGAAGATGATCGTTCAAGACGGCTTTGCCGGTTCTGCAAGACGGAGGTTGAGACCCCGGAACATGCACTGTTGGCCTGTGACGCCTCTCCTGAGGTCGTCTACTTGCGCACTGTATTTCTGGGTAAACTATTCGTGGATGCACCGGCCTTTCGCCATCTCATGGTTGAACTAGACTCAGTTGAGCTCTTCAAATCCATGGTTTATGAACGATCAACAATAGCTCTCGTCGCGAAATTCGCGCATGAAGTTCTCGAGGTTTTCTATGCGACGCCGGTGTATAGGATGGGTACCGGGGTATGAAGTTTCAATTTCAGTTCAATTCTTCTAATTCTGCTTCTGAGTTTCAGCTAAGTTCTACAGCGTGACAGGAAACTGGGTGCGCGAGCTCGGCTTGGATGGAACTTGGGGGTCAGGGACGATGGCGTACATAATTGCCTGTAGTATGCCGGGATACTTCCTGAAACCGGCGTTCCTGAGTGGGACCGTGCCGTGTAATGCTACCTACCTACCTACCTACCTACCTACCCGGGTGCGCCAATCAGAAGTCCCTCCCGATCTTCCGTCACTTATAAATGAAGCTGAAATATGTCGCGCGGCTTGCCGCCCTTTTTTCTCCAATGTCCCCCCATAGCGTCCTTTTCAATTCCATCGTCGACCGCGACGAGCATTATCGCAGGCCTCCATCCGCGTTAAGTATGCCCCCGTCGAGTATGCCGCCGTCGCGGGGATCGCCTCCCTCGTCCTCTTCATCAAATTCTTACTGGATAGGAGGTGAGCCACTCGCTCACTGTGGGTCAAAAAGTTGTTCAACTCCAGTCACAGACCAAAGGCTTCCCTCGCCTTCCACTGGACGTCCCACCGGTCGCGACTTTCCCCCGTACCGTTCAGACAGCTCTGGAGCACCTGATAATTCCCTGCCCTCCATGCGCTCGTCAGGCGATCAATACAACCACCGATCCCCGTCGTCGAACCCCGCTATCGACCTTTCTGGCCCATTGAAGCTAAAATTAGAACCTCGGCGCCGGGCGCGGGGCGCGGGGCGACTCCAAACCCCCGGACGGACCCCGCGCTCCCGCCGCTACGTACTTATTATGAGTGCCCCCATCATTCCCTCCTACTTCTGCGCCAGCCTGACATGCACCACACATTATCTGCGTCCATAATCTTGTGGTTGATATCTCCCGTACTGGGCAACACCCTCCGATATATGATTTTGGGCCTCTTACCGGTATTGCTGGTCGCGTACACTGTCGATCACTACATTCCATCGCGTATGGTCTCGCGACTCGAAAACACAATCAAGACCCTTCGAAATACTTTAAACCACGCGAAGGCGAACTGCCCGATGGACTTGATGGAATTGACGGAGATTGGGTGTCAACTAACTCAGTACGTTGTGCGCCGTTCATTTGTTCAACCCGCCATATAACTTGCGTTTTACAGGGTTGAGGTGTCGGTGCCTGGAATTCGGGGTCAACTGTTAGATATGGACAGCCTTGGAACGTGGAAAGAATATTTCCAAGACTTCCGAGGAATATTCAAGACTCTTATTAATACGAAGCGCAACAAGAAGATGCAGGACATACAGACGTCGGTCTTGGTGAGTAGTCATTATCGGGTGATTGGTCCTCAAAATAATTTCGTTCAGCGTATTATAGAGGCCGAACACGAGCGTCAGGTACTCATGCGCGTGGAGGAAGAGCATGGCATTCTTAATGCGCTTGGCATGGGTGCGCTACCTCCAAAGAACTATGTTTTAATTTCTGACATAATTTATAGGTCACGTGGGAAACATTGGCCTGGTTCGCCGCCGCCGCCCGGGGAATGTCGATGCTCTCCCTGAACATATGTGAGTCGATACAAAGATCGGAAAGTGAGATTTACTGTCTAGTAATCAGGGTTTAGTCCGTCTGAAGTCATGAACTGCGAGAGGGACGTAGTGTTCTCTTCACTTTGTTGGCTGTCATCGTTATATAATGTATCCCGGACCCTCTTAATTCTCAACTTGCCTGTTGCTCGTATCCTTTGATCTCATAGGTTTCGGCATATACCTCTGCTAAATGGAGTTGCCTGGTTCCAAAGGTTGTGAGCGTCTTGGGCTGGTTGGAGGTATGAAAACATTTTTTATAAAATATCATGTGCTCTCAGTTACAGAACCTGAGCATTTGTTGCGTTCGTGGTTCATGTTCGAGGTTGGCCGAGCATCTGCCGAGCCCGCCAATCAGCCGGCATCTACACAATTCTCACGGTTCGAATTTGGATTGAACTGTCGGCCAGGAGACACGAAAGGGCGACCGGGGAAAATACCAGGTCACAGAATCAGCCTTTACACTTCCAGTGACTCTTAGAACCGGGCTTTCAGTCTATTTGGGCTGTCCAATGTGAGCGAAACTAAATCTGGGTTTGGTTGGCTGTCACTGATGGGAGTCTTTTAGTGGCCTAACCAGTTGTTACTGAATCCCCAAACAAAGAGCTATCCTCATGGGTGTATGGCTTTCATTTGTCTCTCAAGAACATGTGCGCACCTCGGCCGAAAGTGAAAATCAATTTGGCAGGATTTGATGGCCCTTGGTTGCTTACCATGCATATGACCACCACCTTCATGATTTCGTTGTGATTTACAACGTGAATGAGGTAGTGCACAGCCACAACGCTACGCGCCGCAAGATGAAAAGAACTACCCGAGCCGGGCCGGGGAATAGGGGTCTTAGTTCAATTGTTGATCAGTTCGTGTTGAGTTAGCGCCGTGTATAGTGGGAAAGGGTCAACTTCTTCTCCCGAGTAACTGTTGAAAACGGTGTTGTCCCCGAATCGCCGGGCCAACGATTAAATTTTGAGCGAACGGGTGTGTGTTCATTTCACAAGGCAACTACGCACTGTTGAGGCTAGCAGTATGCAGGTGGTTAAATTCACGGCCAACCTAAGGCCGGTTACAAAGCACAATGTTGCCACTGTTCTACCTGAACACACATGCGTGATAGGGAGCGGTTCGCAGGTACGTACTTATGAGCCGCTATTTGGCAGATGATATTTCCCAGGGAGTGGTATTTGGCAGACGATATTTCCCAGGGAGTGGTATTTGCGGAAGTTCCACATGAAGTAAGATGCACCCGTTCCTTTAGTGCCGCTCCTATTCCTTATCACTAGGAGGCTGGTACCATAGGCTTGCTTCGAACCTATGTTGGGAACACCATGACACCATAAATTTGTTTGTTATGCATTCAATTTGTAGATTCTTTCGCAAGTGGCACCTGAGTAGAGAGATGGCATTGGGCGCAGAATTAAAACTGACCTGCTGAATCTAATCGTACGGCATCCCGTCTCTTGCTCCGATGTAAAGCGCCTCCCGAATGCAGCCATTGGATTAGAGAGCGAAACGGATCCGGAGGAGCTATGGCAGTGTAAACTTCTTGCCCCGTTTATGCTACGCCTCACGTGGGGTAGAGGCCATATACGTCGTGAGCATTGACGGTATGGCAGCTCCTCCCGAAGACAACGGATGACTCGCAGGAGCGGAGGCGTCACTTCTGAAGGCATGGCACTTGTCTGGCAATTTGAATCAAGCCTCTCCCATAATAGTCCGCTCAGTCCGGAGGGAGGCACCTCCGTACTTGACATGCGACGGGAACGCGGTGGGATGCTGTTGAGCGTTTCTGTCAAGCCTCTTGAGATGGAACATCCCGAGTTATTTCCTGACGTGATTGGCCAGATGTGGTTGCAATCAGAACTTGTGTTTGGACTTCTAATACACTCTATAAATTATCCCTCGTACCGTTCCGAGACATTGTTTCTTGAAATCGCTCCTTCTGCACCAGCCTTCCAACATGCACTACACGTTATCCGCGTCGATAGTATTGTGGTTGATATCTCCCGTACTGGGCAACACCCTTCGCTATATTATCTTGGCCTTCGTGTTGACGGCGTTCGCGGCTTATGCGGTCGATCTCTGCAGCGCGTCGCGCAGGCTCGCTCGGCTCGAGGACGCGATCAAAGCCGCCGAAGCTATCTTGACCCGTGCCACGGAGAACTGCTCGAGGGATTATCTGGAGTTGATGGGCCTGGCGGATTGCTTGATTCAGTACGTTCGGCTACGCTCCGTCGACACCATCGGTATCTTCATGTGTTTTACAGCGCTGAAATTTCCACATCGAACATTCGGATTCAACTGCTGGATGCGAGCGGGTTCGCAAAGTGGAGCCTGAAAATAATGGAGAGGATTAATGAGTGCACCAAGAAGGTAGAAGAAATCAATACGTCGGTGTTGGTGAGTGGGGTCACAATGAATGGTTCGCCCGCAAAATAATTGTGTTCAGCGCATCATGGAGGGTGAACGTCAGTACCAATTGAAGAAGAGCTCCAAGGAAAAGCGAGAGGTCATCGACGCGATTACTCCCCCATCGACGTGTGAGCTGCCTCGCAACTGCCTGATGACGTGGTCCCCTGACACAATTTCGGGCGAAAAGGTCACTGGCAAGAGCGTGCATTCAGGGTTCACCGTCGCCTCGCTCCGAGTCTTCCGGCCACCAATGGTCTCCCTGAGTCAGATCTGTGAGTTCGAATGTGAAGGACAAGTTCGTTCATAGTACACTCATGACATTCCCGGTTCACAGCGTATAGTCCGCAAGCGTTTGGATTTGCGTTCACAATGTCTTGCTTTGCTCGCTGTCGTTAAATGCTCTTTCTATAAGTGTTTCACCTAGTTACGATTGTACCCTGTCGCTTGAAAGACTGAACGGAAATATATCCAAAGGCCGACCACATAAGAGCCAGCGAGTTGTTGCCCCAGCGTTAGAGAATCGAGACCGTCAGTAGAAACGTGGTCCGAAAGCAAGCAGTGAAGTCACAGGCGTCACATCGGCCTGATCCGATTGGGGTTCGCTTGATGAAATCATGAATGGCCCGGCATTGCATGCCGGTGAAGCACTGCCCAGCGGAGTTTGAACCCGGGTGACCGGCATCAGCAAACCCTTACTCCTCTATGGAGTGCTATGTAGTACTCTGTAGCACTACAGAGACATGGACATTTACTACAGCCACTACAGGCCACTATGGGTCACTACATAGCACTATGTAGCGCTGCATAGTGACCTGTAGTGCCGAAAAATCAGGGTTTGCTGATGGGGAGTGATCGTGGGCGATGCCGATCACCCTATTGAAGCTGAAATTAGAACGCCGGCGTCGGGCGATGCAGTAGACAGCAGTTCGCAGGTATAAGTCGGAGCCGCTAAGCCTATTTGGTAGACGGTATTTCCCATTGTGGTGACAATGGAGCGATAGGCGATGAGCGAGAGTACAGTAAAGTAGACAACCTAATGACAATTAAGGCAGGTCGGCAGGTCTGTGGTGATGGTAATTAAGGCAGGTGTGCTGACCAAGTGCGGAGACAGGCTTTCTCCAAACCTTTGTTGGATATAGTTTTCAATTCCACCAGACACCAACTTCTGTAACAGCTGTGTCATAAATTTTGTGCAGCCTCCCTCATCGTCCGACGCAGTCAGCTTCCTAGCCCAGAAGAGTGCTGTCGCAAATTACATTCAAGTAGAAAAATAGAATGAAGCGCTGAATTAAAACTGAGCTGCTGGATCTAGTCGTACACATCGTGAGCAATATGGCAGCTCCTCCCGAAAACGATAGATGAGAAACGGAGGTTCGACTTCTGAAGACACTTGTCTGGCAATTTAAACTCCGGGCTTGCCCCTGACTTGATACGCCGGTGACACGGTGCGGTGCTGTTGACTCCGAGGAGTGAGGGCTCAGTCTGTGATATCCACTGCCTTATTTCCGTACACTCGTGATTGGCGTCAAATAGTCTGTTTTCCGAACTTCCTTGTGCTTCTCGGACTTTCGGTACACTCCATAGATTATCCCGCGCACCGTCCCGCGGCATTATTTCTTGAAATTTACTTCCCCGCTACTTCTGCACCCAGCCTGCCAACATGCACCACACAATATTCGTGCCCATAATACTGTGGTTCATATCTCCCGTACTGGGCAACACCCTTCGCTACATCATCCTGGCCCTTGTATTGACGGCGTTCACGGCCTACGCGGCCAATCTCTGCGGCGCGTCGCGCAGGCTCGCTCGGCTCGAGGACGCGATCGAAGCCACCGAAGCTATCTTGACCCGTGCGACGGAGAACTGCTCAAGGGATTATCTGGAGTTAATTGACCTCGCGGATTGCTTGATTCAGTATGTTCAACAACGCTCCGTCGACGCCATTAGTCCAACCTTCATATATTTTACAGCGCTGAAATTTCCGCATCGAACATTCGGATTCAACTGCTGGATGCGAGCGGGTCCGCAGAGCGAGCCTGAAAATAATGGAGAGGATTGATGAATGTACTAAGAAGGTGGAAGAAATCAATACTTCGGTATTGGTGAGTGGGGTCAGACAATGAATGGTTCGCCCGCAAAATAATTGTGTTCAGCGCATTATGGAGGGTGAACGTCAGCACCGATTGAAGAAGAGCTCCAAGGAAAAGCGAGAGATCATCGACGCGATTACTCCCCCATCGACGCGTGAGCCGCCTCGCAACTGCCTCGATGACGTGGTCCCCTGACACAATTTCGGGCGAAAAGGTCACTTGCAAGAGCGTGCATTCAGGGTTCGTCGTCGCCTTGCCCTGAGTCCTTGCAGCCACCAATTGCCTCCCCGAGTCAGATATGTGAGCTGGAATTCGAAGGACAAGTTCGTTCATAGGCTCAAAGGTTTAGTTAGTCCGCAAGCGTTTGAATTGACGGTCTCAATATTTCTTTTGCTTTGCTCGCTGTCGTTAGGCTCTTTCTATAAGTGTTTCACCTACTATTACGATTTTACCATGTCCCTTGTGGATGGATCCATAATGCATTCCACACGTTCACGTTTCGTTCGTATGACCTTTTATCGCAAAATATTGTTTGGTTTCACAACGGGATCATGAGGGCGGTGGTCACAGTGAGCAACTTGTGATTTTGGTGGTTTTCAAGGTTTGAGAATATGGTTTTACCATCCCCAGCTGAAGGGCTTCGCGTTCACCAACCAAGTAAAAAGACGGGCCATCAAATCCTGCTGATATCGCGATCATCATAAATTGATTTCCGCTTTCGGCCGAGTACACACATGTTCCTGAGAGACAAATCGAAGTCGGACACTTGTGAGGAGAGCCAGACCCTTTGTTTGTGGATTAAGTAACAACTGGTTAGGCCACTAAAGCGTAACTCCCATCAGCGGCAGCCAACTAAACCCAGATTTAGTTTCGCTCACATTGGACTGCCCAAATAGGCTGAAAGCCCGGTGTGAGAGTCATTGGCAGTGTAAAGGCTGATTATGTAGTATTTCCCCCGGTCGCACTTTCGTGTCTCCTGGCCGACAGCTCAATCCAAACTTGAACCGTGAGAATTGTGTAGGTGCCGGCTGATCGGCGGGCTCGGCAGATGCTCGGCTAGTCTCGCATGACGAACGCGACAAAATCGCATTTCAGGTCTGTGCAACTGAGAGCACATGATATTTTATGAAGTCGCCCACTGGATGCCCTGGCCGCTGCTCGGAGAATTCGATGTGTGTCTGATATTGTTCAACACGACAGTGTTTTGCGGCGACTGCGGGGATAGTACGACGCTTGGGTGTATTTTGAACACCGACGGCTCCTGCTTTACAGGTAGGCTAGACTTGGGCTAGACTTCGATTTGAGCCAGGAAATTGACTAACACGGATATCGGCCGCCAGTCAACGAGTGATTGCGGGGATGTGAAGAGGAAAATGGTGGTAAATGCGAGCAAGAATGTCTTCTCTTTGCTCCCACAGTGCCAAGGGCATAATTACAGAGTTTTAATCGGTGCGTCGGGACCGGAGACACCGGAATAAAGAAAACCTGAAGGCTACTTAGAGGTTTAGAACAAGCAGAACAGCGTTTTCTAAGGCCTGTTCTTGAGCGAGTGAGAGTGGAAGAGTGTTCCTCGGGGGCGCCGCATTCAAGCGAAGTTGGAGATGGTGGTTCGAGGATCAAAATGATGATCCAAACATAACCACACGCGCCGTGACTCATCCAAGATATGTCTTCTGCTGGCACCCTTTGGACTATCCCTACCCAGGCATCAGGGAAAGCCGTGGGTCCTATGAGTTTACCTCTCTTTCACCCCGTCGTTCAGCCTCGGTGTAGATCAGAGCCGTTGCTGCCTTCGGTGGTGTGGCTATAGACCTCCCGCAGGGTTATGTACATTACCAGGATAACAAGAAGCCCGAGTTCACCAACAAATTCGGTCACGGCAAGATCCCTGCCTGGGAGGGCAAAGATGGCTTTCTGCTATTTGAGGGTTCAACAATAGCTCGATACGGTAGGTCTCCATCTTCGTCTTAATACTTGTGTGGAGACTTGGAAAATTTGATCCTCGTCGTTTGCTCTCGCGTAATTTCTCATTCTTCTCGATTCCTTCTGACTGTGTTTTCAGTCGCCACTCTTTCCCCCAACTCGGGCCTGTTAGGCAACACCAGGGAAGAAGCCGCCCTCATTGACCAATGGATGCACCTGACCGAAAGCGAGCTCGACTTTCACACAACGCATATTAGGCTCCTCCTCAACGGAAACCCGTCTCCCTACAGCAAGCCTGTGCGGATTTTATTAGTTCGAATCTATGTTCATTGACTGTAGTTAGATTCACGCCATCTTCCTCGAGCGCCAAGCGCGCGCCTTGAAGACCCTCGAAAAGCATATCTCAACTCGCACGTTCTTCGTGGGCGAGCGCATCACCGTCGCCGACATCTACATCGCCACTCTTGTTCAGCGCGCGTGCATCAGCAACCTCGATACAGCCGCCCGCAACACCGTTCCCAACCTAATCCGCCACATGGATACCCTCATTAATCAGCCCGCCTTTGCCGGTATATTTGGGCCCACCCCAATCTTGGACAAAGCCCCCGTTTACATCCCCCCCAAAAAGGAGAAGGACTCGGAGCAGAAGCCCAAGGCGGCCCTTGCACCCGCTGCCCCGAAAGCGGAGAAGAAGCCCAAGGTTGAGGACGACGACGAGGACGACAATGGTATCCCTGAGGAGCCCAAGGTCAAGAACCCCCTCGACGACCTGCCAAAATCAACCTTTAACCTCGAGGATTGGAAACGCGCGTACTCCAACAAGGAGACCCGCGGCGCCGGCGGCTCGCTCGAGTGGTTCTACGAGCAGTGCGTCTCCTCTATTCCGCCCTCATCGCGAGCATCGACTGACAACTATTCTTTTGATTTTTAGCTTCGACAAGGAGGGCTTCTCCCTCTGGCGTGTCGACTTCAAGTACCCCGAAGAGCTCACGCAGACCTTCATGTCCAACAACCAAATCGGCGGCTTCTTCAACCGTCTCGAGGCCTCCCGCAAATACCTTTTCGGGTCGATGGGTGTCCTCGGCGCCGCCAACGCGTCCCTCATCTCCGGCGCCCTCATCCTGAGGGGCCAGGAGGCCGAGCCCGTCGTCAGCGTCGCGCCCGATTGGGAGTCCTACAACTTCGTCAGGCTGGACACGAGTAAGGACGCGGACAAGGCGTTCTTTGAGGCTGCGCTCGCGTGGGACCTCGAGATTGACGGCAAGAAGTGGGTGGATGGTAAGAATGTGAGTCTCTTTCGTCTTCCTCTCTCTATCTGCCCGCCAATGTGTATTCTCTTAGTTCAAGTAGCGGTTGGGCATTGAACAAAGTAAAACTGGCGATATTCATTTCTCAAGTTCAAACTTCCCATGTATGTACACAATAAAGCGAAGACCCAAATGTATCAATTCTTCACGTTTTCGTTTGCTTTGACACAAGAGGAAGAGTGGTGTATAGAAATTGATCCAATGGAAGCCGCAGTAAGTTGTCGTCCAAGCCTCGGACAAGTAAGAACAGCCAATAGGCTGACTGTGGTTGTTTGAAGGAAAGTAAGCACAGGTCAGATCCGAGATCCCCGAGTTCGACTCTCAAGTTTCAACCATCCGAGTTTCGCACGTATTTCACTCATACTGGAGCGTCGTCGGAGATCCCATCCTCAACAAAGAACTCACCAATCAAGATCTACCGTTCTGCGACGATGAGGAAACGGAAATACTTCCATGCATTGTGAGGTATATTCAAGACATTTCGCAGACTAAACAGTTCAACAGGCGGGGATACCGGTTATTCCAGACCCGCAAGCATTCTTGATCTGGTTGGCCTCTGTGCCCGTGAGGGTGACTCCGGTGAACTACAGCAGTCGTTAGCCACGAACAAAGAATGCAACGTGGATAACAATCACCTTGATATTCTTGCATGGTGTGGCTGCATTGCAGTCCAAGAGTACGGCAGGGCGTGTGGGCGTTCCGGTTCCCTGCAATTGCTGTGATTTTATACCCCATGAAGAGCAGATTCGAACGCACGGTGATATCGTTGAAAGTCACGTCTGAGATTGCTAGTTTACCGGTGTCGACACCGTTTCCAGCCCTTTACGGAGCAGGATTAGACTCGAGACATTCTTAGCTATCGTCAAAACCCACCAGAAGGCGCTGATGTCTATTTCGTTGACTCAGTACGGCAAGCAGATGAAACGAAAACTCAACCCACAAAGAGGATATGCGGCAGCGGACTGCATTGGTGGTCAGTATGAGTGCACAGCAAGAAGCCCTTAACTGAGGTTCAGTGACGCACAAAGGTGAACCCTGTGTACGTGATATTTTTCACTATGCCGACCTAGAAATCGCAGGATGAGTAGAGAATTGATTCGGAGAACAGAAAGACCCACGTTGTCCGGGTACGATTTGATCATAATTCCTGCGTCCGAGTTCGAAACAGTCACGTCACTGTAGAAGACGTTTTGAACATTGACAGCAGTGTTGGCATCGCCGAAGGAACCAATATTGCAGCCTAAAGTCACGAAAATGAGGGGGTGGAAGGAACCTGAGAGGAGAGTAGACTAACCGGCCGTGAACTTGCAGGTAATCCGCTCCGCGACGAAGCCCTGGGTGTGGAATTAGTGGTGTCGATATCGGGAAGGCAAAAAAATCCTACGTTCGTCGGGGTTTTAACGGTAACACACTGTGAACAATCCATAAATGTCGTAACACTATAGTCGAAAATCGAAAAAAGCGAACCTCGTCCCCTGGGAAAAGGATCAGCAATTTTCAAGAGCAAAGCACAGTCACTCTGACCATTTTCCACGGAAACGTCGTGCACATAGCTGAACAAAGGTCAGTTCTAGGTCGAACTCCGAGAAGGAGGATCGGCCCACTTGTTATTTCCGCTTATATCAAAGCCATCGGTTTCCCCTGCATCGCAATCAATATTGAGAGAAGAAAAGTTGAAAGCATTCAACACACCAATATGAGACGCTATGATTGCCATATCATGGGCGACATTGTTGTTTCCTATTATAGTTACATGGAATTGTGGGGCGTCGAAGAGCGTCACGGCCGTGATTTCGCAACTGTGGAAACCCTTCAACTTTGAATCAGAGGGTCGGGGTGCAAACTTACTTGTTGCAGTTTTGGAACCGAATGAGCCGCGGGCGAGATGGGTTCAAGGCCAGCTGCCAAGTTCGATATAATATCAGCGAGTCGTCTGAGCGTTCAAGGAGATGAATTTACGTTGCCTCCTGGGCGGTAACGGTATCCGTTTCCGAAAATTGCGCCGGGGCCGTTGAGGAGGATGTTTTGGCAATTCTAAACCCAGAAACAGCTAATCAACCAATGTTTTCACGTATAGCAAAACACCAACCTCAAAAGTCAACATCGTTCCCGTCAGCGAAGGGAGGAACGGCAAGTAGATGTTGCCGGCGATGTGCAGATTCCAGTTGGCTGCATCATCGAACACCACGTTCGATTTGAGGAGGAAGTTGCCCGCGGGGACGTAGAGCAGTACATTCGTCGCAACGGTCGTTGTGACTTGAGGGATAACGCACGTAGTCCAAGCCTTCGTGAGTGCTGGGCCCAAGTCAGTGGTGCTGAGAAGGTTAGGTTCAGAGTGAATTACAGAATCCGATGGCTCAACTTGTCTGCAACTGCGCCATAATTCAGTACGTTGCACTCGATGAACGCGGCTGCGGGGCTGGTAACAAGTGCCAAAGCCAACAAAGATAGCGCCGCCAACATGATTTCTTCGCCAAGGTAAGAGAGGGTAGGCAAGTACTCGGTTGTTCCCAACCTCCCCTTTTATCCTCGAAGATGCACGAGTCTCGGGACTGTGAGTAGTCGGCCCGTGGCCAATTATCCAGAGTTAATCCTGAGGTTTGAGCAAGGGCCGGCCCGTGCAAGCAGGCTCGTGAAAGCAGGTAACTAAGTATGTCCAAGCTTCCGGCGGGCCGTGGAAGTTGTCCCGAGTAGGGCAGCGAGTTCGTGAAGGGTGAAATTCAATTGGGCGGCTGGAAAAACCGAGACGTCACGTAGCAACGCACCGGGGCCAGCAGATCAAAAACAGGACCTGCATGATCAACTCCACATCTGCATGTGGTTCGTTTCTCCGGTCGTAGAGTTACACGGCCGGAATGTCCAGGTGCGGATGCTAATACACGAGAACAGCTGAGAGCAAAGACCTCGTTTAGTGGTGCGCATGCGGAAGTACTTATAAGGTCTCATCTGGTCTCTTTTTGCGAGACCAAGTTGGATTCACCCGCTCTCCGAAGTCGAAGATCAGCGGAACCTGTTTTGAGAATAACCCGGTGTCCAGAACCCAATCAGCCACTGTCAAGTCACTGTATAAGAAAGACTGAGAAGAGAAGGACCAAAGGTTGACCGCACATCGAGTGCACGTCGACGGCGTTCGCATACGTGCCGTATAGAGAGTGCAAGAAACTTCCACCGTGACCATCGGTGGCACCAAACCGCTCATCGCCAGTCTGACTGTGGTGGCTCAAAAGGCGCCGTGACTAGGGATTTCGGCGCCGCAATTGAGCCCACCGCCCTTGTGGCAGACGACACGTCCGAATTCGGCGGCCGCGACATTTTGAGTCGACAAAGTTTCTGTTTCAAGTCGGTGGCGTTGGGTTGCGGATTTGTGTTTCAGAAATGTTTGAGTCTTAACGTCCATTAGTTCGCTTTCCAGAGCAAAAAAAAGTGTGGCTGAGCGTTGTGGGAGGAAAGAGAGTCGACACAGCCACGTCTGTGATCAGGAAGATCCAAATGATCCGTTGATACCTCCGGTTCTTCCATTACCTCAAGCCCTCGATGTTTGGCCCAAACCCGCCAATTTAAAAGCTGAGTCCGAACCACCAAAACCCTGACCGTTTTTTTGAACCAAACCGGAAATAAATCGCGGTGTTAATTGCGGATATTTGTACTTCCTTGGCAGTGACGATGACGAAAAGCGGTGCAAAAGCTGTAAGGATGAAATGATCGACCTCGTGCCGTACCTTCTTCCTCTCTCCTTCCTTCCACCACCACCACCACCACTTCACTTCACATTCTCGAGAAGAGATGGCCTCAACCGATGCTGAAGCCGGCGCAGGATGTTGTGCCATCATTTGTATGCGTCGACTCTCAATGCCGCTGCCGTTTTTAAATTAATCCGAATGCGCAGTGTTCTCTGCATTGGAGCCGTGGTGCAACACCAAAACGTACGGCGCAAGCGATGGCAATCGTCTCGCGGGGTGTTGTGGATCGTGTTGTAACAAGTCATTCAACGAGGATTCCACCGACACCTGGGCGAAGCCAAGCTCGCAACCCGAGACGACTCAGCCACAGCCCTCAAAGACGATGTCCATTCCGGCTCCGTCGCAGACCGCAGATCCTATTCCACCTACTGCAGCGGCCCCTACGACCGACGACTCTAAATCATGAACGACAGTGACTCCTTGCCGCCAATTGTCCTTCGAAGGTCTAGTTATTGCGATAGCCCTTGGTTGCGCGCTGTCCTGACGTCTTTCACAGTTGCATCGCCTCACATAACCATCTCCTCTGTTTGATTCCTCTGGGAGCCTCTGTGAATAAATACCTTGATAAATATCTCGCTCGATAGATTGCGCCGAAGAGAACGAATAAATTGATCAAGGCGACCTGACCATGAACCTGTGGAGCCAGAGTCCCACGTATGTCGCAATCATATTTGCAGGCCCGTATTTCTGGCGGTGAGTGGAAAATGAGAATCGAAAAGTCGTGATGTGATCTCAGCAAGCCCCAAAAGGAAACAGTGGTTCAAAAAGCAATCCAAATATAACTCACTATATATCGCGGCGCAGTTCCGTTGCTCGCCGTTCATTCCTCTAGATTGGTGCTCACGTCCACAAGAACATTCAAAGGAAATAGTAGTCGAAGTCCAGTAGGGCCAGTTGGGTAACCACGGTTGCAAACCGAAGTCTTCTTGGTCTTCCGAGGCGTATGTTATTTCTGGTCCAGCGACTTTGACAAGACTCGAAGATAAATATAACGACCCCTTCATTTTATTTCGGTCCAGCGCTTCATCTCTGAAGGACTATGGCGACAAAAGCTTGTCGCTGCGGACCGGTAGGCATCATTATCAGTATGTGTCGGAGCCCCACTTTCGATGACTTTGATCGCTTGTTGAAATCAACCAAGGGTCTCACTTTAGGTAGGTAGGTAGATTACGTTACGAAACAGCCGGGGTCCGTACTACATACATGAAAACAGATCAGTGACTGTGCTGATCTATAGCAAATCCAGAAGTGACTAAACTCGTTGGCCGAAAAGCGTGCGCGGCCTTGGTTGGAATGATGCCGAACTGCCGTTGAGCCATGATGCCGAATTGCCGCCCCCTGCGATCCGCCGGGATATCCGCGGCACGCACGGCAGAGGGCATAAGCGCAGGTTTAAAATGAGAAACATGATAACTTCCTTCTACGCCCATCCACATCATCCTACCATGAAGTTCGACCCATCTAATATCCCAAATCTTTCTGAGAAAGTATTTCTTGTGACAGGAGGTATGTTGACTGTAGTAAGCGTTGTTGAACACGTCCTGATTCCTGAAATTTGCGACCAGGTACAGCAGGAATTGGCAGGGAGACTCTGCTGGCTCTTGCAAAGCACAATCCCAAGGGCCTCTACTTCACCGGCCGCAACTTCCAGCGCGGTGCTCAAGTCGTTGCAGATATCAACACCACTGCCCCTTCCATCACCGCTGCGTTTCTCGAATGCGACCTCGAGTCGCTGGCATCCGTCCAACGGGCCGTGGAGCAGTTTCTCTCTCAGTCTGACCGCCTGGACGTCCTCATCTGCAATGCCGGCGTCATGAACGTTCCCCCGGCCTTGACCAAGGACGGGTACGAAGTTCATTTCGGTCTGAACCACCTCGCACACGCGCTCTTTATGAAGCTTCTCCTCCCCACCCTCCTTCGCACGGCTGACTTACCCAACGCGGACGTTCGGATAGTCTCTTTGACCTCTAAAGGTTACTCCATGCATCCGCGCGGAGGGATACTGTTCGAGGACCTCCGCACCACCCAGGCCTCTGGGCAGCTTTTTATCGAATCCATGCGCTATGGGCAGAGCAAGCTCGCCAACATTCTTTACGTGGCAGAACTTGCGCGGCGCTATCCGAAGATCACCGCGGTAGCCGTCCACCCAGGTGTCGTCCGCACAGAGCTTGTCTCAACCCAGACCGCGTTCATGAAGGCGATGATCGTGTTGACGAATCCGTTTTCAAGAGTGTCGCCGGCTGAAGGCGCCTACAATACCTTGTGGGCCGCTACCAGCGATAGGACAAAAATTGTCAACGGCGAGTATTACGAACCCGTTGGCGTCCCTGGCGGGCATTCTCGCCAGTCCCGCGACAAGAAGTTGGCAGCGCAGTTGTGGGAATGGACTGACAAGGAGCTACAGGGTTACCAGTCGTAAGTGTGTTACGCGTTTTTATTCTTTCGTTCGCAGATTACCTAGGGGATACACATCATGGAAATAGTGTTCGAATTTTGGATTCAACTTATTAACATTGAACGGTATCCTGCGATCTTTAGTTTAACCACACGGAACCAGAGCAGCAATTAGTTCCGGTTATGCTGCCAAGCGAGGGCAATGAGCGAGTCGTCTTCCTGATTGAAAATCCCGACTTACTTGACGCGGTCCAACAAAACGAGCTCTTTCCCTTGGAGTTCATACAACGCGACGAAGTCCGTGTCCTGGTCCGTCAAGATGAGCATATTACTGCTCGCGTCCGTCCACGGGGACACGCTGAGGATGTTGCTAGTTCCACCGGCTTCGGGCGTCGCGAGGGTGAAAAGCGTGTCTCCAATGGAACCATTAGCGTTGAGGCTCCAACCGGAGATGTATCCTGGAAAATCGGCTGGGCGAGAACGTGTGCTCGCGAACAAGGTTTTCCCATCGGAAGAAATGACAATTTCGTCGCCCCAATAAAGTGAGGCGTTGGTGGGGGTGAGACCTGCCGATACATTTAATGAACTTGAAGGCTCGAGGAGAGAGATCACTCACCAAAGGGCGTCACGGCAAGGGAGAGGTTGGTGTAGTCAAGCGATCCGTTTAACGGGTCGACAGTAAACTGGTCCACACGGAGGCCTTCTTCATCAATGACATAGAGGTACTCGCCGTTCTGTGTAATGGCACCGTGACGGGGCCCAGCACCGAGTTCACTCGGAGTGAAGTTGCCCAACAGACCAACAGTGCCGTTGACGAGGTTCAAGGAGAAGGAGTGGATCGTGTTTGCCCCCAAGTTCTATAGGAAATCAGGATTGAAGTTGGACCAAAATTGTCGACTTACGGTGATGTACATATATTTGAGATCAGGCGTGGTCGTAAACCCGTGCAAGGTTGAACTATTTGAGAACTCGATTGCTTGAATCTTGGATTCTATTGCCCCTCGAGCATCGACACTCCAAACCTCGCCGCATGTGGTGACAAAGTCGACCCCATAAAACGTGCCGTGCTCCCCAGCCTCCTGGATAAAATCGTTTGCAATGGGCTTCGTTCCGCAGGATGTTACGGTGTTGATCAGCGAGACAGAAAAGTCGGGTTCGACCTTGTACGAGCTGAAGGTTCTCCGGCCGTCCTCGGGGGGAGACCATCCCGATCCGTACACAACGTTTGCTTTTCGCTACAGCCAATTGGGTTGAACTGGGAGAAGCGGATCAACGGGAGAGCGACTTACGTTGACGGAGAGCCATGGGTGGGCAGCCGCGGCGCGGTTCGTATGCTCCAGGGTCAGTGACTTTGCGTCTGCATCCACCACAAGAGTGTACAGGAAGCCTTTGCCAACGTCTTGCGTCCCGTCGAGCATGGCGGTGACGTTGTAGTCCGTACCAAAGTTTCCGACCAGGATGTGGTGTTTGTCCGGTCCATGAGGAGGTCCGCGGGCTACAGCGAGTCCGAATGATAGTGCAGGGAGGAGGAACGAAAGAGAAAACATTTGCGGCGCGGATGATACGCGAAGCTTCGCCAGTTATAACAAATTCCGGCTAGGAGGTCATGGGTCGTGGAGCGGCGAACATAATTTGAAGCAATCGTATAGAAGCGCAAGTGACGAGAGGCGGATCCCCGAAAGATGATGCATATACTTGCTTGTGGAGTCACCGGAGCGCAGTGCCACCGTAAAACAGTGTTGAATTTAGTGTAAATATTATCACGAAATCGAGGTCGAGGTTTCCTCCTCCCTGTGCATGTGATGTATCAGGGATCAGAGAGGTACGGAGAGGCTCGCACCAGTACGAATTGCAAGGACAGAAAAATGGTTCAACTAAAAACGCGGAATTAAAACCCATTTGATTGACGCGGAACGGACCTCGGGGCGCCGGCGCGTTTTCCAAAACGTGGTTGAACTTGAAGTTTCAACCATGTTTTGTTGAAGACAACCCAACACACGGAAAAAAAAAGATAGCCGGGAGGTGAGCCACTATCGGCTTCAGTTTGAGGGAAAATTTCTGGCAATCCATGAGCTTCTCTCTCGATGTCAGGGAGACTCGCCTTCAAGTTTCAACCACTTGCATCCCTGGACTCTAGAGCAGCGCTTCGAAGTTGGTCAATTCTGATTCAACTCGAAGGAAGTTGAGGCTTTTCCGCCAAAACTTTTTCAATTCAACTTGTCCTCTACGGCTTACACCCACTGCTTATTGCCTAAATGCGAAACAAAGGCGCCCGAATGTTCCACCGTCCACCCATGGATGACCTCGAGCTGCATCCTCACCGACTCCTCAGGTTGCAGCGGACCTTTGAAGTCCGGCGCGATTTTCAAGATTGCCCCTCCCAACTTCTTCATCTCTTCAATCGTCTTCTCCGAGGCTGCGATATAATGTGTTTGTACTCAGACTCGGATGATTGGGCGAAGAAAAAGTAAAACACTGACGCGCAGAAACGGCGGTGCTGCTGGTATTCACAACGCCAGGGCTGAGCGACAAGAAGACGAAGCCCTCCGACTTCAGCTCGGCGGCGTATTTGGCGACGACCATGTTCAGGCCGGCCTTGGCGACCGAGTACGAAAACTGCGCGGTGGAGCCCGCTTGGAGCGTCAAGTCGAGGTCCCCGAGGCCGCTGCTTAGCGAGACGACCTTCTTGGAGGTGCCACTTTTGAGGAGAGGGAGAAAGGCGTTGATGCTGTGCACCACGCTGACGACGTTGAATTTGAACTCGGTGGCGTGAGGTGCAGACGGATTCAAAAGTGGGCGGGACATACGTTGTAGAGTAAATCTTCTTCGATTGCTTCTGGGTTGGGACTACAGTGACGCAAGATTTTAATATGAAGGCTTGTCCCGACGGGAAGAAACAAGACTTGCAATTCGGTGACTGTGATCCCCAGTGAGCTGCTACCGCCGGCATTGTTAATAAGGTAATCCAGTTTGCCACCAGTGATTTTTGACACCTCGGCTGCGGCGAGCTATATGTTGCGCACAATTCAGTCAGCGGTTTAATGGAGGGCATTTAGAATCGACCCACATTGAGTGCCTTCGCGTCAGTAACATCCGCTTCGAGGACAACAATATTGTTCCTCGCCAACGCGGTGAGATGTGTGGCAGTTGTTTTGTTGCGCACGATAGCAAAAACGTGGTTCTGGTCGTCGGCACTCAGCTGCCAGTGATTGACGAATTCGAGCTAGAATGCGAAGAGACTAAGCAAAATATAGGGGCGAAATGAACGATGGATCGGACCCCAATTCCTCGGGAGGCGCCGGTGACAACGTAGGAGGGCATGTTGTGGTGAGTTTCTGTGAAGGGAATATTTGCTGGGGAGCAAGTTGAGCGAGTTGAAGGTGGACTTTATATTCATTTGTTGTCTTGTCAGCATTCATAATCCCGGAATTACCGGGAAATAGGACAAGTGGGTCACAAAACCACCAGCGAAGCTTCCAAATCTTCACCTTAGCCAGTCATCAGATGACACATTCCGAGACACCAGCAAATCTTGTATACGTCGATGAAAAAAGAGAGACAGCGAGCAACCCTCTGTTGAACCAAAAGAGATCATGAAGCTGAGCAGAAAACTGGCTCAGGACAGCCAATTGCGCAGGAAAGCTGGAAAGTCCATGCCATAGATCCAGTTGAGTGGTTTATGATTGGATCAGCTGGGTATTATCTGCCAGTGGCTGTACGGTTATCTGCCACGCGGTTGGGCAACTGTGCTACAACTGTACGGTCTGGGCCTCTAAATCCTTGGAAATAATTCAGTAGAGTCGGACATCCATATTGAAGCATTCTATGCCCTCAGAATTTCTCGAAAGGCCGCCCGCAGAACGATATTCGGGAACGGCAGATAATTCTGATGACTGGCAGATAATTCTGATGGGATCAAAATCTGCCGTTCGTGTCTTCCCTCTTTGCTCCTCAGTTGCGCCGCAAATTCCACTTCCTCCCTGTTCCATGCCCTTCCCTGCTCTCTCTGAAGTGGAGCAACCGGTGAAACTCTCAAGAATTAGCCTTGGAAATGACGATACATCACTGCAACACCATTGACCCAAATTTTGCTCAAACCTGAACGCCACGGCGGCTACATAGCCCAGAATAATGTGGGGGTTCGCTAAACGAAATGCCTCGCACCCAGGAGCTTCCGATACTTTCTCTTTCACTCAACAGGGTAATAACTCGGACTATTCAGCCCTCGGACGGAAATATTCCCAGGAAAACTTGTCATTGCCTTCCTATCCTCCCTGGATTAGACTCCCTCCAATATCCCTTCAACTTGTATCTTGTGGCTCCTTATTTTCTTCATCAAAGCTCTGGCCATTAAGTTTTAGGTGGACTCCAAGTGGACTCTAGGCTTTCCGCCCTCAAATCAGTAAGCTAGATCATCCGCCACTTGTCGGCGTGAATCCGGAGTCCGGTCCCAGTTGTTTCCCATAAAATAAGGCACTGTTCTTGTACCTGGGGAGACGTAGCCGAATAAATGCAACCGGAATTGCCTACGAGTTTTCCGCGAGTTTTGAGCCGTGCTTAAGGATTTATACGCCTCGAGAAAGTTGAAAAAGAGTGAAACCAATCTCAGCAGTATCATGCAGAAAGAGTCACTGAGTTCCTCCCTTTTCTCTTCCCTCCTTCCTTTTTCGATTTCTTTTTCGTGTTTGTCCTCGTTGATACCCAGTAGAACCGTTCCAAAACCAGTTGAGTCCATTTGACAGGGGTATGAAGTCGAAGTCGAAGTCCGAGTCGAACAACAGTAAGACAACAGTGGCAATCTTTGGCTATCGTTTGGTGGCATTAGACATCAATGCTATTGACGTTCGGGCTTCGGACTTGTTCTTTATCCCTGATTTCCTCCCGCCTTCCTCATTTCCTCCCTCTCGCCCTACTTCCCGCAATTTGCAGCGCTCGGACATAGAGATTCGCACTCCGAGAACAATTAACCTTTCTAAAGTTGTTCAAGTTTGTCAACAGCTTCTGTCTTGGTGACCCGATACAAGTTCGGGGTTCTCTTCAAACCACACACGGACCCAGAAACAGATGTTCAGGGCCAGCTGAACCCACTCACTATCTGTGTACATGGCTTCGCAAGACGAACTTACTGCAACGGTCTTTGGCGCTGTTCAATCCCTGTCGAATACTCGGAAAGCCAACTTGCTTCTGGACACGGCCCTTGCTCTTATCGGTGTTGGCCAGTACGTGGAATCTACCCAGGGGACCCTTCAAAACGCTTATTTGACGTTAGGTATGGGCCCGAAGTGGAGAACTACCTGGAGGTCTACTTGAGGACACCTGATCTGCCTCGCAACGATGTTGTGAAAGCATTATTGGCTCGGGGGAATGCACGGAAGACAGGCGGAGAAAACTTGATTGCCAAGGCAGAACAAGGTGTGTGCTCCCTTTCTGCCTCGTTTGCAGTCCTCTCGAATTGAGATTGGACTAGATTTCCGCGCGGTGCTTAAACTCGATCCCTCAAACCGAGAGATTCAGCACCATTTACGGCGGGAGAAAGTGGTGCGTGTTCCCTTCAAGTCCTCTCTAGCAGCTAACCAATCTCCAGCGGATACACTTTGCCCACGATCCCGCTTCGTCGCGCACCCCGGTAGAAGTATGGGAACGGATAGCCTCCTTCATCCCCCGATACCATCTCCGGACGTGGCTCTTTGTCTCTGCCTTTCACAGAGACATTGCAGTGCGCCTGATATTTCACACCCTCGATCTTTATTTCGGGGAGGATCAAGAGTCTCTCAACCGGGGACTCGATGTATTTGACCGCGTAAAAGCGGATCCTGTGTTCGCCAGCCGCGTGAAATCACTGCGGCTTCATTGGGCGTATGAGGAGGGAGATATGCTTGACTTGATGATTCGTGAGTAGCACTACTCCAGTACACCTTGTACTCATATCCGTTCCCAGGTATCTTCCGCTCAACCCTTCCCGAATTCAAAGCTCTACAAGACTTTGAATGGATTGGGTATCCCGAGATGCGTGCAGAGATGGTACAGACGGTGCTCTCGACCCACTCGCATCTCCACGGACTCGGTCTGATGTACGTTTCCTCTTATACCCGCCTCCATCATCTAATTCGTTTATCCAGCGGCTGGCACTTCGACGCTGTCGGTGTCTCCGCCTTTCGGAACCTGCGCAAATTCACGCTCCGCGCAGAGGACGATGACGGCTTCGCCGACATGGGCGAAGTGCGCACCGTCCTCGACCAAAATGTCGGGACCCTGCGACACCTCATACTCGGCGCCTACCTCGCACGACACCACTCCTGGGACAGCGCCTTTCAGAGCATAACGATCAAGAACCTCACGCACCTCGACCTCGTCGACACTCGCATCTCGCACGTCGTCCTCGCGCGAATATCGCACGCACACAGCTTGCAGAGCCTTACGCTGCACGGCACCTTCGAGGAGCCCGTCGCGGCGGGCGTGGTGTTCGCGAGCGACCACATGCTGGACGGTGCCCACGTACTCCTCCCGCAGCTGGAGGCGTTCCGGTTCGTGCTTGTGGGGCACGACGACCAGGCGGCCCTGTACCGCGCTGTGACTGAGTTTTTAAGACATCGGACACGACTCCGACGACTGGACCTGGGTAATTGCCCGTGGGAGATGGTGCTCGACGTCTTACCTACCCTTGGGGCACTGCGCGTACTCGGCGTGCGCATCGCGAATCTCACCGCGCATGCGGCGGAGGCACTCGTCGACGCCGTCCCGCGGGAGATCGCCGCGCTCCACCTCACGACGGTCGTATCTGACCGCCCACTTGTACGTTCTTTCTCTCCCGCTTTTCATTCCTTGCTTGCTTATTCCTCTCGCGCAGAATGAATACGCCAGGCACTTCTCCGCCTTCCCCTCCCTTGCCTTCCTCCACCTGCAAAACACCTCCCTTCACCGGCCAAAGCCCAACCTGATGACGGAGCGGGACCTGCAGCTGCAGACGGACATCTGGGCGTCGTCCGCGCGGAGCGTCGCGACGGCCCTCCCGGCGCTCGACTTTCTGGGGTGGCACGGGGAGCACTACGTCGTCGTGCGCAGCGCGGACGGGAGCGTCGAGCTCAAGGAGCTGCCTTGTCGACGACACCTCGACTGCGGGAAGGGCGTGGATCTGGGCGGGGACGACGCGACGTGGTTAGAGCGCAAGGACGTGCCGATGGACTACGAGATGCCCGTCGAGTCGTGATTTATGCTGTTGTGATACGAGACCAGACGTATCGTGTATATTGGGTTTATATTCAGTCTCTTGGTCTGCTTCTGATGTATTCTATTCTATTCGCTACCCCCACATTTGTACCTTTGAATGCAATCGATTCAATTCAGCATCCTTGTCGTGGGAAATATTCAGCTTGCCAAACCCCTTGGTCCGGGCAGCCTTTACCTCAATCCTCCTCCTTATTCCTCTCCTAGACTGGGTCCACACTCTTAGCCCTGAGAATACTGCAACAAGTACGAGGTGCGTAGAGCAGGAGTGAATGGGAGGTGCGGAAAACCACTGCGTATCTTGCTGCGTATTCGGAGAAGAGACCCGGCTCCCCGCCGACTGACTAGCCGCTCAGGTCTCGAAGCAGAGCCTCGGAATTGAGGGAAACGCCTCGCCATAAACGTCCTCTGGTACAGGTACATCAGTTCCAAGTCGTTGGGTAATGAGAACGTCCTGGAGTTTGCATCCCGATTTGGATATGAAGAATCCTAGCGAATAAATTGGGTCCGACCCGAGGAGATCTTCTGGGATTTGGAGACGGCGGAGGCTGGGGACGATAAAGGTCCCAAGATATCCCGTAACTGTCTCCGATTCTTTCCCAAAGATTAACGACTCCAGGCGCGGAAGATTCACGTCGGGCTCGACGCTGTCATCGTCGTGGCAGAGCTGTGGCATCTCGCAGTGCACCAAGTTCGGGGTCTGCTGCAGGACCTTGGAGCAGTCGCTGGGGTATACGTGGTGCAAAATTAGCGAGGTTAGTTGCTCCCATGGTAGCATAACCTTCTGGATGGCGACATAATTGAGGACAGCTGTGCGCAGCAAGGGTGCGTCGCGGAATACCGCGACCGCGGATGTTTCCTCGCTGTCCAAGTTGACATCGAGATGAAAGAGTAGAGGCATCGGTTCGTCGAGCGCAAGGAAATGAGTGGTGTCTACAAGATGAAGTTTCAAGTGCTCCCAGCGCGCACGGTGAAGAATGGCTGCTTCCAAGATCTCAGACACCCGTCTGGCCTGCCGCGTAGTATACTGTACAATGCGGAGAGACAACGGGCAGGCCCGAGATCTATCCAACCATGTCTTGAGCCCCGACGCATTAATATGGCCTGGGCTGTTAGAGGCCACCACGGCGGTGAGACCGCTTCTTCGCCGGCGGGTGGGCTTGAGATCGAACTGTAGACCTCTCCATAGCTCGGGAGTAGATAACGCTATTTCTCGCCATTTCCCGCAAATGTGGGTCAGAAGGGTAGGCGAAAGCAAGCCGGTGGAAGGCGGACACTCTGGGTAGACCGGGAGGAAGCAAATGAAAATTTCCGATACGATTTCGTTCGGCAAAGTCAAGACTGGGTATGGGGGGGAGTCATCTTGCCGGTCATCGAGGGCGAGCGCGTTGAAATCTGCGACGCAGACTGTGTCCGCTTCCGCGAGATCGGGCATCAAGAGCCTGCAAGCAAGGCGCGTCAGTCATTTTTTGGCGATAACTTTACAATCGATGATATACTTATGGTAGCTCGGGGATCTCCGTAAGAAGATACGACCCAACAAAACAATTTCTCTCGCCAGTCACTTCTCGCTGGTCGGGATTCCGGGGACAGGCCTTTCTGGTACCGCGTCGATTTCGGATGAGATCGCCTGAAGGAGACGCGTTGTTGTGGCGTGTTACTTTCAAGTTTCCGACACCCAGAGAACTGGAAGTATTTGATAGCAAAACGACAATAGACAGCATTATATAGAGTAGTAGGCATTGCTACAACACAGAATCATTAAATAGTCATCATCCACAGGTCCTTACACCTGGCTAAGCGGTTCATATCCACCCCGACTGCTCCCCGCTCTCCCCATCGTCAAACCCATAAAAAGGCCTCTCCTGCCCTTAGCAGCGCGGCCCCCACTCCCGACACTCAGCCCATCCTCCTCCTCCTCCCTCTCCTTCCTCTTCCTCGCCTCCTCAAAGCCCTCCAGCGGCACATCATACAACCTATCATATTCCACCCCAAGCTCCTTCCCGTTCGTCCAAAAGTCGCGGCAGTTCCGGTAGGCACCAAGATCAAAGGGGTTGGATGCACGCCCAGCGCGCGCGAGCCCGTCGACGGCCTTACCGCGCGTGAAGCGGTCGAGGCCAAGGAGGTTCATCAGGAACCCGCTGGTGTGCACATGTCCCGCACCCCCTGCACCGCTAGCTCCCTCCGCACCCGCATCTCCATCCGCTGCGTCGGGTGCCGCCTGCGCGTGCGTATGCCGGTGGCCCATCTGCCCATGAAGACTGGCACCCCCGCGGCCGCCCATGAACCCGTACCGCCCGAGGTTGGACACCTCGAGGGTCGTCATCTGGCGCGCGATCTGCCAGAACTGGGACGCGAGGAGGACAGAGGTCCAGGAGAGCTGGAGGGTGGCCCAGGCGGCGACGGAGACGAGGAAGGCGTCGTAGGCGGTGACTGCGCAGAGGGAGGAAGGGAGCGGGCAAGAGGATGAGGGCGGTAGGTTGGCATCGGGGACGGGTAAGACGACGGCGGAGAAGACTGAAGATATACCGGTCAGCACTTGATTCTTGGCGATCGAAGAAGAAAGAATGACATACAGGCGTAGGTCAGGTAATCAAAGAGCCCAACACCGAGCACGAGCGTCGACACAAAGATAACGAACTGTCGATGGTTGTTGGCGCCGACTACAACGTGTCAGCGAATGGTGTTCGGGCATAGTGGCTCCGATCGCAAACTCACCACAATTCCACACCCACGGACAATGGTGATCGCTACGTGCGATGCACTTGTCGCAGACCCGGCAGTGCTTTGAGCGAAGGGGTTTGCGTGCCTGCGGGAACATTGCATCAGCATTGGGTTCCGTGACGCCAACGATAAAGGAGGAGGCAAATGGGAGAAAGTTGCGATAACGAACGAGGGAACAGAAGTATGAGGCAGTGGTAGGGATGCGATGTAGAGGGGAAATTGGAGAGGAGATAGCTAATAAACGAGGGTGGAACAATAGAAAGACCAGTGAAAGGTGCACACACCATACACTGAATACAGAACGTCTGCCCATTCAGCCGTCCCTCCGATGCGAGGTCTTCGATGATCTGTGGTTTTGCGTTAATACAAAGGAGATACGAGAAAGAGGAAGCCGCTTACCGACTTGAGCTCCGCATCGCTGGCGGGTTTGGGACATGTCCCGGGATCGAGCGTGACGGCGCGGAAGAAGTTGTACGCGCACAGCCCAACGGAGAGACCGAAGAGGAGGTGCGTGAAGGCGTGCGATTGGGTTTCTACGAGCGGCTCCTACATCAGATTCGACATTCAAAGACAATAAGGGAAATACGCACGGTGAATGAGGCGCGTAGCCCAGCAGTAGACAACCCAGACGATAGAGCCGGAGATGATGCCCGCGAAATACGGCGTCTGGTTTACGCTGTCGGTGTAGGAGGATTTATTGAGGAGGACGCGGGTGACGATGTGATGCATGCCAAAGAATTCGGCCATGGCAAGCAGAATGCCAGTATACCACGGGAGGATGGCCAGCGTCATGAAAACGAGGTAGAAGACGAGTGTCGGGAGCACAAAGATCGCCACACGAGTATTCCGCTCGCTCAATGGGCGTCCCTTCTTCCTTCCCTCATCGTTCCACCCGCCCTCCTCCAACGCGCGTTTCCATGCACCCAGGCTCTTTAGTTCCACCGCCATATCACGCGCCGTGCGCCCCTCGTTGTCCTTGGCGTTTAAGACGGCGCCCTTTTCGATGAGGCGGCGGATGGAGACGCGGTTCCCCCGCACAACAGCCCAGTGTAGAGGTGTGAGCCCCGCATCATCCTGCGTCGTCGGGGACGCGCCGTGCCGGAGTAGTAGATCCACGGAGAGGGCATCGCCCTGGTACGCAGCCCACATGAGCGCGGTGTGCCCCTGTGCGTCGCGCGAGTCGACGTTGACGGGCTGGTGTAATAAATACAATAAAGGCATGATTGAGGACGAGTGAGTGACGAGATGCAGGGCGTTGTACCCTTGCGAGTCGGCGATGGTGGGGTCCGCACCGTGGGCCACCAAGAGCTGAATGACATAGAGATAGCCGCCCCGAGCAGCCCATTGCATTGGTGTTGCCACCAAATCGCCGCCGAGCGCGTCGACTTCGGCGCCGTTGTCCAACAAAAGACGACACGCGGCCAGTTGGGCATTGATCGCCGCCCAGTGCAGCGGGGTGATGTTCTGGGGGTCACGGTCGGTGGCGTGCGCCTTCCCAGAGTCTAGGAGCGCCCGAATGGCGTCAACATCACCGCGCTGCGCTGCAACGAAGATGGAGGTCTACAGGAATTAGTGAAATGCTGGTTAAATTCGAGGAGATTGACCTACATCCTCTGGGCCAGTCTGATCCAGTGCCTGGGCGAAGGAGAGGTTCGTAGCCGTCACAGAGTCCTGGGATACCGCCGCCGTGGATGTAGGTGGTGGTGGTTGCATAGACATGGCGACACAGCCTGGGATTAGAAATCTAAATGGCCAGAGGGATTTTTGAAGCCCTCTTCAACTCGAATTCAAGCAGTCTTATGCAGAACAAAGGACCCTGGAAGCCAAGTCGAGGAAAGGAATTTACTGCGGTGCTTGCTCGCCGTCGTCCAGAAAAGGGTCTTAATTATTTGGTTGAGAGGATGCTGCCAAACTCGCTCTGTCACTGCCCTTCACTGCCTCACTGCCATGTCCGATTCAGCGCCCAGTGCTCACTACGAACTTCGCCGCCGTGATAGCATGTAACGTTTGGCGCTGATCAGTGATGTTGGACAAGAAAATCTCGCCTTCACTTGTCCGTTTCAAAACTCAAAAACTTGTCATTCTTCAGCCACCCCTGGCAGGCTGTGGCCGCGCAGCGCAGACTAGTAGTCTGCTCCGGGGCGGTCCTGTAAGCGCCAAAGGCTTGGTCCGCAAAATTTCCCAAATCGGCGTCACCAATGCGAATATGGGTTGATTTCAGTTCAACGCCTCATCAATACAACTCAATGCATGTAACGTCCCGCTCTGCCAGTGGTTGCCAAGGTCTCAAAATACACTGACGGTAAACTGGACTATCTGATGAAGCGGCAACACCGCGCTGGGATCCGACTTAAAGGTATTTTTCTTGTTGGGAAAGATCGTTTGTATGAATTGTTCCTTCACGCCCAGAAGCGATTGAAGACTCGCTCTAGAATCGATGTTTTTCCTACTTCAGACTTCACCTTTTGTTTCTCGTTAAACGGAACGGGATCAGCGTACACACCCTTCTCAACAACAGCCAAGAAAGTCGTCTGCCGAACCAGCGGCGTTAGGGAAGTCGGCTTTACGCTTTCTACTTCCGCCCTGAACATGATCTTCACCAAATGTGACGCCGCTGAGTTGAAGACAGCGGGCTTCGTCTTCTTAGCGCTCATGATCGGCCGCGACATGGTACCAGATCTCAGCAGTTTCACTGTTTCTGCGTCAGCCTTTTCTTTCTGTCCACAGTGTCGAAGCGATCGATGAACAGCGGAGAACAGACCTCCGCGTTTGTTGTAGCGTTTGTCTACGAGAGACTGCATTGCTTTGGCATCTATTCGAATTCCAAGTCGAACATGATTTCTCGCAACTGCCATGGGGTCTGGCCCAGTCCTGGAACGGGGCTCTTCTCGCGTTTGCGAACTGCTGCAAATCTTTCTTGATCGCTGCTCGATCGAAGTTGTCCAAAACCGCGGAACCATCGCGCACTCACAGTTATCTCGCAGCACTTTGGCCGGCTCGCACCGAGAAATATCCCGATACAATTCAAAACCATTATCCCACCGACTGCTGTTGGCAGTATTGCAATCTTTCGTCTAAGTATTCAGTCGACGTTCCTCGTCCTTACCTGCCATGGACTCTTGACCCATGACTCTCACTCGAAGCCTGAGGGACGTCGCGGTCATGGAGCTGGCTGGGCTCACCAATGGGTTTTCTCGCGATCGCAAACCTGCGTGACTGGTTCTTCACCACTGCTCGATCACCACATCAATCCTATCGCACTTCCGCGGTCACAATTAATTTACAGTACCTTGTTTGACTTGCATTCAAAAAACCCAACGCAATAATACCCGAGGCGACGCACTTGTTTCAAACTTGACTCGTCTCACCGATGCCCAACGACAAAATGCATCTTCTCCCATATTTAGTTCTACACGTACAAGCCCACCGCAACCAAATTGTAATCAGGGTGCCCACCACACCAACACTGACTCTTACTCTTTACATTATCACCTTCAACCGAACCCTCGCGCGCGGAGTGGCGGCCCGGAGGGTTGTCGAATTTTCAACCATTGTTTGATGATTTTAGTCTTTGCGTTTATGAAAGTATCTTTCGCAAAATACGGTTTTTAAATACAAATCTGGAAAGCCGTTTGCTGCCCGTGGTTGATGCAGAGCATTTGTGGGTAGCCGATGGTCGGCATCAAGATAATTCCCACGGTTCAAACTTGAAAGGTTGAAGTACAAGAAAAAATGAAGGACAGTTCATATATGTAGCTAATATATTTACGAGGCTGAACTGAATTCTCTCCCGCTTTTTTCTAAGCCCAGCACTAGAGCCCAGTCCATTCCGCCGCTCCTTCAACTTTCAACACTCGCAACCTCATGTTGATCTCCTCGATGAACCGTGCCCGGACCAGCGGCTGGAAGTACAATGTCACCTCTATGTCTTCCAACCCGCTTGACCATGTTCCATCTGCCTTCATGCGGGGGTTCGGTCGCGCCAGTTTGAGATGGCGAACAAACGGAACCGTGGCGACGTAGCTCTTAATTTTATCGGGATGCCCAAAGTGAATATCGGGACGCATGGCCTTGTCCAATCTGCACGCGCGAGAACGTGGGATAAGGATCAAGATTGTGTCGCGTTCACAAAAAGTTACATCTAGACGAACCGAAGTGTGGAATTGCAGAGCATGCGCCCCGGAGGGCTCGCCAAATCCATAATTTCTCCGCGGTTGGTTCCTTCCGCCGCACGTGCAGCCTGCAAGTCCGCGAGCGCCGCGAGGAAACTCGGAGTACGTCCCCGGATGATACTCTGCCGGACGGCCAAAGCGTACGCATAGTAGTCGTCCGCGTGTGTGGCAACGACTTTGTCCGTCGGGGCAAAAACGAATCCGTTGAAGGCGAGGGTGGCTGGAATGTCCCCCGCGCCGCGCACATCCAGAATTGTGTCAATGCTGTGGATGGGCGGGTTGGATAGATCGGCAGCATTGGTGGCGATGGTAATGAGTGAGACGATACAGTCCTGCACCGAGAGGAAACTGGCGTTCTCGCCGCCGAGGGCATGGACCGCATCGCGTAGCTGTTGGGTTTGGGCGGCGGAGAGACGGAAGTTCAGTCTGACATTTGCTGGTCCAGGTTGAGATGGGTCCAGTTGGGGATGCCACACACGAGCAGAATAATATGCTTCGACGGCATATGTGTCTATGCCTTCCAGGCAAGTTTTGTTTGGCGCAGGGAGATACGCCCGAACCGCTTTGTACACGGGTGCCGGCTCGTTATCAGGCACGCCGATGTAGAATTTGCTGAGAGTGCGGATAAAACAGCTCGCGACGAAGTCGCTGCCGATGGGATGCCAGCGCGTGATACCGATACTGGTGACGCCCAGATTGGGAAATTTGGTGAGCAGGATGGCTGCCACAGGCGTCGTAGGATTCCGAACGACTTCTCTGGGATTGAGTTCCGGCACAAAACGTAAAGGTTTCTGTACGACGGCTTCAACCGGCACGATCTGTGTCTCGTCGCTGACTGAAACCGTGACAGGGATGCCTCTCGGGGGCAGAACGAGCTATTAGTCGGCTGAGTAATACTAGAAGTCATTTACGCTCTAATACACACCGCCCATGGTCCACGCCCATCTTCTGCACAGCTAGCGCGAGCGGCGTACAGCGGAAACAGGGTGAGAGTCTTCGCTAAGGCGCTGTGGAACCGTTCCACGTCTATAATCTCTGGAATAATATAAGAGTTGCTCGCGAGGTAGCCAAACACGTCGAGGTGGTCAAGGGTCAGCACCGACACGGCGCTGAGAGCGGTGGGCCCATCAGGCGTGATAAGTGATTCTGCCATGGGCTCGAAACTCGAACGACTCGAAAGTTGACCTGGTCTTATGTGGCCACCGGCCTCCAAAGAGATGCCCATACAACACACTTTTTGAATGGTCCCTGTCGTATGGTGTGAACCCGAACGCTAGAAGCCTGCCAGGCATTTATCGATATCAGATATAGAACAAATTGAGCATGTGCTAGGTATTCTAGAGCCATTTTTACCTGGCATGGTCTCTGCAAGTAGATGTGCAATAAAATTGAACCTCGCGATAGGATGTTACGCGCGGTCAACAGCCACGTATGGTTTCATGCCAGTGGTCGAACGGCGGGCATTCAAATTAGTCGCCGTATCATGGTGATTAAAGCTCACGAGTCGCGGCAGAAGTGGCCTCGTATGCGACTAGGCCCTTTGTAGCAGGAGCCGAAGATTGCAATTTTTCGAACAGAGCGCCCAAATTTGACGCGAATACTTAACTTTGGTTTGAGGTCACGTGTGTGCGACTTGATGGAGCCACCGCCAGCGCTCTTGGACCTGGATTGTGAAATGATTGGAAGTTGCCAGCAAGCGGCGGGAACAAACAGTTTTGAAGCGATGGTCAGTGTTACGTTCGGTGGGTGTTTTTGGTCAAACAACGGAAGCTTGTGCCAAGATAAGTAAAAAAAGGCAGGACCTTAGTAGTTTGTCCCAAGCCTCTTCGAGAATGGCCGGTTCGCCGAAACTAACAGGCTTGCTCCGAACGTAGGTCAGCGCAATGACCAAATGGTTACGTTTTATGCACCGGCACGTGAGTGTTTTGGCGACATTCTTGGTCTCTAGAGCACAAAAGAACTAACGTTCTGTTTGTGAACTTTGCCATTTTCATTTCGCGAGGTACGATCTATATTTGCGTCTGTCTACGAGAGACTAGGACAGACCCAGCCCATGAAGCTCCTATCGCGTCTCAAAGGTTCAAGGTCATCCGTCGCTGTCATTCGGTGAATATTCGGGCGCATTCGTCTCGCAGTGGGTCAGTAAGCAGTGGGTGAACTTTAATTGAAGAACTTCAACGCTCTGACGCTTAACTGAGCAAAAGTGCTTTGAACTTAGGGCTTCTGATGACATCACTCCCACATTCCCACGGTTGCTTTTTTTGTTTTGTTTTCAACACAGAAATTCGTCTCTCACCACGGCTGCTGAAAAGCCTTCAGCAATACCATTTGGAAGTAAGACGAGGATGGAAAGACAAAAGGATCGGACGCAGAAGCATTCGAGAGATACGGCCTTGACAACCTCTTGGTGAGTCCCTGCCGAAATCTGGCCGGTGCTATCTCTGCCGAAATTTGGCCGAAATTGGCCGAGATATATGAGAGTGTACGATGTGTACGTAGGTGTACAGGGTGTACAATGTCTCAAAAATTCCCGGGGGTATACAAAAGTGTACGAAAGTATATCCAGTGTACCAGAATACACAATATATACCGTATACTTCTGTACAGTTTCCTATTCACGTTTGTTCTCAAAGATCCTTCATATAATTATCCGCCGTGATGGTGTATGGGATGGTGTTTCACTTTAGTTTCGAGGCTCACGCATGTGTGCACAAAAGATGTCTGCAGCAAGCTCCACACCATCCACTGGTTAAACATTTCAAGTTTTTTGGCGAAGAAACTTGTGAAAAATGTTTCTATGTTTCCACTACTCTTTCCAGCAAAACTCAAGTGGGAAACTTGTAGATTTATGGTGAGTTTTTTAAATCTTGTGGATTTCTCTTGAAGACTTGGTGAATTTTTCTTGGAGTTCAAAAAATCCAATTAAGAAGTTTCAGGTTTTTCAGCTGATTTTTGCTGCAAGAATTGCTGTAACTGTTGAAAGATTTTTCACCAGCTGCAGTTGCTTCACCAAAAAACTCGAAATGCTCAACCAGTGATCCTCGCTCTATGTTTAAGTTGACGACTACTTGGCGCGGCGGCAGCCGGTGGATTGCTTCGTAGGGTGCCGTTGTGTGCATGGTGCTAACTCACAGGACCAACGAAGATGTTTGGCGGGCTAACGTTCGGGGAGTCCGAAGGATGCCGTTCCTCGGGATTAACTTCTTCAATCCAGGGTTTCTGACACGACCAACAGCTCTTTCTATGTGAGACAATGTGAAGTTTTGATCGGTACGTTCGAACCCTGACTTTTTAAAGGAAAAAAAGGTTGACACCCTGCTTACAGATTCAGCGGCTCGCATGGAGTACGAGTATCCTCATCCCCGTCTCAGTCACTAGGGTATACAACGTCGTGCTACTATAAAACAGGTGGGTCGCTTGAACGAGAATTCCCACATTTCCTTTTCCTTTCTCAACAGCCATGTCCTTCACTCCCTTCACCTTTCTGACACTGTCCTTTTCTGCTGCCCCCCTTAGCTTCAAAGCGACGCCGCGGCGTGTACGTCCCCTGCTCCCTTGAATCCGCCAAACTGATGGCGGCTTTCGCTAGTCACCAACGCAGGGATCCAAGACTGCATCAGTGCAGCAGAAAATGGCGATGGTGACTGCACCGCTCGACGGCCAATGGCGTCAAGCCGAGGCGGGCGTCAGCATTTTATTGGCGTTCAAGATGTCTGTCCTGCAGTACCACTGTTTCTGCGTCAGTCTTTGCATTTCTTCCCGCGTTTTAAGTATCAAATACTGCGGTAGCCCGGAGAGGGCGATCGAGTAATATTGGAGGAAAGGACCGGGCTCATAAAGGTCCTGACGCATTTCACCACTGAAATCTCAGCTCGAGGTCATCCATCGCTGTGGCTCGGAACGTTCGAACACATTCATTTCGGTGGATTTGAATTGAAGAACTTCAACGTGCTCTGACGCTTCAATTGAACGAATTTAAAAGCGGTTTGAACTTAGGGGCTTTTGATGATATCACTCCCACCTTCCCACGGTTGCTTTTGTTTTCAACATAAAATTCACCTCCCAAACTTAGCCCCAAACGCCGCGCCGACCCTCTCCTACTCTCCTAATCTACTCAAGACCTTTTTTCATTCGCCCTTTCCCCGCGACAGCTCTTCTGGCACCGAGGATCTACTTCCTGGCCCCGTCCGCATTGGCAACGACTCTGAATCGGTGTCGGCTAGTGTCGGCTTCAGAGATGTGCTGAGGCGTGCGTATCGGAAATCTCCAGAACTTCTCGAAGATATATAGGTGCCTATATGACCTTTGTTGAAACTATGCAGCCTGGATAGGCCTAGCTTGAAGCCTTTTCTCGACATCGTTCAATTTACTCGGTCTTAAGAGGCTGGCTGTTTGACTTCGACTGAGGCGTGT
Source organism: Mycena metata (assembly GCA_029378385.1). NCBI lineage: Eukaryota > Fungi > Basidiomycota > Agaricomycetes > Agaricales > Mycenaceae > Mycena > Mycena metata. Next base: position 407,140 of record JARKIB010000064.1, on the reverse strand, counting down.
TATGTTTGGAATCCATTTTCACGAACCGTGGTACCAAAGTCATTCAAATTCGCCCAATCAAGCAAGCATCGGCCACTCAAGCTCCATGGATCTTCGCGTTGAAGTTCAATCATCAACTTGCTTAGAGAGGTACGGGATCCATGCCTACTCTTACTTGTGGTTGATGATTGAACTTATCCACCGTTATACTTGCATTCAATAATTCTCATGTTCCATGTTGCTTCAACATCACACTCACACTCGACGTAGGTTCAATTCTCCTTAACTTGACTTGTGACTGACCTCGGGTTCGCATTTTAGGTAGATGCGTATTTAATTCGTCGCGACTGGCGGTAACCTTCGCCTGACCTCTCCTGTCATCGTGTCTCCTGCGTCCTACCTAATTAACTCAGCGTTATGACGAGAGCAAATAAATCAAAGCGCAGAATCGCGACCTATATTTGGAACGAGGAATTCCTGCCGTTAATGAAGAAGTGATACGGCTACAGTGTTGGAAGCCTGGATTAATGAATATCCAAGGCAGCTCAGTCCCTCCTCGACAATTAAGGCACCCCGTTGCTTAGGTTTCCTCTCAAACCATTCAGGCACGCCGCGCGTACAGAATCCAAATACACCCTCCCCCATGACCGTGGTCGAAAGGTGGAAGCGGTTGAAAGCTTCATGCGTCAAGATGATACCGATCCTATCCGACTAATTTGTTTCTGAAGCTATGACACTGTAGAGCAATGTTTAGAGTCTGTGAACGATTTTCTCGTATGCACTGTGCAGATCTGATGGAAGATGATTTATTTGTCTGGTTCAGAAAGCGTCTCTGGAGGACTTTTGATTAGGAACAGCACGTTTGTAAATTTGGAGGAGGCATTAGTATCCAACTGTGCGGACTTGGTTGATTCGAATATAATTAACCCACCAAAATTGGTGGTCGACCTCAAACCAAAAATAAGCCACTGCCGCGTTTCCCACTTTTGCAAGGTTGGATGTATATGTACGACCTCCAATATGGCCCTTTGGAGTGGGTAGTGGGTATGAATCGAACCAGTGAACCAAGACGCGCGCTCGTGACGCGCTCAAACCGCGTTTTCAACACTTTTGTGCATTTAATTCGAAGACTACGAGATGGGTGTCCGACAGTTAGGTCGGGGTACGCGCCGTCAGTGTCAGGATCGCGCCTGTGCTTCATATAGCCAAGAATGAGCGGGGTTCGAGTATAAAGGCACTCCAGTTTCAACCAAGTCTCCAGCAATCCAGTTCTTCACTTCTTACTCCAACCAAACACCAATGCGCTTCACACCAGCTACGATCGCGGCGCTCGTCGCCTTCTTCGCGCTCTCTTCATCGACCCTTGCTGGCGATGTCGACGACAAGAAGGTCGGTCTATTCTTCCGGGAGATGCAACAGCACTGATCGTGATTTTGTTACAGAACTGCAGTCCATGCCGCGTCGAGAATTCGTGCATTAAAGGCCGATGCACTCCGAAACATATATGCCCTAGTGGACACACTCTCGAGGGCAACCTCTGCTGCCCGCCGAAGAGCCATTATCCCCGCGCAGGGGATGATGGACAGGATGGGGGGAAAGGGGGAAATAACGGAAACGGCGGGGACAAAGGCGGGCAAGGAGGAGGAAAGGGTAACGGGGGCGGTGAGGGCGGAGGACAGGGACAAGGCGGCGGGAAAGGCCAAGGCGGCGGGAAAGGCGGGAACGGGGGCGGTGAGGGCGGAGGACAGGGACAAGGCGGCGGCAAGGGCCAGGGTGGAGGCCAGGGCCAAGGCGGTGGAAAGGGTCAGGGTGGAGGCAAAGGCGGCAACGGAGGCGGTGAGGGCGGAGGACAGGGACAAGGGGGCGGGAAAGGACAGGGCGGAGGGAAAGGCGGTAACGGAGGCGGTGAGGGCGGAGGCCAGGGACAAGGGGGCGGCAAGGGCCAAGGCGGTGGAAAGGGCCAGGGTGGAGGCAAAGGCGGGAACGGGGGCGGTGAGGGCGGAGGACAGGGACAAGGGGGCGGGAAAGGACAGGGCGGAGGGAAAGACGGGAACGGAGGCGGAGAGGGCGGAGGTCAGGGTCAAGGCGGTGGAAAAGGGCAGGGTGGAGGTCAGGGCCAAGGCGGTGGAAAAGGTCAGGGTGGAGGCCAAGGCCAAGGAGGACAAGGCGGCGGGAAAGGCCAGGGTGGAGGTAAAGGCCAAGGAGGCGGGAACGGGAACGGAGGTGGACAAGGCGGCGGGAAAGGCCAGGGTGGAGGCAAAGGCCAGGGTGGAGGCAAAGGCCAGGGTGGAGGTAACGGTCAAGGCGGCGGCAAGGGCGGGAACAACGGGCACGGCAACTAATTTCCTCTGGACCTATGGTATAGCTTGGATTAATCGTTACCCACTGTAAATAATAGTCTTTGTACTTGTATCGAATTTTGGTTTCGCAGAATCCGTCGAAAAATGCTCGCGCTTCTGAACCCGACGTGGACTTCTTCAAGTTCAACTTGAACTTTACATCTGTTCGGATAAAGAATAAAAGTCAGCAAAAGTCGCGTAAAGCACGGTCTGGATCCGGACACGTGGTCGCGTTGAACTTTTTTCAGCCTGGCCAGTGATCGTACAGTCCGGGCCCGGTTCGCTCGGTTGAGTCATTCAAGACTTGACATCCACCCTCACGAACTCGAGATAAAACCAAAGGAACACCCAGCTAAATGCCCCAAATAACTGTGGCGAGCTCAACCCGTGTATTCCCTGACCAAAAAACTGCTTCTCACCTCGTTGCCCTCTCGATTTTGGACGCGAGTGTCGGTAATTTCGCTGCGACAGCGGCGGCGTGGGCTTTCGACGCACCAACCTCGGACCAAGGATCCTTCGCGCTTGCTCCATCGCAATTAAAACTCTCCCTGGTCAAAACCTTGAACGCGTATCCCCAATGGGCCGGTCAACTTCGGTACACGAAATATATCGCCGATGGAAATCACACCTCGCGATCTCGGCGCCTCGAAGTAGGCTATGGTACCTCCACGGATCCTGGGGTGGAGTTCGTCGTCGCGAGCTGCGATACTACCGTGTCGGCAGCATTTCCCTCGTTGGAGCAGCGCAGCTCTGGTCTAGGCGCATTCGATGCCTCCTCTCTCGGTGTGGAGAAGTTTCTTCCCAGCACCCCTGCCCTCGCATCACACAGCGAAGGGGATTTCGCGGGTCTCCCCAGTTTGATCGTGCAAGTGACGACTTTCAAATGCGGCGGGGTCGTCATTGCGCTCAAGTCGTCTCACCCCCTCGCAGATGCGCAAACGCTGACGACCTTCGTGAACCACTGGGAGACCGTCAATCGCGCCTTGGTACAGAACCTTCCACCGCCCACCTTGAACCCCATCTTTTCGCCTGCAGCACTCGATGAAGCAGCGTCAGGCAACATCGATGCGCCTTCCTCAGACCCCGCAATCCTAAAAATTGCGCACGAGCTGCCGATTCATCGGTACGACTGGTGGGCATCCGCAGACGGGTCCCCCGCTCCCGAATCGTCGAAAATCCCTCCACACCTTGCGTCCATCGCGGACACTCTGGAGCCTGGCCCACCATTGCCCTGGAAAGAATGGGATGTACAGGCGCCCGTGAGCAACTACCTGCTGCACTTTAGCGCAGAGGAGCTCACACGCATCTGGACGGCGGCGTCCTCGCCGGGGGAGACTATCAGCCGATTTGACGCGCTCCAGGCGCACGTCTGGGCTGCCCTTATCCGTGCGCGCCAGCCAGAGGAGGAAGAAGCCTTCCACCTCAACTTCACCCTCGGCCTCCGGGACCGCGTCGTCCCCCCACTGGGCGCGCACGCCCTCGGCTCCCCTATTGTCCTTGCCCGCGCGAGCGCCACGAGCAAGACATCCCTCCCGCAGCTCGCGCGCACCATCCGCGGGACGCTCACGTCGTTCACCCCTCACCGCGTCAGCGCGCTCCTGCATGAAATGGCCTTTGATGTCGACGCGCGGAGGATGTGGGCTGGGTTTATCGGGCGGCGGAATGTGATTGTAACGTCTTGGTTGCGGCTAGGGGTGTACGAGGTGGATTTTGGGGCGGGAAGGCCGACGTTTGTGCATGGAGTCATGCCGGCCATGGATGGACTCATGCAAGTCATGGAGATGGGTCCGGCGCAGAGTTCTGCTGGAGGGGCTTGGTATCGGGAAGGCGCTAGCGTGTCGCTTACGCTTGCGACGGGCGTGATTGAGAGGTTGGTTAAGGATCCCCTGTTCAGAAAATATCGCGAGTCGGAGTCTTAAGCTTTTCATGTTTGAAGGAAACCGGGACAGGAGTGCTTGCCCGCTCAAGAGTATCGTACTAGTACACACACGCACACAATTTTCCGTGAAAAATTCCAGTCGTTGTTTGCTTGGAAACCTCCATAAATGCCACGGGTGGTTGTTCTCGTAGTTAATTACGAGTCGGCTGACCACTCCGTTGACACAAGTAAAGTGAATCGTTGGCAAATCGTCGGTGAGTGTGGCAAGACGAGAAGATCGATTTCCTTTTTGGGCTATATGCGGACTTGATCGGCCGACGTCTGCGTTCATGTCCCTTCAATCTGGCACCAATTAAATTCAGCAAATATGCGGCCCACTCTTTTAACGGATTCGTTACTTCAAGGTCACCCAAGTTTACGGACACCAATGCATTTCCCAGGTTGCCAGTCATTCGCATGCCAGCCTCAGGCAAGCGTGGGTCAAAGAAACGTCCAAACTTTCCCTCGTCGTAATACTTATTCGACGATAGATTGACTCCGCGGATCGGGTTACACCGTGCAACAGCGTGCAACTTGCGCGCTGCTTCGGCAGTTTGGCTTCCACAACAGGGTGGGAAGTCAGGTGTGAAAACAACATCCACGTATAGAAATTCTCCTTAGCGGCGCGGCTAGAAGGAGATTTTTAACACCGAGAAGCCGCGCTAAAGGTCGTTCTCTTCCCCCACCATGTCCACCGACGAAAAGCGCGACGTGGAGAAGAATGGCGCCGAGCAGGAGCACAGTCTCAGCGAGCATTCGGACATCGACTTGTATTCGTTCCACGAGCAAGCAGCGGGACGTTTGGTCATTGACCCAGAGTACGTTGGCTTCCTCATTTCGGTGGCGTTCAGCTCTCACACTCGGAACTCGCTAGGGAGGCCAAAATCGAGTTCGGCGAAGCTTTTTCGTCGCGGTTGAAGCTCTCGTCTGATGGCACGAAAGTGCTTTGGCCACAGGTTAGTATTGACAGTCAATATTCAATGGGGACGCGACTGAGTAGTGGACAGCCGACAGACTCGCCAGATGACCCTCAGAACTGGAGCGACCGACGCAAGTCGCTGTTGTTGATTATCATTACTTTGGTGCGGATTTCAAAGCGACCGGAATATTTTCGAATACCGGGCTTACACTTCGCAAGGCCGCTATCGTGCCTGATTTCGATTCGGGTATCGGTGCGTCGAAATCAGTGATGTCTAGTACTCCGAGCTGACGAAGTTCAGGTATTGCTGGGATATTCAAACTGGCCATCCAGTACAACACGACACCAAATGAAATCAACAACCTAACGAGCAAGTGCGTGAAAACCTAGAGCGAGTTTGGTTCCCATTGAACTCTCGGCACACAGTTGGAGCATCTTCTTACTTGGCTGGGGTGGAATCACCGCCGTGTGAGTCGCTCCGCTGAAGGAGGTTTGCTTTCTGACCCAGTCGCGCAGCATGGCAATACGTCGCCTAGGCCGACTGCCGGTTCTATTCTGGTCCCAGGTGAGACTTTGTTGAGCATTGTCGCGCTGGTGCTGACCAGATTCACAGCTCCTAGCATTGGGTTTCTTGGTTGGCGCAACGTTTGCCCCGAACCTTAAAACGTTCACTGGTAAGGCTTCTTCCTTATTTACCGTTAAACCACTTAATATATCTCCGCAGCCATGCGCTGTCTGACTGCATTCTTCGGGTGTGCTTGATCTCTTTTGCCGTTGTTCTTCCAACTCACCCATGTCGCATAAATTTTAGAACTGCACCACAAGTCACCGTAAGGGCTAATCTACTCTTCCGTCGACTTATTCTCATCATCCCGCAGGGTCTCTATGTCGTCACGGACCTTTATCCGTTCCATTTGCAGGCTCGGATGGTCTGTTCTACCTGGCTCTATTTTTTTTGACACACTCACCTTCGCTGACAGTTGAATTTCTGGACGATGGGTTTCATAATCAGCCCCTTCCTCTCCCCTTTCGCCTTCGGCTTCTTGGTTGCCCGCACAACATGGCGGTGGGCATACGGGATAGGTTCCATCTACGGAGCCATCGTCGTAGTTCTAATCGTCCTTTTCATGGAGGAAACGTACGCACCCACGCGTTTTGCAAACGGAGACAAACTGATGGCATGTTGAATGTTCAGGATGTACGATCGAACCGTCAAGCCCATTCCTCCCCGTCCGAGCACGGGTCTTCGATACCGCATCGAGACCCTTGTGGGATTGACTGGCCTGAAGATGATGAAGTACCGCATGTCGTGGGGTCAAGCAATAATTTCGCCGTTGAATGGTATGTCTGCCTCACTTTATGTAATGCAAAGTTGAACTGGTTGTAACTAGTATTCTGGCGACCCCACTTCCTTGCTCTGATGGTCTTTGAGGTGAGTTCACACCACATGTAGATTCCGCATGTTCACACTCCATGTGTTTAGGCGTTCCTTTTCGGATTCAGTATTGGGATAAACGTATGTTCCGAATAACTTTAACTTCCGTACCTTTTCCGAACTCCCACCACTTTCCTAGGTCACAAATGCCGTATTCTTAGGGTCACCGCCTCCCCTCGGGTAAGACCTCGTGCCGGTGTGCGTTCCCTGTGCCTGACCTTCTTCTCTCTTGCCAGGTTCGCGTGGTCGGAATTCGCTATTGCAGGAGGCTACGGAACGCCGATTGTAAATTTAGTTCATTCCGTCCATTTCACACCTCTCACTTGCCCATGTGCAGGTGTCTGTCATCATTGGAGAACTCATCGGTCGCTTTATGAACGACGCGATCCAGAATTGGAGTATCAAACGCAACAACGGCGTCTTCGAGGCTGAGAGTCGGCTCTGGTATGTAAATCCGGTGAACTCTGGTATGGTTCAACGTTGACTCGCTCCCAGGGCCTGCTATGTCGCCATTCCGCTGTACATCACCGGCTTCGTCGTCCTTGGGGCGTCGTTCCAGAACCACATGAGTCCAGGTGCGATTGTGATGGGTTGGGGACTTGCAGAGACGGCTGTGATGATCAACACCGTCGCCGTTTGTGAGTGGATTGCGCCAAAGTCAAAAGCCAATTCTTAACTTGTGACCTAGACGCATACTGTAATGATGCCTTCCCCAAGCATCAGGTGAGCAGGATACCTGCCTGATTGTTTATGCATGGAGGCTGATTCGTTCTCAGGGCGAAGTCAGCGCCTTGATCAACTTGTGCCGGACCCTGGGAGGTACGTCCTCCCTTTGAGATTCCTTGGCGCCTTCAATTCAGGTCTTCAGGATTCGGTGTTGCATTTTTCCAAGTCCCGTGGGCCCAGGAGCACGGTGCTTTCCAGGTATTCGGCGTCGAAGCCGCGTAAGTCAACTGACCACTTCCACCTTTATACTTGGCCTTGCTGATAGGCGCCCCTTAGCATCGTTACGGGACTCTTCCTTTTGGTCGTGCCAGCTATTCAGCTTAAGGGACGAACCCTTCGAGTGCGTGAAAATTTACATTCAAACCGGCGGATCACTAAATTTCAACAGAAACACTTTTCACTTCACTGATTGTTTGAATTACGAGCGGACCCTTCCCCCGCCTATTCTATTGGAGTTCTCAACGGAGGACTTACGGTTTACGACCTCATGCACCACGTTAGCCAGGGATCTTTGACGATTGATACGAGTTGAATTCACGACTTGAATAAATTTTGATTTAAATCTCAACTGAAACTCAAGCATCGGTCTCGACAGAGAGCAGCTCTATCATTCATCGCAGCCAGTTATGATGTCTTTCTTGTGTGCGCAAGTCAAACCGCTGAGAATCCACCCCAAGTAACCGTTTCCAGAGTCTACTGTCAATGAACAGTCCACATTGCTTAATATTTCCCCTGTTTCAACTCCTCAGTTTCATGTGCAGAGAGGTAATATCGACGAGGGTGTGAGGTCGTCGAGGACGGGCGTGTGGACTTGTACCTGCGATTTCTAGACGCGATGAATTTGTTGCGAGTCGTTGGACATGTCGGGGGCTCACGAGGTATGCGTCTTCAAGCATGTTCCTTGGGGTATGGATTGACCTCGGTGGGTTGAGAAACAGGTTCAAGAAAGTAGTGCAAGACTCGTACTTCATTCGATGGAGACAAGAAAAACGAGACATTTGATAATGTTCACTGAGTGACCTAGTCTCGTAGACGGACGCTTCAATAAAAATGGTGCTCGTACTAATTAGTAACAGTGACCCGATTTCGAGGTGAATTTTACTGCCAAAAATTTTAAAAAAGTCAATCGCAACTGTGCTACATCCAGAATAGTGATGAGAGGAGCGAGTAAACCGTTTCCAAGGAGCCAGAAAAGTAGGATTGAGTACACACGGAAATTTAATAGTACAACGGAATCATCGGGTCTAGCTAGCTACTGGGCGTGGTTAAAGGTAGAGAAAAAAATAAGACGATCCTAAGCAGTCTCCACTTGGGCAAGGCGTCGGTGGTCACCCACCCACATATCATCCGCCTGCATATCAAGCAGCGAGTGCCGAATAATCGTATCCCTTCCCTCCAACCCACAAATCCTCTTCACCACACTCTGCCCCACCTCCACCCCCGCCCGCTCCCTCTTCCTTTTATGACTCCCCAACACCTCCCACTCCCCCCTCACCTCCCGCCTAATCGGCCCCACCCTCACGTGGCTCACCCGCGAATCGCTCAACGGCATCCGCACGCGCTCCGTCCCCTGCGCCGGCACCCCCGCGTCGTCCGGCACGAACAGCACCCTCACCCCCTTCGTGCGCACCTCCGGCGCATACGCCACCTTCAACGTGAACGGCGTCCCCGGGCGGAGCCGCTCGTCGGACTCCGCCTCCTTGACGGCGTGCCCGACGGCCTCGAGCATGCGACGGCACGAGTTCTGGTGCGCGGCGGAGCCGAGGCCGGCGCGGCCGAGGGAGGAGGGGACCCAGATGTCGTCGATGTTGGTGGGCTTGCGCTCGGTGCTGACGAGCGCGCTCTCGTCGCGGACGTCGAGCGCAAGCGGGCGGTTAGGCGGTGGGCAGGCGCGCGCGGCGAAGCGGGCATCGAGGGCGAGGAGAGCGGCGGGCATGGCGGCTTGGGGGACGCAGGTGGCGGGGATGTGCTGCGTTGTGTCCTCCTCCATCGCGGCGTCAGGGGTCTCGACGACGCCGCAGGCGATGCTGTCGGCTGCGGGGACGAAGACCGCGGCGAGGGGCAGCCCGGTGGGGCCGTGCGCCGCGGTGTAGGAAGGCGGCAAGATCATTTGGAGGGAGAAGTCCTCGGTTGCGCGGCGAGGGCGCTCCGCCTCTGCGCGCGCGCGCTCGAATTCGGGGGAGGGGCAGGGAGGGAGGAGGTCCGTGACGGACCCCGGCTCGATGTCGGCGTTGTAAGACCCCATTAGGTGCCGAGGCTGGTACTCCGTGCTGGGAGCTAGGTGGTGGAGGAAGGTTTGTTGCAGCGCGGAAAGGCCGGGGTGGGGTTGTGGAGGGGGAGTTGCGGAGTCGTCGTCATCAGAGGATGGGGAGACGGAGGAGTAATGCTGAAATTGAGGCTCGACGGACTCCTCCTTTTTTATGCCGGTGACGGATGGATCTAGGGCGGGCATGACTTCACCATCTTCGGTGGTATATACCGCTGTCCTTAACGAACAACGGTCAGCATCTCGTAGGCGCAACAACAAAGGGGGAACTCACTCCTCAGTGCCGCCGCTTCCGTGGCATTCTTGTCTGCGGGCAAGCAGCGCAGACAGTATCTTTTCGCGTGCCGCCCAGATCTCCTGGGAGGTGGCCTCGGCGCCGTTGGACGGGACATGGCGCATGACGTCGCTCCAAAACGGCAAGAAGTTCGTGGCACCGGCGGGGTGGATGCGCAGCTGAGCAGCGGCGAGGGCAAGGATGCGCGCCGTAAGGTCCGCGGGTGGAATATGGGTGTTGAGGAGCCCGAGAAGTTCTTCGTCGGTGGCAAGGTCGTCGCCGTCAGAGTCGGAATCGCTGTCCGATGCATCTTCGTCGTCTACAACCACCGGTGCCGGTGCTCTGGGCGGAGCGCGAGATACGGGAGCGAGGAGAAGACTCGCAAAGATGTTGCTGACCCACTTGCTCATCGTTTATACTTGTTTGAAGTCAATTATTGAGGTGCAGGTTGGAGTCGGGAGGAGAATGGAAAACAGGCCGACAGTCGGAAGCTGTGTTTATTAAGTACGGCCCACATCATGCGCTTTGGCCGACGCTTTGACCTCGAATCAGAGAACAAAGCAAGAACAATGAGGAGCCGGTTGATGGGCTGCAATTGGTTATCAAGGTCAGCTTGAGACAATTAGGCGAAGTATGCGCTTGAAGCTTGAATTCTGCAGGTCTTGAGCAACTTGAAACAGAAGCACCGCAGCAAGGAGATCATATCGCGATTCGCGAACTTGAAGCCAGTAGAACACGGGGAACTAAATAATTGGAAGGCCCTACACTCCGGCAGATCGCCACGAGCTTTGTGAGGCTCAAACAGCCCAGAGATGGTCATGGCGGGAAAGAGCGGTGATGCGCCACGGTGGACCGGCACTGGACCGGCCCGGTACGGTGATTTCCTCCACACCTTGACCTTCAAAATTCGACTCGGACTTGACGCGACATGACGCCAACGGAAACGGAAAGCTCCTCAAAATCGAATGCTCGGTGCTCTAAGTAGTTTGGCGTGTTGAGGTTTGGGGAGTCGGTCGGTGAGTTGGGTAATTGCTCAAACCGCCTTGAGCACTTTCAAAACCTTCGAATCATAAGTCTTGCCCGAGGCCCCCAACTTCCAGCTCCTCCGAGCACCGCCGAAATGTCGAAGCTTCAAGTCCGGTACTACCCCAAAACAAGGAATATAAGCACCTGGCCCGCGCAAGCTTTCGAGTCAGCAATGCGCAATGCGCATCATGTCCTCAAAACCGCTCCTTGCTTCACCTCAACGTACCGGAGTCCCATCTCTATAGCTTTGACTTGGACGTGACTCTAGCCGAATCTGTGCTGTGGAGCAACAGAACCACAACCGTGCCCGGAAAATGTTTTCAATGCTACTCGCCTGCAATAACGACTGAGCGTGAGCTGCTCGTCGACACCCTCAACCGATGGATCCTCAAAAGCAAGCTGCACACCCTCCATCCCTCGGGCGGGGACCTCTAAAAGACCGCGCCAAAGCTCTGGATTCAATGGCTTACTAGTAGGACAACTGTATCGCCGACCCGGGCATCGTGTCTGCGAGCCTGAAAGCTCGCACGCAGCTCGGTATCGACGGGTCCCATTCGGCCCTGAATGTACCCCGAACGGCGACTTTCACTCGGTTATCGTCACCCTCAACTCTTGCCCAAAGTTCGACGTGCACCCCTTTCGAAGGCGGTCGACTCCTGTTTGTGGCTTCGGACCCTCGTTCAAGCTCCCGCGAACGCTTGGCTGCCGAATTAGCCAGCATTCGGTCGACTCCTTGGCGTCGGAGTCGTCTGTGGCGCGATGCAGCGTCAAAATTTGTACCCTCGTTTGCTGGAAAGGGGAATGGACGTACCTTTTCGTCGGAATAAATTCCATATGTACCAGACCTAGCCAACGATACCGCAGGCGGCTCCATTGAAGCGTAGAGCCTCCGTGGATACCGCTAATAAATAAAATCGTGAACATTTGTGTGACTCCGTATGTGGCGGGCGGAGCTTGGTAGGCGTCAGTGGTTGCCGATCAAGGGGTACTTCAGCTCGCCGCTCCAACTTGTCTCTTGCACCACAACCACCACCAGGAAAATTTACAAACAAGAGAAACCCTACCACAAATTACCATGTCTCCGTCTGCGATATCCAGCCCTACTTACGCCAATGGGAACGGCAAGCACCAAGTTTCAAAGAAGAACGGCAACGGCAATGGCAGCAGCGTACACTTGACCTCGGCGGACGTGATCCACCTCGAGCACGAATACGGCGCACACAAGTAAGTATCCGCGGCCCCTTGGTCCTTGGTGTGGTTTGGATGGACCCCCCACAGAATCCTGGCCGGTCGACATTGTCCTGGAAGGGTGGGGGATGTACACGAACACTAGGCGGCGCAATCGTATCCCAACAGTCGTTTCGTCTTCTTCTTATACTCTTTCCTGCGCCTACATCTGATCTGTGCGCTTTTTTCGCCACTAGCTACCACCCCCTGCCCGTGGTCTTTGACAGCGCGCTCGGAGCCAAGTACGTCGCGTCCTTTTCGCGAATGCACCGACCAACCGATTGACTTGTGCTCTATTGCAGAGTATGGGACCCGGAAGGCAAAGAGTACATTGATATGCTTTCAGCCTATTCGTGCGTAGCTATTTCAAAAAGAACCTTGGCGCGGTCCGGTAACCTTCCTTTTTTTTCCCAGCGCGGTCAACCAGGGCCACTGCCACCCGCGCATCGTCGCGGCGCTCGTGGAGCAGGCGGGCAAGCTCACGCTCTCCTCGCGCGCATTCTACAACTCCGTCTTTGGCCGCTTCGCACAGAGCATCACGGAGATGTTCGGGTACGAGATGGTTCTGCCGATGAACACGGGCGCGGAGGCGGTCGAGACCGCGCTGAAGCTCGCACGCAAGTGGGCGTACATGAAGAAGGGCGTGCCGGAGGGCCAGGCGGTCATCCTGAGCGTGGAGGGCAATTTCCATGGACGGACGCTCGGTGTTATTAGGTGGGCGTCGTTTTTTGTTTCAAGTCGATATTACTGAATGTCGAGAAATTAGCATGAGCACGGACCCCGACAGCCGGACGGGCTTTGGGCCGTACCTCCAGGGCGTGGGCCCGACGTTCCTCGACGGCAAGGAGGTCCGCACGATTCGCTTCAACAACCTCCCTGACGTCGAGCGCGCGCTCGAGCTTCACGGCAAGAACGTCGCCGCATTCCTCATCGAGCCCATCCAGGGCGAGGCTGGCATCGTCGTCCCCGACACCGGCTACCTCGCGCAAGTGCACGCCCTGTGCCAGAAACACAATGTGCTCCTCATCTGCGACGAGATCCAGACGGGGCTGTGCCGCACGGGCAAGATGCTCGCCTGCGAACACGACGGTGTCCGCCCCGACGTCGTCCTGCTAGGCAAGGCGCTCTCCGGCGGGGGTCCGTACCTTCTTCCCCTTTCCACCCACTTTCTTTTCTTAACGAGATGCAATTACAGTGTACCCTGTCTCCGCCGTCCTCGCTGACCGCGAGATCATGCTGTGTATCCAGCCGGGCGAGCACGGCAGCACGTACGGCGGCAACCCCCTCGCCTGCGCTGTCGCCCTCACCGCACTCCGCGTCCTCGTCGACGAGCAGCTCGCCGCGCGCGCCACAACCCTCGGCGCGCTCTTCCGCGACGGCGTCCTCGCTCTCAAGTCCCCGCGTGTCAAGACCGTGCGCGGACGCGGCCTGCTCAACGCGGTCGTGATCAACGAGGAGATGGCAGGCGGGAAGACGCGCAGCGCGTGGCAGTTTTGCTTGCTGCTGAAGAGCCGGGGGGTGCTCGCGAAGCCCACGCATGGGAATATGTACGTTGTGTTCTGCTTTCTTCTTTCGCGTACTGATGCTAAATGCTGCGTCGTAGTGTGCGGTTTGCGCCGCCGCTGGTGATCGAGGAGGCAGATCTTCTGCGCGCGGTGCAGATTATTGGGGAGTGTCTCGCGGATTTGGATCGGGTGCGTTCTATCTTCCTTTCCAGCTTCTTTTCCACGCCTTACTCATACCATTGCAGCTCGAAGACATCCCGGGCGACGAGGCGAGCGAGAAGGGACATGTGGATGGGCTGACGAATTGAATCCTTTCCCCACTATCCAGTTGCTTGAGGGACGAATATGAAGTACTTTCGAACGCATAGACGACTCGACTACTGTAGCTACATACCGCAATGCGCGGGTTCTATATTTGTTGTACAAGTATGATATGGATGTAACGTCTAATCCTTGCGCTTTGACCGTGAGATTTACTTTTCTGGCCGGGCAATCCATCCATCAGTTCTACGAATCAGTGGCGGTGTTGGGTTTTTCTAATTCCAACCAACACTACCACTTCCTTACCCTTGCTTGTCAAGTCCCCATGCGACAAGGCTTCCGCCGAAGTTGGGAACTCCGAAAACCGTGCTCCTCTGGACAGTCTGGACAGGTCTGGACTGTCTCCGCGGGATAGACGAGAATAGATAGCCGACGATGACCGCCTCACACGAAGCCGACGATGACCGCGTCACAGGGATAAGACTCAGGATAGATTGGGTGACATCGACAAACTCTTGCACAAACCACCATGGTCGATCCCAACGTTGCATTTTATGGCTGGGAGGCAGTTCCCCGCGATCCTGATGTACTTTTCAAAGGTCATCCCACTGCGAGCGGAGATCATCCCAAGCAAGACCTGTTCACCGTGGAGGATTTTCCCCTTCCAGAGTCCCCCCTGGTCAATCAAGTACGCGATTTCGTCAAGGTATGCTTCCGCCTTTATCTCCGACTTCATATGTCGTCGGCTACCGCCTCTAACGTCCGGGACAACAGAAGGAACTCGACGTACCGACCTTCAATCACAGCAATCGTGTATACGTCTATGGTAATCATCTGCGCGGTTTCCGCTGGGATAACTCACGGAAAAATTCAAAGGAGCGGCGCTGGTGAAGACCCATTTTCCAGCGTGGAATTACGACAACGAGACGTACTACCTCGCGTGCTTGCTGCACGATATTGGTACAGCGGAAAAGTACCTGGCGACAACCAAGATGTCGTTTGAATTCAAGGGTGCTATCGTTGCACGCGACCTAATTCTCCAGCTTGGGGGCATAGAAGACCAGGCAGACAGCGTTTGCGACGCCATCGTACGCCACCAGGATATTTTTGTCAAAGGGTATGTACGGCTTCCTTCCTAACAACCTTGAGAACTCATTTCCAAAACAGCGGGAATATCACACAGGTATTCATTTATTTTATGGACCTTAGTGTGTATAATGTGTCTCCCCAGATCGGCCAGGCTCTGCAGCTTGCCACGATACTTGGTACGCCACCATGTGCTACCCCCTCTTTGCTTTCTCACCCCATCCATAGACAATGTTGGCATGTGCGCCCTTTGTCCATCCACATATGTTTTTCCTTACGTGTTCTGTCCAGCCGCGCCAATCTTATCCACCCTAAACTCATCGAGACGACTGTGGCGGTCTTCCCAAGAATCGGTTGGTCCGAGCATTTTGGCACCGTGATTGAGAAGGAGTTGTCCCTCAAGCCCTGGTGCCACACAACGACATTTGAAATCCCCAACTGGACGCCCGGAACCTCCAGTAATTTCGCTACCGATGTTCGAGGGAACGATGTAATGCGGCCCTTTGATTAACATCGAAAGGTTTACTGCGTGGACGTGTTCTCGCAGTATTGAATCGGGAACGTGCGACGCCGTCTTTTTCGTCTTTTCCGTTTTCTGTTCCTCTGTAACTGGTACACCAATTTTAACCGCTGTGATCCTGACAGTATTTAAGCAGCTCTCGGTGTCATGCAACGGTGACGTCGCATATCTGCATCTCATTCAAGAACGGAGGACTATTCTCTGCGAGCAGTAGGGACCGGGATCCTCCGTTACTTTCTCAGAGCGCCAATTTACCGTGGGGTATTGTGGTTGGTGTTGAAGGCTTCGCGGCAGCGTGCTGTGGAATCCGGCTAACTTTTCCCTTGCGAGCCCCCTGGCGGCGAGGATCTCGCTGCGACCGGAAATTGCCCCTCTACTAAATTGATTCTCTTTCAGTACAGAAAGGGTAGGTCACACGAAACCTCGTTGTCCTGGCACATTCTCCGAATACAGCGCTCCATCGTCACTCAAGAAACAACTTCAAGAAAAGAAAGCGGGAGCAGTCACCTCAATTGAAAGAAGATTGAGTCTCCGAATGAATTGCGGCGTGGCAGCGGAAGCGTGCCTCGGCCTGGGTGGAATTCCTGTGTCGTGCTAGAGTTAAGCCAAGTTCACTGTTCCGTCCAACCAAAAAACGGGGTATGCCAACCTGGGCATCATCCATCTTCCTCTCCGCCGTGACGACGGGCTTGCCGAGCCCAGGCGTCAGGAAACGACGGGCGCAAGAGGTGGGGTTGATGTTCGGGGTGACGCGCATAAGAGGCGGACCGGACAGCTTCTCGACGGCTACCTCGATCCACTCCACGACGGCGTCGCGAACGCCGTTGGTCTCGAGGAGGGCGAGAATGTCGGGGGAAGCGAGGTGGACGTCATCGGCGGCCGTGCTGGTGGGACGGGTCGCGATTTAGATGACGACGGGACCAAGGGTGCGCTGTCCGTCCTCGCCGTGCGTTACGAAGCGAGCTGCCTGGATGGCGGAGTAACGGATCTTGCGACCTTGAGCATGTCGCGGATCTAGGTGTGCCAGACAGCGTTGAGCGGCGTCTTGAAGACATCGTGGGCGGTCTTTGGTAGGGATGTTCTGAATGCGGCTCACGGGATGAGGGAAGGGAGTGTCGAGGTAGTCCGAGCGCTTGAGGAGCTCGGGATGGTCGACGGAGACGCCATGGCAGTACGTCGCTTTCTCCCAGTCAGAGGGGGACACGGTGAGAGGGCCCTTTTATAAAACTGTAGTGATCTAGCCCCAATGGGAAAGGCAAACACCAGCTTTCAAAGAAGAACGGCAATGGCAAGAACCTAATGAATAGGGGCTCCGGAACTTCGGACCGATGGGCGATCCATCAGTTCTATGAATCAGTGGCTGTGTTTGGTCTGAATGCGCACCTTATCCTTGCTTGTCGAGTCCCCGCGCGACAAGGCTTCCGCCAAGCTTGAAGTTGAGAACTCCCGAAAATCGTACCTCTCTGGACTGTCTGCGAAACACTACTGGAGTCTGGAATCAATTTCTCTAAAGGCTGGTCACTTCTGTTCAGCTTGGATCTCTTTTCGTTCGGCATTACTCAGCAAGACTTTGCGATCGTGGTAACTGAACTTCTCTTTGTTTCGTTGTTCAATTGCAACTCGTTGTGGGCTCGCCATTTTTCAGCAAGACGTTGTCGCGATCGTGGCAACTGAGCTTTCTCGTCGTTTAGTCGTTCAATGTCAACTTGGTGTCTGGACTGGGGGCCTTCGGTATACCGTATTACTACTATACCGCCTCGAAGCAACCTTGAGAAAATCTCCGTCGACACCGATCGAGCACAAGTTTCTGAAAATATGGATGTGCTCGCTCCTCTGCCAAGCCTCGCTTTCCTTGGCACCAGTTGGCTGCGCTGTCCTTATGCTCCCTACTCGGCCTACTGCACAGTACTGACATTTCTCTCCGGTGCAACCCGGTGATCGCACAACTTGAAACTGGTCGGGGAGATGCTGATTAAACCGGAAAGCTCTTGGACCAAACTACCATTATTTCTTGATTCTTTCGAACCGAAACTTCGTAGTCGCTGGCGACTAAACACCTTGCTCTTTTTTTCGCGACTTGCCCCTCTTGTCGGGCGGAGAGACTCAGACTACGTTGAAGTCTGTGGAAAAAAAAAATCTACGTTGATCGCCACCGGACAGCCACCCCGTAGATCGCAGGCAAATCTATTTTTCCCGTGCCACGCGACCCCGGAAAATCGGAGCACACCTAGCCTACGGTTCGCGGACAAGTGTACGTACCTTCATGGCTGAATTTATGAATTGGGCTAATTATAACAAGATTTCAACGATAGAAGATAGCTTGCTTCTTCCACGGGTCCGGGAAAGGTATCAAAGGAATCATCTTCTGGTCTCCATTTTCTGTTCCCCCGCGCAGTTCTCCGGGGTAGAACACAATCAGCTGACTTCTGGCGATCAGCGTTATGCGAGCGTTCCGCCGTTTCCGGGGCCCAAAGAACTTGTCAGGACTGCGCGCTTTGAAGTCGTAGCATTCAGAAACGCTATGAACGGCGTTAATACTGGCTGGGAGTCTCACAGAGTTAAAACCTTGGGTCCTATCTCGACCCAAACCTCCCCACAACGCATACATACGCGGTCTGGGGTCACCGGCCTTACGGAAATGTTACCTGCTGATTCGCCTACCAGCCACGCTGCCACTCTATGCGAAGCCAAGAAGTTGAATTTTTAACCCCAAAGAGAAAGAACGTAGGCAAGTTCCGTAAACCGCGCGAGACTCATAAATAGCGCGAGCCAGGACTTCTTTTGGGCTGTCGTTGCCCCGCCAAACCATGTCGTCAACGCCCAAGCAAGATCTCGAGACAGAGAAGTCTGTGCAAGAGTTGGAATACGCCAAGGAGGTTCGTGACTGCATTTCTCCCAGAGCCTCCCTCCCAACGCGCTCTCCAGGATGCTGAGGCCCAGTCGCAAGCAGGCCCCAAGGTCGACCAATTGGCCGAGGCCATTCTCATTCGGAAACAGGACATCCGGATTATCCCTCTATCGGCGGCCATTTACTTGTTGTGTTATTTGGATCGGTCGAACATCGGTGAGCCAATCCAACCAAAGAAGGTGTTTGAGGCTTAATCTCCTCAGGCAATGCCAAAATCCTGAACTCTGAGACCCACAACGACCTGCTTGACGAAACGCACATGACGAACTTGCAATATACGTGCGTGAATGTGTTCGATGCATACCAGCGGGATTCTCACTCCTCCCCAGGATCGCTCTGATGGTTTTCTTGATTGCTTATGCTACCTTCGAAGTCCCCGCCAACATGATGCTGAAGAGATTCAGCCCGAGTGTCAGTAGCTTTGCTCGTGCTTGTGTGATTTTAATTTATCCCCAACCCATAGCGCTGGATTGCGTTCCTCATGTTCTCGTGGGGAGCGTTGACCATGGGACTCGGCGGCACCAAGAGCTACGGATCTGTCACCGCCGTCCGCTTCCTCCTTGGCGCGTTCGAAGCTGGTGGGTGCAGTCTTCCACTGGTTGAAACGCGTCTCACCTCGAAAACATCATTTCAGGACTGTTCCCCGGTCTGATTTATTACTTGACGTTCTGGTACCGGTCGGTTCACATCTTAAAAAACCTTCGCAACGAGCTCATACTATATCTCAGAACGGAGGAGCGTTCCGTGCGAGCCGCATTTATCCTCGCCTCTGCAACTCTGGCCGGCGCGTTTGGTGGTGCGATTGCGTATGGTGTGGGACACATGAACAGAACCGGTGGCCTGTCTGCTTGGCGTTGGCTTTTTATCCTTGGTCAGTGCCGATGGTTGATTCAACTTGATACTTCTAACATGAAGCTCTAGAGGGCCTTCCGTCCTGCCTGTCCTCGATCCTGGTGTTCTTCTTGCTGCCAGACTATCCAGAGACCGCGCGCTGGCTCAACGAGGACGAAAAGCGCCTTGCGGAACTGCGTCTCAGAGGCCAAGCGTCCCAGGGCAGCAGCCGATCTGCGTCTTGGGTTGACGTGAAAGAATGTTTAACGACCTGGCGGCTATATGCCCACTATGCTGTAAGTCTTCTTGACCTTCATACTGAACTTGCAATCTCACGCGAAACGTCCAGCTCTACTTCGGTGTTTCGCCCCCGTTCTCCAGCTTGTCGCTCTTTACGCCCTCAATTGTCGCTGGGTTGGGGTTCACGTCTTTGAGAGCAAACTTGATGACCGTACGGGCTATGTGTCGAATTACAGGTTCAAAGCTAATTCCCTTGCGATTTTCAGGTTCCTCCCTACGCAATTGCCTATGTCTTTACGATCTTCATTTCCTGGTCTGCCGACCGCACGAACACGTAGGTGGACGCTCCCTCGGACAACCACAAGCTAAATCTTTCTACAGACGGGGCCTTCACACTGCCGCTGCCGCTCTGATTGGCGCGATTGGTTTCATCGGCTCCGCTGCCCTGCCGCCTACTGCTTATTGGGTGAATAATACATGACCTCTTCTGTCCATTCTCCTCACGTTCGTTCACAGCACCGCTACGGCTGCCTCATCATCGGCGCCTCCGGCTCCTTCGCATCTATCCCTCCCCTCCTCGGCTGGATTTCCTCCAACGTCTTCTCAACGACCACCGTCGGTCTTGCGATTGCGCTGAACGTCTCCTTCGGTGCCCCCGGCCAGATCGTCGGTGTCTGGATCTACAAAGCCGACGAGGCCAAGAGGGGTTACCCCACCGGCCATTGGACCAACGCTGCGCTCTTGCTCTTCACATCCGTGGGCTGTCTCCTCCTGCTGGTGTATTACCGCAGGAAAAACCGGGCGCTGCTGAGCCAGGGTGGAGAGCAGAGGTTGTACAAACTTTGAGTGGTGTATTTTTACTAGCTTCTACATGCTCGTGGAACGAACGAATATGAATTAAAGCGAGTTTGATTCTTCCTCACATTCATCGTTGACGCGGTTGGTTTGTGGAAGAGTATTTGAACTCAACCACAAGATTCTTAAATTTGGAAGTTCAACAGAGTTCAACCATGGGAAAGTTCGTCGCGTGATTTTCAGCGCCAAGCTGCTAAATGCTCCTTATCCCCGCTCATTATGAATAGCCCTCTATGGATTTTCGTCGAGGAGCTTCCTACTAATGGTCCTTGCGCGGCTAAAAGCAATTTTGGATCATTGCACATGTCTTCGATCCTGGCTTAACCTCCGACTTCCACGACCAATCCTCGTAGCGCAAAAAACTGGAATCAGCGCGCGCTGTGAAAGAACTCTGATAACATACAACCATATGACAACCAAGCTGTCAACCGCACGCACACCCATTAGCTGGAAAAAAATCAAACTTGGAATTGGATCCGCTCACTGAATGAAGTTCGACGTTCAACCCCTTTAAATCCGTCTTCTGAAAATTTTCTTGGACTAGCAAGCCCTCCAAAGTACAACTACGAAGCTGTAAAGATTTTTCAACTTAAAGCCTCCGAAGCGACGGGCCGCGCTCGAATGCGATCAATCACTCACAATTGCCGAATAATGACGCCGAATTTTCGCTTCTTCCCCTGTAAAGCAACTCTAAAGGCTCTGCAATCACTTGAACTCTGCCCACAACGATGTCCGCAACCCACTCTAGTCCGGAAAGAATCCGCGTCTTGAATCAGGTTCCCGAGGACGATGAACCAATGTCGGAAAATGTCGATTGGGAGGACGAGGAGGAGTTCCTACTGGAGGAACAGGGATTCTACAGAGGTCACTGGCTTTTCTTTATGACTTTGCGGTCATCGTGACCCCTTGCCACAGGTTCGTATCCCCGCCTAGTGGCCCTCTATACACTGGCGCCGTTCACCGCTTTGACCGCCTTCGCGCTACTTGCCAGCCTCCCTTATGTCGCGTACCACTGTCCAGAGCCCTATCCGCCGACCTATCCATACCCCGCGAGCCTTCCATTCCCTTTGCCCGAGTTACTTGCCTCAGTCGCGCTCTATTCTCTCTCCCACCTTCTCCGCAGCCCCATTTACACAATAGCTGCAATTATCGTTCCCTTCCCCCTTCCCGCCACTCTCCTTTCGACCGCCCTGCACACGGCACTCTCCACCGTCGCACGCCTCTTCACCCTCACCCTGCTCCTAGTCCACCATTACGCAGTGTATGCGTACCCAACCTGGCACGACCTCGCTTTCCGCCGCGTCTGGTGGGCAGCTCTCGGCTGGGCTTTCGCGGACGCTGTCACCGGCGTGTATCAGGGCTACGCTGGGCTGGCTCTCTACCGTGACGTTCTCGTTCTCCCTGGACTCTCCACGTCCACGCCGATGAGCGAGACAGAACGCACCCCGCTTCTCACGTCGCATCGCCCAGACCCGGATCCCGACAGTGAACTCGACTACGACCTCGAACAGCTTGTAGCGCTTAAAGCGCGCGAGGAGCTTGAGGACGTATTTGGCCTTCCGCTTGTAGTTAGTCTATTTCCTTCCTTCCCCCGTGATGCCACATGCTGATACTCATGTGTACGAAAGCGTATCCCGGCATTTATTCCATGTCTCCAGCGCGTCAACTCGCTGCTGCTGTCCGTCGGGCTCTTCCTCCTCCTCGGCGCATCACTGTATGGGCCAAATCATCTGCGGCGCTGGGGCCTTGTCGCCCTTGCAGCGGCGACGCACCTGCTGCTCGCAGTGCTTCACGCACCGATCGTATTGCCACGCGTTGGCGTGCAAGGCGCCGCATTTCTCGGCGCAGTGGTGTCCCTCGGCGCGTTCTTCACGGGCCTCGGCGTCTGGGGAGGTGTTTCTTGAGCCCTGCACGTTACCGATTTCTCTGGTAATTTATTGTTATACACGCGGTCTTCAATGTATTTTTATTGGATGCGGCACTCATTCATTTTTACTGGATTCGGCATTCATTCATTTTTACTGGATGCGGCATTCATTCATGTGGCCAATGGACAATACATCGGTCGCGAGCCCTCCGTGTTTGTCTCGCTCGATACATCAACTCTTTTGTGGCTAAATCTTGCGCGCATGGACAGTGTGGAACACGGAAAGCAGGCCCTCGACCTCGTGCACTTCCTGTTCCACCCGCTGATACACGTCATCCAGCTCATCGGTGGGGACTACCCCGCTCTCCGCGAGCATCGGGCGCACGCTCCCCATGTAGCGCATGAAGACCGTCCGAAATGCGAGCCCAAGGCGCTGCATCGCGGGCTCAGGGTGCCAGCCGCCGAGCGGCATGTGGTACTCGCGCGACGAGATCTCGTCGAAGGCGCCCGTGTGCGCGAGGAGGGGCGCGATGGGCGGGGCGACGGGGTGCAGGCCGCGCGCCGCGAGGGCGGCGTGGAGGTGCGCGAAGAAGGCGGTGAGGGCGGGGATGCGGGTCGCGGGCGTTTCGGGCGCGTAGTCCCGGTGGAAGACGGGAAAGCGGCCCCATTCGCCGGAGAGGAAGAGGCCGCGGGGGCGGAGGAGGCGCGCGACTTCGGCGAGGAGGGTGGGGTAGGAGGTTACCTATGGATGGGTGTCAAAGAACGAGACGTGCGTGGGGTTCGGAATACCGCCATGGTGACAGAACGCGCGTGGATGAAGTCAAAGGTAGCCGCACTCCAGACGGTCGGAGTGTTCACATCATGCATCGTAAACTGCACATTGGGATGCGGGTAGCGCGTAGCGATGGGGACTTGAGGCATTCAGTGAGGTAAGCGACAAGAAGAGATGGAGGCCCACCGATGTCTAGACCGCGGAAGGCGACGTGGGGCAAAGCATGGGCCTGCCAGAAATGAAATAAAATGGCCAGAGGAAGTGCGGACACATACCATTTCCATCGTCCTGCGGGTAGTCTTGAGCTTTAAATTTTCAGGATGCCAAATAAGCACACACCATTTCCCCGTACCGGTGCAGAGATCCAGCGCGTACTTTGTTCTCTGAGGGTCCGGAACGCCCAAGATTTCTCCCACTGGGGAAGAATCCGGATAGTGGCCACCGATCAGCCCAAGCAACAATTCATGTTGGAGTTTCTGACGCTGTGGGGAGTCAATGACTATACCTAAGTATATCGACACTTACTTCTTGCTCAGGAGTATCGACTGGGAGGGGATACGGCGAGCCACCATGGGAATGGAAGAGCCGGCCGTCTCGCTCAGAGAAATAGGCCGGAAATTCTGTGTCCTCGAGTTCCTCGAACTCTGGATCCTCGACTTCAGCTCCAGGGAATGCGCTTTGGCGATCAGGATCCTCATCGAGGGTGGGGCAGGGGCAAGGATCTTGGTCCAGAGGAACTGACATCATGCGCGGAGTGGAAACTCGTAGGATAGTCGTGGTTTTAAAGGGAAGCCCTACAGCATCTTCCCGTGAGTTGCCGCGGAATCGATCTTGCGCCGTTAACAGTAATGTTGTTGATTCATTTGAGCGCCTCCGTCGATAAGCGCCAACGAGCCAACCAAATTTCGATCGATACAAGTTACCGTGAAGCTTTCGAAAGACCAAAAATACGACCGATTACGGGTGACTCGAAGTGGGAATGACGGCCAATTTTCCGTAAGCTTCCGGACGCAGCTGAGACCAAGCTTGAGGTTCGGATGGTCACGGTATATGCAGCAGTGTGGAACGCTTCTTCTAGAGAGAGAAACACCTTAATTTGGAACAAGGCATTTTTTGGAGCAGATAGCCTTAGATATTGCTCAAATACCTTTACTTCCTCGGTTAGACTCGAGGTTGTGGGTCCAAGGTTCGATGCGATCTGATTTCGCTCGTTCGGACGTCGTATCCCGAGTGTCGAAATCGTGATCGCCGTCTTTAGAACAACGTTTCCGGAACGGCAACAGATATAAAATCTGCAGACAAGCTTCAAGTTAAAGCTGAGTTGGAGTTCGAGCTAGTTGGATCCCGAATATATGTGAGAGAGAAGCGTGAGCATCGACCGATGTACTGCTACCGACATCAAAGAATTGAACTTGTTACTTGAGGTTGACGGTAGTAGTCAGGTTCAACCGACTCCAGCAAACATCTTGCTCCTTTCAATTATAATGGGATCTAGTATTTATGGGGAAATTGTCGATTTTTTACGGCCGCTATCGATCATAAGTACTGAGTGGCACAGTGGCACCTCGGACGCGACGCGTTTGATGGCATCTTCCGAAAGCGGACTTCGTGACTCGGCAACACGTTGAGTCACAAACTGTCACCGGCAACACTTCGCCTCCTGCCACCAAGACCCGCAATAATCTCCTTAAAGGCTGCGTTAAATCGCTCTTGGTGGTTGTCATGGACGTCGACGCCTTCTTCAAGGCACAAGATCAGCGGATGAATGAGCCCGAGGACGACATGGATGAGTTTTTGGAGAGGATGGCCAAGGCGCGAAGGTAACGGTCCACATTCCTCCAAATCTTCGCAGAAATGTAATCCGCTTGAAGCCCTCTTCACCTTGCGTCCTTCGATAGTATCTCTTTCGACGATACACCCACGAATGCCGTTCCGGAACAGTCGTATCGTGAAGCTTCGGATCACTTACAACACCTCCCAAGGTCGCTCTCCCACTACTAATTAAAGCTATTCCACTGATTCCTGATATAGCGTGACGCCCAAGGAGCCCACTTCTGTACTGATTCCGTCGTACACCCATGACAACGCACAACCAGCGTTAGCGCCATAAATAAGCCGTTTAAAACCACAAGACTGAAGTTTTTTTAGGGACCGTCCTTCTTTGTCTATACTCGTTCGAGCCTCTCCCCCGATAAACGTCTCTATTCCAATATCCACCCTTCCTCCGGCTTCCATTCCACATATCTCTTCAGATTACAATTCAGCTTCTTCTTTGAAGCGAAAGGAGTCTCCCACCAAGCCCGATAAACCTGCCCGGAAGAAAACCGCAATCGATCCGAGTATTGCTCCATCATCGCCTATCGAAGTCTCTCCGTAAGCGCCCATCTCGTTGTCGAAGGCTCGTGTTGAACGCATTTGCGCCATAGTAAACCTATCTCGAAAGTGCCACCTTCGAGAAAATCTGAACCCAAACCTTCGACGAGCAAAGCTACTCGCCCATCGGTTAAGATTCCCCCGGCTCCGCTTCCTGAAACCATCGACCTCTCAGTCGACTCTCCCATTGAAGACCCCGACTTCTCCGTTCTCGTCGGCCGCTTCCAGCCAGAAGCCACGTCTACTCAGCCAAAGGTCAAGGCGAAACGGCCAAAGGCCGGAGGGGATCAGCCAAAGGTCAGGGCCGAACAGCCAAAGGTCGGGGTCGAGCGACCAAAGATCAGGGCCGAACAACCGAAGGTCGGCGCAGAACCTAGCACGTTCCTGCAGATGCTGGAGAGAACTGCGAAGAAACGTGAGAAACGTGATGAAGCGTTACCCCGGCGTGCCAGGCAAAGTCCCAAAGTCTCTGCACCGTGCCACGGCGGCACCATTTCTGAGGATGAATCCATCATATCGATATCAACGTCCTCTCGCCCTTCTTCTCCTCCGCCGATTCGTAAACTTACCAAACCGAGCGCGAAGCCTCCGCCCAAGCCGAAGCCCGTGGTGCAATCCAAGTCGGTACCGCCGAAAAAAGGGAAGAAGAAGGAGAAAGTCAAGATGTATCCGAAGGACTATGCGCAAATGCTCCTCGACCAACCTCCTGATCCATCGGCGAAGCGACGCCAACGATTCCTCAAAGGAATGAATATATTTTATACCGGCGGCGACATGACTTGGGCTTCGGATGCCACAAGAGGCCGCATGGACCTCGTGAGTTGTGATCGCACGACAGTTTCCATCAATTGACTTCATTTTCAGATCGTGCAACACGGTGGCAATCTCTTCCCCGTATTTGACCCCGCGCTTGTTACCCACATTATCTCGGAAACATCGAGTCCGGAGCCCATGCTTCGAGCACTTGGGCTGAAGAAACTGGGTGAAGTCCCGGACCATATTCCCATCGTCAAATGGAACTGGGTTGTGTCCGGTCAGGAGGGAGCTCTAGGACCTCTTTGGGAGTTTGCGGCTTATGCAAATCGGATTCCCCCAATCGATGTCCCCGTCCGCAGTGGGAAGGGCAAGGAACGAGCTATTGTTGCCGACCAGAGCCGCATTTCGTAGGCCTCCCGCGTCCAAGTTCCAAGAGTCAACTGATCGATCGCGTGTCTAGGGCGAAGCAGCGCAAGCGATCTATCCACGACTCAGAGGACGAGGAAGATGACGAGAGACAGGGTCCCCAAGTCGGCCCACTTCAATCTCCGCCATCATCTCGACGCCTCACGGCACGGACTGACGGACCTTCGACCTCCCGCGTGAAAACGGAGGCTGCTGACGACCCTTTGGCTGAATTTTACGCCAAAGCGAGATTCGACCGAGACAATGCCGTAAGTTGCACCCTTTATTTCGCCTTTCTGCTTCCAACCTTTACAGTGGTCTCGACACGGCGAGGCTGGGGAAGACGAGGATGAAACCGATATAGATGAACCCGCCTCGGACTCTGACGACGATACGGCCCAGAAGCCTGGACCTCCTCCGCCCAAGGGTGTATGTTGATGCGGTCGCGTCCGTTGCTCTACTTTATTCTAATTGCCGTTCAAGGGTTGGACTTGTGATAGCAAGGAAGCTCAAGTGAAGAACGGTCCAAATGAGTTCATCGCGAAGAAGGTTGTACTCTCGTTGCACGTTTCAAGTTAACATCAAGTTCATTCACTTTTAGTTGGAAGAGTTGATGCACCTACATAAAGCCAAGCCAGGCATGGATAATCACTGGCGCGCTTTTTCATATACAAAAGGCAAGTGTGGTCCTGGTCACTGGATCTTCTCTAATTTCTCTTCAGCCCTACGTCCGATTCGAAAGCACCCAAAGCCGATCAGGTCATACAGCGAGGCGAGAAAAATTAAAGGCGTCGCTCACAAGACGGCACTCAAGGTTCCTTCTCATGATTCGTTCATTTCCGTTCCTCGCTCAATATACGGCACCTTAGATTATGGAAATCGTCGAGACCGGGGATCTGCGGCGAATCGGATATGAGAACACTGCCGACGTCCAGATCAGGAAGTTATTCCAGGGGATATATGGAGTCGGTATGTCTTCTGTGCAGTTTTCCTGACGCAGCATTGACAGCTATTGTAGGCCAACAGACCGCGTATCAGTGGTATGCGGCTGGGTGTCGCAGCCTCAAAGACCTCAAGGCTGGCAAGGGCGGTGTTACGCTGACCCCTGCTCAGAAAATTGGCATCGAATTTTACGACGGTGAGTTTATAACAATTACACAGCTGTGGTTGTCTGACCGACTCGGTGTGTGTAGACATTAACGATCGCATGCCTCGAGAAGAAGCGCAAGCGCTCTTTGAGTTGATCAAACCGATCGGTATGTCTCTTCCTCACTTCGTTCTCTCCAATTGCTAATTCTACGTTCAAGCACTGGAGATTAACCCGAAACTTGAAGTGGAGATTATGGGCAGCTACAGACGGTCCGCCTCTTAACTGTTCGTTTTCTACCGCGCTCAACATTTTCTGTGACAGCGGCAAGGCGGATTGCGGCGACATAGATATCATGATCACGCGGTGTCCCGACGATGGAAAGACGCATGCGGGTATCCTTCACCACCTCTTGAAGGCCTTGCACGAAAAGAATATTATCACGGAGGATCTGGCGCTTCCGGAAGACCCGTTTGACAACGAGGCCATTTACCGTGGTCTCTGCCGCCTTCCGAAGTTTGGGTCGCGACGCCGCCGAATCGACTTTTTGACCGTTCCCTGGAAGTCGCGAGGAGCGGCCCTCTTGTATTACACCGGCGACGATATCGTACGTGCAGCCATACCTCTCAATGCGCTCCCCGTAACCATAATTCCCGCAGTTTAACCGCTCGATGCGTTTGAAGGCCAACCGTCTTGGGTATTCGCTGAATCAGAAGGGCTTGTTCGCAGGTGTCGTTCGTGACCCGAGGAATCGCACAGTGAAGACGAACACCGGTTGGTTTTTTTTTTGCCTTGATTTCTTTTCTCTTCTGATGGGCGGTGGACAGGAAATATTGTGGCGTCCGAGACGGAGGAGGAGATATTCCGCATGTTGGGTGTGCCGTTCCAGCTACCTCATCAGCGGGTCAGAGGTTAGGAGGGATGCAATGGTGTACGTTGGCGGTTTTTGTTGTAATGGTACTGTAGTTTGGTGGCTTGTGTTTCCGCTGTAGCGTATTGCCAGGTTTTCAAGACACTGTAGCTCGATGGTTTTTGTATCCGTTGTAGTATCGTTGGGTTTGAATCAAGTGCACATTTGTGCCACACAGGGATGTTGAATTTTAAATTAGCTTCAAGCCTTCAATTTTTTGAGGATTCGATATTAACGGAGGAATCCTAATGTGACAATATTCCAGGTCTTCCCCTGGCGATTAAATAATTCCAAGCATCGTTTGAGGAACTCGTCCTTCCTGGTAGGCGGTTTTTAGTTCAACCGATTTCTTCCTCGTAGGTCCCAAATTCTCTGGCTACGTCGAAAGGAACGCGGAAGGCGTTTCTCTTGTCCCACAAGCATGACCACCACTGCGTTGAATTGTTAGTAAGATTTTCAACCTTGAACTTGAACTCGGCGACGGAAATCGGCCCGAATTCCCTTTAGCTCCTTTGAGATATCAGTGGCTGTGAATGCTTCTTAAAACGGATCAATCGGGCGCAATTTTTTTTCTTGCCTTCCTCTTTACTTACCACCATTGCTTCCTTTGGCAAATAGATTTATGGGCACAGCTCCCAATAGCCTTTCCTTAGCCTTTTCCCTCTTCCACAGCGTATTCCCACCTCCGCACCCTCTTTATCCACTCCGCATTCGGCATCCTACCTTTTGCAGAGTTGCTAAGACGAGGGAAGAGCGATACTGTAGGCATTTATTTCGGTGGCGCCCAGAGCAATGGGACGTCGCCTTACGAGGTCCTTACACTCCCTCTTACGCTGTTGGACTATTTCCCTTCTATGTACAGTAAATAGCCTGTAATGCGAATGAAGCCTTATTCGAAACATCGTCCATCGACTCCATCCGCTTATGACTTGCGCCGTTCATCCGCTGATGCCCGCCCGTTCATACCTCGGTGGATTATTACAAGTTCCGACGAAATCGAATCTCTTGCGACAAAGTGCTCGTTTCATCAACAGGCGAAGCAAAGCCAGGAACGGCCGATATTCTTGCCAGTGGGAGGATTATTGAATCCAAGTTGGTTATCATCACGCAAAAATCAGGTTCCAATGGATGAAGGACGTCCTCGTACATCTCAGGCGCGGGAATCCCAGCAGGACATCTATCATCGTGCGGCTCGAGAAGATGGAGGTCGAACAGAGCTGCGCTGAGAGCGTGGTCGAACAAAAAACCAAAGGTACGGTATGCATTTTTCTGGCGCTAGTCCAGGTTGCGGTTCCGGTTGAAAGAAATAATGTCAGATAATGTCACGAACGCGCTACCGAGATCCATTGTCTCCAAGTCACATCTGCGCACGTTAATTAAGTACGGTTGGGACTGGTGCCTGGCGGGCAGGAATCAGAATACCACGCATGGAGTGGGGCGGTGAGCAAGGAGCAAAGAAGAGACCATCAGTGACAGTTGCACTGATCTGGAGTACTATTTGGTTGTAATCGTTTTATCCCAGTCAACTCATGTCCTCTCATGTCTTATCTTTCATTATGGCTCAGATCCGTGTGCCTGTGCTCCGAGAAGGAAAGCTATACTTTTCTAGAATGTCGGAGGATATATAAAGCCCGTACTTCTCCCACTGCACCGGCACCGCTCCATTTCCAATCTCTCCTCGTGGAAACTATTTGGCTGCTACCCTCCCAAACATCATGTACCAGTCGTACCAACATCCACACATGGCCTCCCGGACCTCAACGTCGAGCACAAACACAAGCAACAGTAGTCAAGGCGGCTATGTCGCGGTACTGCTCTTTCTTCCTGACCGTCATGTCTGACTCACCGATCTCGCTTGAGCAGCGCAATACGGGCGACGTCCCCACCGCAGTCCGCAACCTGCTCTTGTCGACAAAAGACCTCCAGAAGGCGTTGACTCAGTGGTCCGTCGGCCAAGTGTCAGAGACACAAGTCAGCGATGTGTATGTGCAGATTGGCACCGATTTCAATACCGTGATCCAGGCTTTCGCCAACTGGCAAATAGATCTGAGGTAGGCTTTGCCCTTCCTTATATCGTATCCGAATCGGACGCTGATAACCCGCACTTGTCCTGCAGCGACATCCACTCCGTGCCCAAAGATCTGCGCGCGGTGCTGGAAGAATGCCTCGCGGAAGATCCGTCTCCTGCGGTGCTGGCGACGTTCATGCCCGAGGTCCGACAAATCATCGTCAGGCTCCTGCGGGGGCTGCAATCGAAGCAGGAGGCATGGAGGACGACGAGGGGCGGCGTACCGTATCACCCTCGGTGATAACTGCCCGAAAAGGCCACATTCGTCGGTCACCTCGTGACGCCGCCAAACCTCGTTTGCCGACCTTGCGCGCACATCGCGAGGACGTCAATAAGAAAGTATTCTCAATCCGCCGCATCCTCCGTAATTGTCGTGCGTCCACTATGCCCGCCACTACATCCGCTCGGCCGCCGCCCATACTCCCATATTCGGACATTCTTCCAGAATTATCACCGTGCACAAGGCTAGAATATTCTCCACCGAAGCTTGTATACATTCTTCCAGTTGGGTCAGTCGGACCACTTGGATTTGATATAAAACCGTTCCCCGCTTCATTTGCGTGACATTCCTTCAGTTCCATTTATCTACAAACAGGTAAACGACGCGCATCCATTGCGCGTCGACGTGTCTGCGAGTGCGATATGCACGTCAACTTATCGATGACCTCGCCTTCGCGCAAACCGGATCGCTGATGCCCGAAATACCTCCGCCTCCGATTGGTCCGACTTGAACCAAACGCCATTGTTGGGTTGTTGGCTTCTTGCCATGGCCAGACAGACGTCTCGGAAACAAACGAAGCGCGTCGTCGGTGCAAAGGAAAGTCACCGGACCCCCAAACGAGTGAAGCCAGAAGTGGTCTTGCGAGCTGACACTCATTCGTGGGATGCGCGGACCGAGTAAGTAAAGACGCGGATTGAACCAAAGGCGGGTCTAGAGCAGTTCGGTTTGAATTCGATCTTCCCTTCGAGCGAACTTAAATTGTAGCCTTGCATTTGATAAAGGTACTCCGCAAGACACAAGTGACTGATGGTCATCTACCTTCAGGGCAAGAAAGCTTGCAAAATGCCGTTCAACTGCTGATCGTTTGAGCGGTAAACTGCGCAAGAAAATGACCTGAATAGACGAAACTGAACCACTAAACGCTGCCTCAGGCGATTTGCCTGCCTGGTCACTGAGGTAGGTTTCCTTCAACGACTTTGGATGCAATATTAACAAAATGATAAAGATGAGCTTCTCCGGGCCCAGTCCACCGTGCTATCGAACCTGGAATCATGGGCCTACAAGTCTTCGTTGAAGTTGGACAGGAGCGGCTAAGTTTCAGTTAGCCATCCGGCATCTACTGTAAGTATTTTCTTTCCAGCAAATAGTCGTCTATTCATGTTACACGTCACCATTGTGAGGGAAAAGGCGCTCCTCGACGGTATCCTCAGATCCTTCCCATCGCTCCTCCTCCAGCTTAAGCTCGGCCCGGATGCGTCTTTCGCTCGTATCCTCAGTGACGACTCCATCGTCCTTGAGCAATCGTAGCGCATCAAAAACCCACGTTTGGCAATCGAAGCACGCCTCGTATCTCAACACCGGGATCTTGCCCAACCGCTCTTTCAACCAATCCAGTTTATCCTCTTCAATATGTCCCACGAGACATCCGCCCCGCAGATCTCGCAACTTTCCAAAATTTTTGATTTCGCTGGGCACGTATGCGAAGGTGTCCGAATTTCCGACGACCCCGAGTACCAGGGCTTCGTTGATAGACTTGAGAACCACCAGGTTCCAATGTTCTGTGCGGGTAGCGTGGTTCTGGAGTTTGTGCTGCGCCACGATGATGGGGTGTACTATATGCCATAATTCAACCATAATTGATGAGACACGAATGTTGAGGATTATAACACTGACCTCTGCGCTCAGAAGACATCGTACACCGTCAGCGTCGCGCGATGACGACGTGGGTGTTGTGGGCAATGCCGAGCCCCACCATTGGCAGCTTTGATCGGTCCGAGCTCCCGTATGAGTTCTTGGTGAAACTGGAATTCGGTGCGGAGGGACTCCTCGTCAAATTTTTTGAGCCTTTTAACCATCTAATAATACTATAGAAATAGTGTGAATCTATTAGTTGACCGAAACCAGTCGATCACTTACCTTCAATATATCGACCATTAGCTATATAGCAGTTAGATCGCTGCTGGGAAGCACGGGTTTTGTGAGCCTGGGATAAACTCGAACCGCCGAGTGTCCAGCGGATGCGATCTAAGCCGATTCGGCACAATGCGCTAGTACTGTGGTCCACTACATCAAGAAGAGTAAGCTACAACTTAGGGGCTCTGATGGGAAGGGATTAGATAAGATTGGGAGTCTCGATCAATTGATCCCGTCGCCATCAACAAGTTGTTCTTTTTGAACTCCCACACCACCTCGTCTTACCGTTCAAGCGCTCGCCTTATTCTCGCTGGATTATTAGGGATTGTTCACTCTCTCTAAATTTAAGCCAATGCGTGTACTGGTCTCACTGACCGAGGTCGGTTCAAAGTGGATGCAGCCCCAAGAATTCATCAGGCTTATAACCCGCAAACTCGTTTCGCTCCTATGGCTCTCATCTGCCCTCGTTCACTCAAGTCTCTCTTCGTTGGGACTCGTGCCTGCCATCCTTTATGGAGACACATACACTAATCGTACGCTCTCTTTCCTTCCTGTGACTCATCCAATTCATCACCCTTCCAGCAATCGTGGGTCATATTTCCCTTCCCACCCGCTCGTTCTCATCGAATTATGTAGCTTATCGGCAACTACGCTGACCCATGGATCCTCGAGCTCAACCAATCTTACTACTTGACGGCCACAATGCCTGACGGCTCTGTGGGGGTGTTCAAGTCGTCCAGGCTCGACAACTTCAAAGACATCCAACCATCTACTGTTTGGGTTCCTCCGAACCCCGACGCCTGGGCCCCAGAGCTGCACTTCATTGACGGCAACTTTTATATCTATTGTGCCCTCCAGGACGGCGACGACGATGCTGATCGCAGGTCAGGCGTCCACTCCTTCCTTGTTTCACGTGGCTGAACTTGACGGAGGATGCATGTATTACTTGGGAGCGATCCCACAGATCCGACGGCCCCGTTCACGGATCTCGGGCAAATCGGCACGCCCGACAATAACTACGCTATCGACGGGACCGTGTTGCACAACTATAACGGGGCTAATTATTTTATTTGGTCAGGGAAAGGGACGCGCGAACTCAATACGGTGCAATACCTGTATGTTGCATGTATTTGTTCAAATCTCCCGTCTTTTTCGCTGAGCAAGCCCAGATATATCGCAGAGATGGATACACCGCACAGAGTCATCGGTGAACGGAATGTCATCCACTCTCCTTATTGGGAGAATGGGACGCGCAAGGACTGGCAGTGGGTACGTGTTTGAGCATGAAGTTCAACTTGATCGTCGATCTCACCGAGCTTAGTCTCCGTCCAACACTGTTTATGGCGTAAACGAAGGCCCGCAAATCCTTATTAACGGAGACCAGATTTTCCTCACTTACTCTGCGTGTGGATCCTGGGACCCGTGCTACTCGCTGTGCGATCGATATCCATCCTTATTTTACTGGTGTCCTGACTTGACACTCAAGTGGGCTTATGGGTCTCAAGGGTCTCGATCTTGACCCGCTTGATCCAGAGTCCTGGTGGGCCAAAGACGACGGGCCCGTCTTCTCTGCGAGCAACTTTACTGTCGGAACAGGACACGCATCGTTCCCGCGCGACGCCGTGAGTTGAACTCGCTCGTTGAATTTCGTCCTTGGTTAATTGACTACGTTCTTCTCAGAACGGGGTGCCTTACATCGCTTACCACGCATGGGACGTCGACGCACCCGCGCGCTGGGCCAGTCGCGAGGTGTTTACTCAGTCAGGGTTCATTTAAACTCGAGCCAGCTTTCTTTGCTCATAGCAATCTTCAACCAAGGCCGTTCCATTTCAACGCAGATGGGACACCGAACTTTCCATCGCCGGGTGAGCTGGGCTACCTATCCGTCGGTCTCACTCATCCTTCCTGCTAGTTGCGTCGGGTGTAGAACTTCCTGCGGCTGCCGGCTATTGATAGCCAAACAAGCCCACGATTGTTGTACTCATTTAATTCGACGGTACCGATGTTGTTTCAGTCCAGACTTGTCCTCGGAATAGAGAGACCGAGATGAAACATAAATATAGTGAGTTGCAGTCTTAGGTACGTATTACAGGTACGAATGTTACATTGTGAGGACGGGCATATGCCTTCAGCGGCATCTTGACTACCCATGCCCTTTTCGAATTCGCATGGCGCCGAACAGGTCGCAATCCGTGCCGAAATACTCGCTGGGATTGACTCCGAAGGCGGGGTCTGCAACAACAAACTTGAGTCACTCCTGAAAGAAATCGGGCGTTTCCGTTCGCTCTTTGCCAGTACTTATTTCAATCTCAATTCACAAGTTCGATTTCGTACTCAAGCTTTTTGCTTCTTCCAGTGGGTTCGTCGGAGGTTACCCTTCGCGAGGCAGTAACTGCCGACGGCAGTCTTCCCGGAAGGCAGTGGGGTTACTTTTGAGCCCAAGCCGCTGAGGCTTTCCCTCTACATCCGAATTTCGTGGAACCGACGTGAAACGAATGCGGCACTCAAGATCAAGGTGATTTTGTCGGAGTTGTTGCTCAAATACGATGTAGCTTTCTTCTGAAGGCGCATCGCACTTGCCTAAACCCTTTGCGTTTAACATCTCCACTGTCCCAAACCCGACGGCCGACCACAGGCAGCCACCCATCTCACCGACATCTGAATCTGTATTAGAGACATGTACACGTATCTATTTCGTTTTATCACAATCATCTGAAATCCTGACGATCATTTGCGACTGTTGAATGGTTTACGACTTGAAAGTATTGTGGGCCCGTAGATGTATCCCCGCACCAAACAGGACTTGAAGCGAAAAGAACATCTAAAGATTTGCCGCGTTGAGTTGGTTCTGTCAAGTTGCATAGCGGTAAAAGGAAGACAAAAGTACATTTGCCTCTGGCTAATATGATATTCGTTATCTTCGGCCGCGGGGAACTTTTCTCGCACAGTTTGAACTTGGTTTGAACCGTGGGCAAACCGGTGTCCGTGATGGCATCAATGATTTCTGCAGCACAACTCCAACAGACTCCGACTCTCTCCGACTACTACAATCGGAAATTCCTGCTCAAGTCGTGCGTACTGAGACTGAATCTCAGCTGGCTATCTGCTTCAACGCCATGAAACAGCGCCACCGTGCGAGGCACTGCAAGCAAATCATTAATCTGTAATGCGGGCGCGCGGGGCCAATGGCCATGGGCGCGTGTATCGTATCGAAATCATTTCAACGGACCATGTTTCCGCCTTGCGGCCTATCTTCCTCTCGAACAGCCCCGGACATCTTGTCTCGTTGTTGGCCTCGATAACTTGAAACAACGCCTACAAGAATCCCGGGACGTCGCGGTCTCCATAATCTGGTTCCAACCGCCTTGTATCCAAATCCAGTCTCAACGTCCGGGCCTTCAGCTGAGCGCTGAGCACCGGGCTTCACCCTGATGGCCGCACCTATCTCCCCGAATACCAACGCGCCTGGACGTTCTCTACCTGGGGCCTCCCGCGCGAAATCCTCACCCTTAATCAAACTATGTCGTCCCGTTCCCGCCTGCGAAAGCCGAACTCCTTTAATATATCTGGGAACACGACGTATATCGCGGAGGGCGAGTTTGCTGGCGTCGTTCAGCTTGCAGGTAACTCAAATAATGTAAATGCAATTGAATCGTCGTCACTAAGTATTCTAGGACCCGGCGCCGCACCCCATTTCAAGTCTGGCGCGCGCGTCTTTGGCCGTCTGCCGGCGCCGAAGCTTATACGGGTGCAGGCACGCTCGCAGAGTATTTTGTCATTCCGGCGGACAGCGTCGCGCTCGTTCCACCTTCGATCAACTGGGAGACGGCTGCTGGCTGGCGGGCAGACCGCAATTAATATGCTTCTGGAAGCGGACCTGCGACCGGGCACCCGGTATTGCTGAGCGGCGGCGTGGGGACGATGCCTTGCAGCTGGTCGTCTCGACGTGCTCCGCTGCGACAGCCGAGCGGGTTAAGAGCCTTGGGCCGACGAGGTGAATTTCTATCCACGCCCGCTTCCCCTGTTGACCAATTTGTTCAGGCTGTGGACTACCGCGCCAACGCCCCACTGACAGCCTTCCTCGCCAAAAAGTATGACGCACAACCGTTCGAGTACATACATATTCGCCACCATTGGGACGCAAGAACCGTTCGCACACTATCCCAGGCCGGACGGCCTGCTGATCAACGTGGCAACTATTGGCGCGCACACCCCCGAAAATACGCGGGTGAGGACCGCACTCTCCCAGACGTCATCACGCGTGTAAACCGCGGCATAACACACTTTCACGGCTTATTTTGGCCCCTCCCCGTGGCGGTATGCCACGATCAGCACGACGCCGAATGAGAGAAGGGGGTGAGGCTGGCGAAGATGGTCGATGAAGGCCGCCTGAGGGTCGTGGTGAACGAAGCCTTGGATTTCGAGGACGCGCTTCAAATTCAGAGGCGACTCGTTGAGGCGTATGATAGGATGCTGGCTCGGAACGCGAAGGGGAAGATCGTCAAGGTGCAGGATGTTTAGTTCGGTCCGTAGACAATGTGTGTACGTAGGTACTTGTTAGAATACACCTGGCCGCGTTTTTCGATGTACAGCACAGAAACCTCGCACAGCCACATGTATGTGGCAGTTGATCTGCGGCTTCTCGTGCTTCGTCCTCAACTCCTTGGTGGACGCGAACTTGGAAGTATTGGTAGACCTAACTGTGAGTTTCCTTTCGATCTTGAACAAATCTCATCGTCTCCTCATTCCTAGGCTCTACTTTGTACTTTGTAATCCTAATTTGCGGTGGTCGCATCGATTTACGACCTTCACGTTCACCCTTTCTCATACCCAAAGCTCCTGCCACGTCCTTTGGGCCAAGCGGAGACTATAGTCCTGATAAGGAACGCCAAAAACCTAGTTGAGCAAGGGCCTCCGTGGCGCCTGCAACGCAGTCGTGTCGGCGACCACGACATACAGTTACGAGCAAGTTTTACCGGAATTCCCTGCATCTATCCTGGGGCATTCCTTTTCGTTGAATTACTTCCAGGTGAGTGCAGATTGCTTCCTTTCGTACTATTACTAACGTGCTACTTACAGCACGGCCTATATTTTAAAACTCGCGGTTAATTGCTTTACTCGAATATCTATCATCGTTGCATCTCACGCGAGTCCATCCTCATAACGATGTTGCGGCTTCGTCTAACGGTCGTCTACAGGTTATCATCATTGTACTTACCATCCAAGCATGTCAGACTCACTCATGGACTCAATTCCTGTTCTTATTCCTGTCTCATCGTCATCTAAACCTTCAACACCGGCTCCTCTGCCTGTAAAAACACGCGCTGAATTGGACCGAGAGGCAGAGGAGGCGTTCGACAAGTTCTCCACGTTATTCTCCCCTGCAACGCCGCGCGCCTCCCCTGTCCTCGGTCCTCTGTTCTTGCCCGAACGATCCCAAGAAGCTGTGCATCTCGCTCCCCAGTCTCCTGACTCCGAATTTGGGTCTTTTGTGTCGGTCCCCGCGGAGCAGGATCCTCTGTCGCTCATGACTCCTGGGCTAGACCTTGGTACCCCGATGCAGCCGCAGCCGCAGCCTTCTGCTGCGCGCCCCAGTCATGTCCGCACCCCCAGTCAAACCTTCTTCGACCAGTTCTCCAAATCCGCCAAGGACCGTACGGAGACGAAGCGCGGGCTGCTCGACGAACTGCTGATGCACGAGGACGACCCTTTATACTGGATCAAAGACCAGTCCACCTCGAAGTCTTCTCCTCCGTCAGACGATGACGATGATCTGCTGCCCTCCGAAAAACCTAACAAGTACATGACGGACTCACTCTCCGATCTGGACTTCGAGTTCTTCGCGGCCAAACCGCATCGGAGATCTTCCTCCACCTCTTCCCACCTAAGATCTCCGACGCGCTCACCGACCGTGACCGCAGCACCGACCCTCGCACCGCCCCTAGCCTCCACATCCACCTCCGCCGACGCCCCGGGCTTCGACAGCTTTACCTCTAGCTCCATCACATCGAGCTCAGCCCCACACAAGCGCACCTCCCCCGCGCGCAGCGAGAGCTACGCCTCCCTCGCCAGTATCTCCAAATCCTCCGGCGCAAAATGGGTCGCGTCCTTTCTCCCCAATGCGCTATCCCCTGCGACCGCCTCCGTGCCCAACACGAGCATGTTCCCGCCCTCCCCCACCACGTCCCCCCCGTCTTCACTCTCCAGCTCCCTCGTCCTACCGCCGCAGCATAATGCCCCCGTATCGCCCCCCGCGCGCGTGGAGATCTCACACTTCACCCCGTTTGCGCCCGCGCATGCGGACGGCGCGTACGTCGCCCCGAGCGGGGCGCCAGGGTTCCGCGGTGCGGCCGCGTATGACTGGGACCGCGGCTTCTCGCATGCGCTTGAGCGCGATCTAGGGGTAGGTGCCTCAGCAGTGGGTCCTGCCACGAGCGTCCCATACTCGGACTTTGACGAGGGGGATGAGATGCTGCTCGGGAGTGACGGCAATAACGCGCCATCCAGACCTGGTTCTGGAGCAAATGGGAATGGGAATGGTGCAACCGCGCGGAAGGAGGGCGTGGGCGTGTTGTTGGAGAAAAAGATGAGTGGGGTGATCAGTCTCGTCGGGCGGAGGGAGGGAACAGTGGGGGTTTTAACGCCGGAGTTAGTGGCACTAGTGAGTTAGCCTCTCGTCGGCACCTTGGCACCCGGCCGTCTCTTTTTGCGATGGTATTTCCTTACTGACTTACTCTTGGCGCAGATACACTCTCATCTTCCCGCCCTGCTCCGTCTGCCGCGTCAGTGGACGCTCTTCTACTCCCTGGACCAACATGGCATCTCACTGAACACGCTCTACTCGCGATGTGCTCCGCCATCGTCAACTCGTACCCCGCATCCCAAGGGCGCGCTAGTAGTCATCCAGGACGCCAATAACGTGCTCTTCGGTGCATGGGTAGTCGACGGTCTGAGGCGTAGCACGC
Organism: Mycena metata; assembly: GCA_029378385.1. Taxonomy (NCBI): domain Eukaryota; kingdom Fungi; phylum Basidiomycota; class Agaricomycetes; order Agaricales; family Mycenaceae; genus Mycena; species Mycena metata. The sequence continues at coordinate 367,488 of JARKIB010000064.1, read as the reverse complement.
GCGGGGGGTATTATGGTGGTGGCGACTCGTACGTCGTTGCTCGTTCCGCTATTGTTAAGCTACGATGAGCTTATTAGTCTTTAAATTCAGGTTCTTATGGCGATATGTGCCATCCAGTGGCAAATTCGACGTGTACAAATGGACTGGCAAGAATGAATACGTCGCCCTCTGCGAGGATGGCTTCATCTCCTTCGGCGGGGGGTAAGTCTACTCAGTTAGATCCAAATCCTCCGCGGACGCTCATTCGTGTTATTTTCGACAGGGACGGACGCTACGGCCTCTACCTCGACGACTCGCTCTTCGACGGCTCCTCGGCGCGGTGTCCCACCTTTGAGAATGAACCGCTGTGCTCTGGCACCGCGGGGAAGGGTGGTAACGTCAACTTCGAGTGCGTCGGGCTTGAAGTTTGGGGAGTGGGTCCATAGTTCCGCGAAACGGCGTCCTGGATATGGTTTCCTCCGTCGGTCCGCGGAGTCGTGGCCAGTACCACTGACTACACCTCCGCCACAGATAACCCCAACTCCGTCGTCTCGACTGTCCCGCGCCTCAATTACGCTGGTGACGGTGGTTTCACCTTCAACACCAGTGCTTGTCGGACCGTCGTTCCATCCACCTTGTTGCTATCATTATTGTATCGTAGGGATCCTTTAGAGTCTTTGTGGCATCTATACAGTGTTCTGCGGTTCCTTGATCCACTGTGGTTCCTTGATCCATTCTGGTTTGCACTATTCCTCAGGTCTTTTGACCTCAACTCAGGTTCATATCTTGTTGAATACATTTATAATGAATACTTGTGGTGGAATCTCGACAAAGGGGCCTTAAGGAACTCGAGAAATGATTTTTTTGTTTGGGTGTGATTTGTTCCTCGAGTCCTTGATCCACTGGATCTCGACCAAAACCTGGCGGATTTGGCTAAATCTTGGACTATACATGGGGACCCACATATAAAAAAGTATGGCCTACTAGATTTGACTCAAAGGTGACCGAGGCGAGAGGTAAAGATCAATTAAAAGTGGCGGATCAAGGAACAGCAGAACACTGTATATCTGATTTTTTTTTTCTTGATGGAAGTTGTTGTTTGGAATCAAACACGCAAACACACATCTATCCACAAAGCCAAAGTCTCGTTCTTTCTTCTCGCAACATTGAACGCATGTTCAGAACGCAAGATGCTGTTCAGCTGTTGATCCGCGTGGCTTGGGCGTGCGCTCCACCCCAAGGGTTTTCTGTGCAGGGTCGTAGTTTTCCATCGCCACGTTCCCTTCAACATTGTTGAACATTTCTTGGGATGCTCAACCTGGGCCTTGGCAAGCGACCGATCCAATGTTCTTCCCACATCGAAAACAACAATTACAAAGACCCGGATCAGCTTCTATCTTTTCCAGCAGTCAGTGCGCCAATCTTCATTGGACGACCTACCGAATCATTTCTTCGCGGAAAGATCCACTTCCTAACTTGTCTTGCTGCATGGCATCGAATAATTAAGACCCCTCTTGATATCACAGCTCCCTAGAACGCGTTCTGCGTCCTTGTGCAAGATTTGGGAGCCTGGGGCCTATTTCGGAAACCAAAATTCTTGACCCGCACCGAAACGCGTTGTCCATCCCTCTTGATTACTCGGATGGCCGTCTGGGAACGCAGTTAATGCCGACCTATCTCGGGAAATCCCTTCTTCGACGATCCTCGTCCAACGCGTCAAATAATTAGGGCCAATTCTAGCCATCAGTTGCACGAACTCAACCTCAAAACCTTTCGTTCTCGGAAAGATGCGGGAGCATCCGGCTGCCGCGCTTCCAAGTAGCGCGGCCTCGATTCCGCGCCGACGATTTCGAGGGACGCAATTAGTACAACCGACCTCCATGTAGCAAGTTGTCGACGTTATGACCTCTCCCTGTTACAATAGAGAGTCGCGCAAGATCCATCTCTGTCGGAAATCCGTCAAGCGTCAAGAGCCGGAGTTGCATTACTCTTCGATAAATGGAACGCGTAATGACGCGTCTCGTTCAACGCTCGTCCCTCTTTCTTCCACAACTCCAAAAATGGCCGATGATAGATGTGCCTTGCGGGCGATCCGGACTCCATTCGACCAAAGCACGAGGCCCTCGGCAACTAAGGGCTGCTGCATCTCACGACTGCCAATCTGGAGCTGGTCACTCTGGCTCACAGACTAGACCGTGGTGCCCGACCTCAACGGTTGCGCCGACCTCTCGCGTTTTCCTCGCCGCACTCCGCGTTCGCAACAGTCCGCGGACGTGCTCTGAAACTGACGGGACTTGATTTTTCGGCAACGACTTTATCGTGCCGAGACGCTGTACCGTGTACGTCAACGCACTCGTATCGCTTCGGACTTCACACGTGATGTGCTGGTCTTTGTCCTTTGAACGAATTGGGCACAGCTGCTGTACAGCCGGAGGCTGGCTCGAGGCGTTTTCCATCTCGTTCGAAGCTTGACTTGTGTTTAATTTTCTTTTCTCAAATGCATTTCGTCCTACAGATCTCACATTCCCAGTACCAGTGGTTTCCAAATGCGTCACGAGATAGCCTGCTTCGAGGTTTTAAACTGATTGGAGGTATGAAGCTGAAGAAAAATCTCGCCGGACCCTTATCTACTCTTGAACCGTCTCGGGAGCTGGACCGAACCCTGCAGATCTTGTTTTTTTGTTCTGTTCAAAGCTCAAGAGATGGCCTCGGGCCCAGGAATTCAAGCGTGAAATAGCTCAGCCACGGTGCAAACGGTAGTGTATCGCCGACAAGCCTTTGAGCTCGGGGATCCGTGGAAAACCATCTGGAATGGTCGGGTTCTCAGTAAAGAGCGGTAGGTCCTGCTGTTACGACCTCACTGTTCGCCACCGGGCACAAATCGAGAGCGATGTCAGTTCAGAACTCCGCAATCACCTCCGCGTCTTGTTAAGCCAGATGGCTGTCCCCCTCGTTGCCACTGTTCGTTCGTCAAAAACATGTCCACCGTCCTTCCTCCGGATCAGGTCTAGGGCTTAAAAAATCGTGTAAGAAGTAACTCAAATATAACGAGTGATTTACCTTCCTTGCTCTGTTTTTTTTCTGACACCTGTTCCCACTCTTCAAAACAGGCAAAGCTCTTCATTTTCGGTCCCATTTTAGGACGCATCGCCTTCGCACATGTTCCAACAACTCGTGGCCGCCGATTTCTTATCACGTTTAGATGAGTTTAAACCTCGATCTGAACGTTGACGGCGAAAAGGGTTCGATACAGCTCAGGGCGTCTCGGCTAACCTCTATGTTGGAAAGGCAATTTCTGTGAAAGGCATTTTCCTTTCCGGATAGAGAATGCGGAAATTCAGTTGCCATTGCAGTCGATTGCGTACGTACTGAACGCCGCTGAGTTTATAAACCCGCCCAAAGTCGAAGCTCTGCATTCTCATTCAACCCACCCAACTCCTCCACTGCCCACAATCCAATTAACTCTACCCTCGATGCCTGCTACCCAGGTCTTGTGTCGCACTTCAACATATTTTCACGGCACGCTCACTGCTTGTATACAGTCCAACAACAACGGCTACCAATATGACGCGTACGACGCGCCCCGCATGCCCCGTCGAATTCAAATGGCATGCCAGTTTTGCCGAGGTGAGAGTGGTCGCTCGATTGAACATAATCCGCTCGCATAGCTGACCGTAGCACGTAATCAGCTCGCAAGTTGAAGTGCGGTACGCTATCAACTTCCGAACCACACACCTTGCTCATTCAACTCCATTCTTGCAGACGGTCTCCGTCCCCAGTGCTCGAACTGTAATCGCCGTGGGTACCCTTGCAACTACGTGCCGGTGTAAGGTTGATTTTTCTCGCCCACGCAGTCCGCTGATAAAATTTCATTCAGCGCCCAGCAGGGCAAATAAATAGGACGTCATCCCACTTCAAGTTGTTGAAGAGTTCCAATAGATGAATGGTTGCGAATCTAGAAATCAGTTGTACGCGTTCTGAATACATTCCCTCGCGCTGAGCGCTGTTGTTTTACTTTACTGGATGTGCGAATGAATGGTCCTGCTGAAGATCGGTGACCCACTCATTAAGGTTGACGATTGATTCCCTGACACGCGCCTCCAGGCCATAACCCCGCCTAAGGGGACAGGGCGCGCCGTAATGAGTTTACGGGATTAAAAAGCGGATGCGGAGTGACGACGGTGTTTCTTACTCTTTTTTAGACCTCTTCTTCCGCGACGAGCTACTATGACGGGGGAAAGGACGCATAGACGTTTAGACACTCACTTGTGTACCACATCTCTCTGAAGCCCCACTTCTCCATACAACTCGGGTGTTACAATCCACGCCGCCGTGTGGCTTGGATTGTATTGGACAGATGGCATTCGCGCGGCAGGAAAACAGGAACTGCATGCACGGCATGCATTGACCGCGAAGCTAGGGGCGCCATTGCAGAAAGGGTTCCAAAATCTGACTTGCTTTCGGGAGTTGGTTGAGAACTTGCAGTGATGCCATGATTAACGTTTGGAAGTTTGAACAAGATAAGTCGGAGGATCTGCGTGTGTCCTGGAATGGTGGCTAAGAAAGAGCAATGCCAACATCACGCTGCACTCCAATAGCAGCATTGACTTTGCCGAGCTCGACGTGAGGCCAGCAGCAGCGCGACAGCACCAATTTCGGTTTGACACGTTAGGGTGAAGGATTGCGAGCCATAAAATTGCAAAACCGTAGCCCTCGGAAACCAAGCTGGCGCGCACGGCCTGCCTGGGACTCTGGGAGTTGCTGGATTGGGAAGACGCCCGGCAAACATGCGAAAACAACGCGTCCCTTTCTTCTTAACTTCCATCATTCAATTTGGAGAAAAACAAATGGACGCAACAAATCCTATTGATCTGTCCAGCTATCGCATTCCTGGCCACGATGGCTGCTATTACCTCCCGAATTTCTTGACGGTAGGCACTTGCTCGTTTTGTTCGCCACGTTTGGCCTGCGTTAAGCTAAATCTAGGAAGACGAAGAGGAGTACCTGATTCGCAAGGTTGTTTCGGTCTGCATAGAACATCATCTCGAGGCTTGCTGAGAGAGACGCGCATGTAGATCAAAGAATACCCTCAGCAGCGCTGGAAGCAATTGGCAAACCGCAGGCGTGTTTTACGACCTCCAGCTTTTGTCCGGTCTCTGCGGGACTGACATAGCGCGATTAGGTTACAGCTTTGGGGTATGAATTGTTTCCCGCCGCACAAGGTGGGGGCCCAACTTGAAAGACCGTCCTAATGGATCCGCTGCAGGTGGTGAACTGACGTCGAAGAATGTGCTCGTCGCGCAGCCGATGCCTATTTGGGTTGAAACGTAGTAAGTACCTTCACGGCACCACCTACACGACACCTAAATATCTTGACCTCCTCTATTTAATTTCGTAGCCCCGATATTATCGATCGCCTCAAAGCTACTGGCATCTTCACGGACTCGCCTCACGGGAAACCCAACCACATAATCATGTCATCCCGCTTTCCTTATCCCCTGAATGTGACTGAACCTCCTCTTAAGGAATGAAGTTTGTTATTTTGGCCCTTCTCCCGCCTTGTTTCATTAAATTTTACGAACAGTATCTTCCAGGTCAAGGTGAGGTTTCTCGACATTTCGTCATGACCTTGAATTTACCGTCCGATGTTCAAGGCATCATGGTAGGCCGTGGTATCTCATCCCGCAACACGTTTACAGACCCTCTGTGATCAGCCGCACGAGGACGGACCCGCATATTTTCCAGTAGTCGCGACAATTTCTTTGGGGTCTCACTGCGTTTTCCACTACTATCAATACAAGAAAGACGACGAAGGCGAAGCGGGAGGACGCAGTATTGACCCCGCGCCCGTTCTATCCATTGTCCTTGAGCCTCGGTCGGTGGTCATCTCCGAACACGCACTATATTCCTCCCACTTGCACGCGTGAGTCGCGATGGCGCGCCAACATAAGAGACCTCGCAAATACTAACTTTCTCCATCTAGGATACGTGAAATCGAAGAAGACACCATTACGGCGGGGAACGCAGCGACTCCGCCCATGCTCACTGATCTTGGTGTACCGATCGCCAACGCCGACCGGCTGACTGGGGCAGATGTGGTCAGAGTCATGTCCGAAGGAGGTGTGCTCAAACGCGCAACTAGGTACAGTTTAACTTGTAGGGACGTCGCAAAGGTCGCGCAACTAAAAGCGTTCATGAAGCGCTAGTCGGTTGCAGTTTATCTTATCCCCCGCCTTGTCCGGACAGTGAAAGTAGACATTTGATTACCAGAAGAAACTGTTCACGACGACGACACCCGACCGTTGAGTAAACGCAACTCCGTCGCCGTCTCGTAGCACTCCGCCTTGCAGACGTCCCCAACCTTGAGACAGATGAATCGCCCCTCCACGGCACTCCAGTGGAAGATGCGCTTTATGCCCGCCCACCAACACCAGTCGACACTGGTGGAAAGTGTCAATAATGTTTGCATTCGTAATCAAGTCGAGGCAACTTACCAGCGCCAACATGGCTTCGAGCAGCCAAATTCACCGTTCTTGGTGATTCGGCATACGTACAGGTCACAGCCATTCAGCTTTGAGTAGCGCGCCCGACTCTTCCTTGCCCCCGTCCGCGCAGGGGTACTCCCAGGCCCCTCCTCATAGGCAGGGCCTGCCTCTTGACCCTCTTGACCCTGACCCTGATAGTGAGGCGTCGGGTAGAACGCACGCCGGGGCTTCTTCGCCCTGTAAGGAACGCCATTTGGATTCCGCCGCGACTCTAAATCCCTGCCGTACTCCTCCTCGTACCGCACAGGCTTTTCGGTGTACTTTTTCTGTTGCAATATCTGGTTTCCGTGTTGTTGCGGAGGCCGCTGCGTTCTTGCACGGTTGAACCTGTTGCTTGGGCGCCGGGGCCCGGCCACGGGTAGCGTTGTAGATGGAAGCCATCTCAGCGTGCATGGAGACGGGCGTGCCCTTGCCTGGCATTTCGTAGTTCGGCCTCTGATGATTACAGCCCCTGGAAATCACTGGAGAGGGCATATTGAGCGAACCCTGCTGTACTGTGTGCTCCTGCGTACCTTTCCCGCCCTTGACCTGAGTGACATATTAGATCGCACTGCCAGGTGACTTTCGGCGGATGATACGCACAATCACAGAACCAAGGTTGTAATACATCGTGGACTGAAGAACGAGCTTAGATTGGGACCACTACACCAGAAGGAATGGCCGACGTACCTTCGACGCCGCGTCGGCACACTGAGACAGATAAAACTGGGACTTGTTCATTGCTGTTTGGCTTCTGCAAGTCAGCGGGAAATTACATTCTAAAAGCCTCAATTCGACTCACAAGGTTGGTTATTTCTTAACGAAGTCAAGGATAAGGTGCTTTGAGGCTGAGAGCGTTGGAGCTGAGAGTCGCTGGTTAACGAGGTGCAAGTTGTAGATCAAGCTGCGAAGATCCACAATCAAAATGACTCGCTTGTGTACCCCTATCCAAACGTATCCAAATCCATCCGATGTAAAGTCATAAAGTACTTCGATTACTCTAAGTACGTGCGTATCATGTACGTTATTCATTCGGTCGTGCCCGTTAAAATCTCCTTTGAAAGTAAAATTCGTTTCGCCAACGCCGACAGATTCGCGTCCGCAACCACCACGTCTGGCGCGTACTCAACGTCAAACGTCTGCTTTATGGCGCTGCAGATCCTGCGCGCTTGCCGCTCGGACCAGAACGAGAAGTCGTCGGGATCTCGGTCGTCTGGAGAGTCGTCGTCGTGCCCCGTGGGTGCACCGGATCCAGTGTCAGCCGGACGCGCCGTTTGGGGGGTCCCGGGGATCCTGCATGAGAAAGGGACGAGGGAGGGGTCGGAGTCGAGGCACAAGGGTACAACGCGCATGAGGTTCTCGCGGACGGATTCGAAGGTGAGCTCGGACGGCGTCTCGACTGGTAGGAGGATAATAAATAAGCAAAGCAACCTAAGGTTCACAGAGGAAGCAGGACGCACCGTAAATCTCAATAGGCGCGACCAGGCCCATGACATTGTACTTTCCGTCGTGGTGGTACCGCACCTGTAAAACAGTCAGACCTACTCGGACGGAGGCGCCTAAGGCCGTACCTCATAACGGCCAGCGAGCCACGGGAGGGTGTTCCCCTTGAAGGTAACCAGACCACTGTCGGCGTCCGACTCCTGACTGCGACCCGCCGAGGGCCGAGCCAATCCTAATGGGATGTCTCCGTCCCACTCCTCGTCGTGCACCGGCACCCACAGACCCATGGAGCTGGTCCGAGTAACCAGAGTCGATTTGTTCGCGCCGATCTATACTTGTCATCAACACACGAATAGCGTGGAGGCGGTCTGTCTCCTACCCTATAGATGCCAACCCAGTCCTTCCGCGAGTGCGTATGCGGCGCCTCCCACTTCAGTCGAATGGGTTCGCCGAGATGGAACCGCAGCGACCCGTCAGCGCTGGGCACGGCCGTAAACTTGTACTTGGATACATCGTGCTCCGAAATGTCGTTCGCGATACGTCTTACAGCGCGCGAAGGTCAGTGAAGGCGCTGCGGTAGTTACAGGAAGGGACCCACGTAATGACGAGCCGCTCCCGCGATTGCTGCAGCAGCACCTTCGTGTCCTGCATCACCTCGGAGATCTTGGGACGCGCTACGGGGATCCTCGTTAGTCACAGTCATTCCGCGACACATACGAAGAGCGGCAGGGAGAAAGAAGTGAAATGAAAACGCACATTTCGCGAGGAACTCCTCGACGACATCCGCCGTCTCTTCATACACCTTGTCGAACGTTCCCTTCACCTCCTTCGCCACGCGCCGCAGCTCCGGTGCATGCCGGCCCGCCCTCGACTCGAGGATGCGCGCGTTCTTGCTTGCGACGCTCTTGATGACCTTGACGAAGCCGGCGTCCTTGCGCAGGGAGTCGCCGTACAGTTTACGCATATGCGGGCTGGGTGGGATGAACGAACTTAGCCAATGCACTCATGGGGTGAACAAAAAGGCGCACTTCTCCACGACGCTGAGGAACCACCACTGTGAGACGTGCCGGATGACGGCGAGAGCCAGCACGAGCTTACTCCCGCTCACGAGGGCCCCACCGAACCACGCCGCACCACCCATGACTTCGGGGTTGTTGAGGTACCTGCGCAAGTAACCGTAAGCACACGAAAATGCGGTGGAGATTCAGCGCAGGGACGTACCGATAGATCCCCGTGTATTCGAGGTGCGCGGGGAACTCCTCCATGAAGAAGTCGCCGAAGAACCAGCCTGGAAGCAGGGAGGATAAGGCGATAAAGAAGGAAAGGAGAAGAGGGATGCCGCACCGAAAAGCCCGAGTACTTGGAAACATTCGAGGGCGGCCCAGATGTGCAGTCCCACGAGGAGCTGGAGGGCAAAGACATCAGCGAGTGCGTGAGCAGGAGAAGGATAAAGAACGCACCGCGCCTATCGTATGCCTCAGCAGCTCATGGCCCACGGTCCAGTCGCTCGGGATCGAGTACTTTTGCCACACCACGCCCGCAAACGACACTAAACCAACCCACAAATCAATCTACTGTCGCGAACGCAGCAATGAAAGCGAGACGCACCATACGACATGCACAAACTCAAATTATATATCGCCTTCCAATTCGCAAAGGCCTCCACGATAGCACCAGCACCCCCGCCGTCCGAGGCAGGGTAGTGGTAATACTTCATGAAATGGCGCACGAGGAACTTGTTCTGGCCCTGTGCGCGCAGAAGGAGTCCGAGCCCGAAGCAGTGGAAGAGGCACCACGCGAGCGCGTGCGCGAAGTGCAGGCTCAGGGCGGTGCGGGGCGCGAGGTTCGCGGGGAGGAGCGAGAAGAGGAGCGAGTAGGTTATGATGAGGAGGAGCGTGGCGTCGTTTGCGCTGTACATTTAGTAATATATTTAGCCGCGATTTGAAGCAAGAGTGGGGGGGGGGGAGAGGAGGATGTATTCACCGGAAGAGATCGATGTTCTTGAGCACGACGGTGTCGCGGCGGAAGTACTTGGTGAACAGATCATGCTGCGACATCAGTTTCTTTTTCTTCGGCGGGCTCGTCGTCATTTCGGGTGTGTAGAAAGAGCTGGCGTTGGAGGGGTTCTGCTGGTGCCCGGGGCGCCGCCGTCCAGCGGACACGGCAGCGACGAGTTCACCCTCAAGGAGCTCGGTCTCGGTCTCGGTCTCCAGGTCGGTATCTGTTGCGGTGTCGCCTTCGGTGGCAGAGGGTGTGGAGGAGGCGTAGCTGTCGTGGCTGGTGGACGGCGTTACAGAGGTGCTGGTGGCCGGGCTCGTTCGTGGGCGCATGGGGAACCGCTTTGCGATGGCCTTGCGCTGGCCGTACATGCGCTCGATATCTAATGGTCGCGCAATATTAGTTTAAAAAGTAATACAGCCCAAACGACGCACGGGGGTTCTCGAAGCACACAAGGAAGGCGAACTGGGCAGCGTGTCCGGCGAGACTGACGAACAGGACCGCGTAGCTCCCCGAGATGAGGGAGAGGCCGTAGTAGCCTGCGTAGCCCACGGAGTACATCGGATGCGGCGCGAGCTCAAAGACACCGTCAAACACGAGGGCGCCGCGCTGGAAGAAGACGTCGCCCCAGTACCAGCCATAGTCTTTCACGACGTTGTGGGCCTCGGTTTTGACCCAGAGGTTGAATCCAATTAGTAGGAAACCGCCGATCCATCTGGAGGGTTGTGAGTGGCAGAAGAAAGGTGGGAAGAAGGGCGCTTAGACCTCAGGACGTGGACAGAGAGCGACAGGCCCTCGGGGACGCGGAAACACGAGAATGCAAACATACAGTACGCCAGAAAATCGCTACAGGACAAGTTAGACAAAGAGAAATGCGAGGAAGGCCACATACTTGAGGAGGATCACGTCGACGGCCTGGCGAAACAGCAACCATGTGTTGTACTCGAGAGGGAGCTCCTGCACAGAAAGTCGGATTTCATCTCCAAAGACTTGACAAGAACGACGCACATCGAACGAGTAATCCTTGCCCATCTTTCCCACCAGCTGCGCCTTTATCCAGTTCCGCACGTGCGGGCGGCGGGCGGGATCGAGCCATCCGAGCTTCTGCACCTCGCGCACGATCCACTTCTTTTTGCTCTGTTTGGTGAGGATCCAGCCAAGTCCAGCGTCGTACGCACCGCGCCAAAAGGCGAAGTAGAACAAGAAGAAGAGCCTTGCGACGGTGCGAGGAAGAACCGCGAAAATCACGAGTTGGAGACCTAGGAGCGCCAAATTTAGCAGGTCGAGGTGACTTTTTGGGTACGACGGATGGAAGAGGGTGAGGACATCGTGGGTAGTCGGAACACGGAATACTAAGAAAACATTGAGCACATTCGACAGTCAACTCGGCTGCTTCGTTGACCTTCGCCACCGGGTGTTTTGCCCCAAACCACTTCTTCACGCTTGACCTCTTCATGCTTAGCCTCGTCTTGAATTGCTTTTTCTGGGGTTTCTGGGTTGGCAGATGCAGTTCTTTGGCGCAGAAACGTCTGCGGCGTTGTCATCGCGGAGCCCTGAATTTTTGAAGCGTTAAACCAGGAATTCGGCGGAAAGCACGAAAAACACGCGCAAAATGTCGTGTGCCAGTGACCGTCACACTGTGACTCTTCCAGCGGATCAACACGCCCGGGAAAGCCCGTACAAGGTTGAATTCATTGAGATATTACGGGAAGGCAATAGCGCGTAAAATCGACGCGTTCAACAGGTAATTTCCCTCAACTCCAGGTCTACAACTGTAAATATTTCCAAGTGCTCTTCAATAACGAGAGGAATGTACTGGGCCTAGTGGGCACCTCTCGTCGCTTCTCGTTCGGCCGCCACCTTTCTTCTTCAAGTGAAGCTTTTCCGAACCTTTGCTTCGTTCGTCGCTCGTTAGATCTCCTTCACCAATTCTTTTTCTGCACTGAACCTGCCTGGAACTTGTTCCCGAGAACTCTACATTCCGCTGGATTTACATATCTGGGGCCTACACATGTGTTTCTCGGCAATGAGATGAATTCAGTTAAACGTGTGCGAGTTTTACTGATCCAAAACCCCCAGCTGAAAAAAAAATCGAACCGTGGGAATGAGTCCTTGATGAACGCTCAACCACTTCGAATTCCCCGTTATATGGGTTAAGAAGGTAAAAACAAGGACTGACACTTGAAAGTGACTCACCCAGTATCAAGGTAAACAAGAGGAACGAAATGGAATCGAAGTTCGTCGGTTTTCGAAATTCTTCTACAAAATCACTAACACTGTGGAGTGGGGCATGAATGTGACCGTGACCGAAGCAGTGCGCGTTGAGGTTTAGAGGTAGTCTAGTGTTTACCGCGGGGGTCCGATCGCAGTGCTCCCTTATTATGTAATTGCGGAGTTTGAATTGACACGTGCCACGGCGCGCTTCTTTTCCGCAGCACCAGCGACGCGTTTCTTCCTCACCTCCTGCTCAAACCTCAGTCTGTCTCTCTCTCTGGGTGCTCTCCCTCATGTCCGGACCCCCTGCGGACAGCAAGCACCGAAATTGTTGTGCCTCGCTGCCACATAGCGCGCCTTTGACCCTCACCGTTCCTATCGGACACCAATGTACCTTGACCCTCCAATGGTGTTTCCCCACTCTTGTTCTCTATACTCTCTCCACTTGGATTTTCTCCCGGCCCACTTGCGTGGTGGATAAACGCCAGCAAGAATGACAACAGCGGTGAAGGCGCACGCGGGATACGTGGCCTCGAGGTACGTGTACCGCCTCTCGGTGTGATGCCCTTGCTCATCCACCCACCCAACACAGTGCACGCCGACACGAAGAATCGCCGGTCTTTCTTTTACAGTAATGTTTCTCGCGCCCGCATTCACTCGTTCGCTGTACTACGGTACGTCCTCATTTCCACTTTCTTTACCTTTCTTGCTGATTTGCACTCACAACACGCGCTCACCTCGAAACTTCGCTGCCGTCGACGCCGGGAACGTGCAGAACGAGGGCGATAACGATCGAAGGGGGAGGGAGAGTGCACCCGACGTTGAATGGATTCCAAATCCGGCGCGTTGGGCGGGCCCCAAGAGTTCAGGTCGTTGTATTTATTCAGAACACTGGTACCCTGATCGCGTCGCAGGAAAACTTGACGAGCGGAGCATGGATACAACGTGAAGACGCCATTGCTGGTCTAGGACGGGGTTCGAACTTGGGCTATTCACAGTGAACTCGACGGTGTCCCCTGAGAGTCTCACGTTTAGGAGCCCGCGGGGATGGCTAGGTCGCGTACTCTGGGGCTCAAAGGCGAGTAAAACATGCCGAAGAGGGAGTTTCGCGCGATGTGATGGGACCCCTGAAAATTCAGAGTCCGCAATTACATAATAAGAGAGCACTGCGATCGGACCGGCGCGGTAACTAACAGACTTCAACAAGCGAGTTCCGAGCTTGATCGTTGAAGCGTCTGTCTTTGAGAGACTAGTTTAGAGGCAGGATGCAACCCAATCATCTGCGGTCTTGAAGGTGGGCCGTCTATCGGGAAAGTCATCCGGCGCAGACCGCGCAAAAGATTAGTGGGCCACTTGCTTTGATCACAGTAGCAGATTGCGAGACGACAAGGAAGTCGTATGGAGGATTTGACCAACCGCACCGGAATATTAATGTCGAAGCAAGGTTCAAGGCGGTTCGGCAGATGCCGAATCATGTCAACTCCGAGTCGGATCGCAAGTTTGTATATCTTTGCGAGTGATGGCCGATCCTGACTTTGTCCACAACCTCAACGATTCTCAACTTGTTTGGAACTTGGTTTGCGACAATACATTCTATAATCCTCGACTCAATTTATTTCTCTAGTGTAATATTCTCTGAGTCGCAACCTGCGGCGTAAACCCTGCGGGAAAATTTGGATCGTAGCCTAAGTTGAGCCCAGGAGGCCGTAGCCTTGAGAACTTTGGGTCCGGGACACTACACGGGGCGCATAATTCGCCAACAACATTCTGCGAGAAATCAGCGGCGGGGATTTTGACCGCGACCAACGTTTGCGAATACGAAGAATATCCACATCCAATTGTTGGACAGACTTGGACCATCGATGCAGCGCAACCTTGAAAGCCTCGGTCCCGGTCCACTCGCTCCCGGCAAAATTTGCGCCCCGAATTATGGCTCTATTTGATTGCCGCCGAACTGGCAACTTGAACTGTGCCTGCTCGTGTGCCTGCCATGTGTCCGACGCGTCAAATTCAATTGGTTTCGGTTCACACTCTCCGGCGAAATTTGCGCCCCGGAATAAGGCTATCTGACTGGCAGCTTGAACTGTGCCTGCGTGTCCGACACCCGTATATATGTAGGTAAGTAGCTTGCTCTGTATCTACTTGTGGCATTTTTTTTCACCCAACACATCTCTTTTGTAATACACAGGCGGCTACCTGCGTTGAATACCACAATGTGAGCATCTCGCGCCCAACTAAAGCTCTTGCTCATATAAAGCAGGGCCCCGCCAGATCATCTGAAGGACTGGATGCAGCACAACCTTGCCGTTCTCGGTTCGCGTCCCCTTGGCGAGATTTGCTTACCCGGGGCGCACGACGCCGGCGCGTTCAAGCTCGAATTTGGAACCACCGTTGGAGGCATCGAGTCCAATGTCCTCACGCAAACTCTGTCCATCTATGGGCAGCTTGAGCACGGTGTGCGGTGGATGGAGATCAGACCGTTCCTCCTGCGCCAGAAACACCTTTTCGGAGCCAGTGCGTAAAGATTCCATTGGCCCTTGTACATTTACTGACAGCTTGTACAGCGGAAACAAACTGGTACTGCGGGCACTTCAGCCCCATCGGATACGCTCTCGACTGGCAGGGCGGCTGCGGGGCAACGATAGACGAGGTCGTTGCAGACGTCAACAGATTCACGAGCGAGCACCGCGAACTCGTCATCCTGGACATCAGTCATATCACATTTCTGGAAGCAAGCTTGAGCGGCGCCACTGAAAGTTCACTAACGCCCGACCAACGACGCGAATTGCTCACTAAGCTCGCGGGTATTCATAACCGCTTTTATGTGCCCGTCGGGCAGCTGGAGAGTCTTACCCTCGATACCTTCATCGGGCAGCACCAGGCCGCCGTGCTCGTCGTGTTCGACTCCGACAGTGACGGACTCTTCAGCGAAGCCGAGCTGACCGAACACCAATTCTACCGCAGCCACCGCTACGCCGTCAACAAACACTTTGTGACGCGCATGCAGACCCACGAGGAAGCGGTCTCCTCCACGCTGCCGCCGAACCGCTGGCGCGAGCCGATGAACAACCCTAACAGCGTCCTCCGCCTAGCTGACGCGCAGCAGGCGCAGGAGTTCCCGTTCACGCTGCAGGAGCTCGCTAAGAACGGGATGCAGACCGGCATAATCATTACCGACAAGGTGGAGGGAGCCGACCTACTTACCCTCTGTCTAGCTGTGAGTTTCACCCGCGTCAGCCCGCACGAGCTCGTCGTCGTATATGGCGGCGCCCGCATCACCGATGGCGCGGTGCGGCAGCGCGTGCAGGACGCCATCAACGCGCCGTGCGCGCTTGACGTCACGAACGGCCTGTGCGGCGGTGATCCGTGGGAGGGCACCTTCAAGAGCCTCGCGGTCGTCTACTGGCACGATGACTGGGTCAAGGCGCGCTTTGGGAAGGAGGGCACCACACTGCACTTTGAGCGCGACTATTTGAGGAAGCCCGGGGCGGAAATCGAGGATCAGGCGGTGTATTACGAGAATTGGCGGAGGATTATGAGCTAGGTTTGATATAGTGTCTGTCAAGAGAGACGAGACGATCCCCAAACTTAAGCCAGTACGCAGGGGACTAGGGTAAATAACTGGTATTGTCCAGCTCCCCCTCCTTCCCTGCGCCGAGAACCTGATTGTACCAACATACGCGTGTACCTCAGTTTCTCAATATAATTGCTTGCCTTTTGGAAGAAAAGATATTCACAGGGATTTTCAGTAACTTCTGTGGGCGAGAACATATTCTCGCTATATGCATTGACATTATTGTAACGCAAATAAGTGGGAAGAAAAGCACAAAATCTGGTGGGGGGGGCTTGCCTGATGTCCCTTCCGCACACCCTATCATTACTTTCTGTATGCAGATTCGACACTGCCGAGTGCGCAGAGCAGCAGACGGAGAATTCGAACCGTGGGAATGAATCCTTGATGAACATCGAAAACTCAACCATTCAAATTTCCCGCTTCCGCCCTGGTCGAATGCGTTATTATAGGCGGGTCAAGGGAAGTACCTGACAACTCAGTCAGTCAGTATCATCAATGTAAACGGACGGAACCAAAGTTCGTTGGGTTTGGAATGTATTCTGCAAAGCTGCCGCCCGTCGAGGAAAATAAGACAGGATCGAGCTTGAGTAGTACGAATTAAGGGAGTTGAATCTCACCGTGGTGGAAGGGTGGACTGCGGGCAAGTCGACTTTGACTGGCACCGCAGTTGAAGTTTAACCAGTGGCCGAGAAGCCCGATGTGGATCTATTATTTCTTCAACTCTTTTACGGCCGCGGGCACGGCTCTAGGTTTTGCCCTGTCTGTCTTGCGCCGCTTCGCGTATGCAGGTAGAAGCTTGGGGTCAAATAAAATAGCTTCCTATCGCCCCCATTCAAAATTCCCTATGGGTTCGTGTCATGGCTACAGAGTTCTGTCTGTCGGCTTCGTCTCGCGCGATCTTCCACACGTACGGATCGACGAGAATATATTTTCTGTTTCATTAATATCTCCCGGGATCATCGCGGATTTTCCACTAGTATGAGCGAGGTAAGACTCCTACGCGTTCAAGTTGACGTCTATCGTTCACGGGCAGATTTTCCTGTGTTTCATTGATGCATTTCTTTTCTGGTCAAAATCCCCTACGGGTGTAGAACCGAAAGCCCCTACGGGAATGGTGTGAGGTCTACGGTTTTGTGGGCGCTCATTTCTCTGGATTTCGTAGCACGCTGTACCGTTTGAGGTGCAGGCTCAGGCTTCAAGGCTCTAATTGCCCTGTGTACGGATAAAGTTGACAGGCTCGCAGGCTGGGTGTGTCTGCCCCATTTTTTCACAAGTACTGGTAGGTATGGGTGCAGGTTTATCCGGGGAATTTTTTTCTCAAGTTTTCCGACTCACAGGCAAGTACTTACAGGTCTCATGTGTCCGCTTAAGTTTACTCACGTTGAAATTGATGTCTTGACAGGTTGGATCTGCTTCATCGTATTTCAGGCCATCGTCCCAATAAGTCTTGTAGCTGGCCATGGCCATTTGGCTTAATAAACAGAGACATAAGGAAATTGAAGCCCCAGCTCATTTGTGAATGACGAAGATGTCGTACCCAAGTATGGTTGAGCGATCCTCTAAAGTCTAAGAGGTTGATCTGTGAATAATCAATTTAAACTGTGGGTGAACCAATTTCCGTTTCAGCGATCGGTGGTCATGCTAGTGTCGACCAAGATATGTCTGCTCAAGAGAATGGACAGGTAGAACGATATCCATTCTTAGTTTTGGTTGTGGCTGAATTCGGCACACGCGCGCCCGGCCATACGGCAAAAGCTTAAATCTCAACCACAAGTTCAATCCTGTTGGATTGCATTGTAGTTTGCGTTGACTTTCGGCAAGGCCACGATATTTCTGCTGACTTGGAATGCCGGAGTGACGAGGCAGGAACACCCGACGGAGGCATCGGCGGGGTATACTGTGCAGTAAACGGTGTTGAGTCAAGGGCGATTGTCAGACCGCGTTGGAACCCTGAGGCGGTGTTTAACCGACGGGCCGACGGCGCTGCCTTAATGTGGCTCCTCTGTGGTCGGTGATTTACTCGGAAAGTGGGACGAGGATCCTTGTCTGGCAATAATGGGACGAGGTGAAAACTCAATTGTACCCCGCGCGTGATACTCTTCACAAGCGAGAGTCCGCGACCTCCTTTAAATGCGTGAAGGTGTGTCGCTCAAAAGCCCGCCTCACCGAGATACGTAGCTAACTAACTGGATTTTATACCATGAATAGTGCGCGTGCGCACTCGGCGTAGAATTCTAGTACCTAGGCCGATGGCACATCGGCATTAATATTGTCAATGCTGAGCGCAGATGTTCGTTTGCATTGTCCTGCATCGCCCCCGTACCGGTGGATTTCCTTTGGATGTCCATCTGGAAAGGAAATTAAGCACATTTTGCACGATTCCTGAACTTGCAAGCCGCTGTCCGAGGGAAAGTTACAGTAAATAAAAGAGAGCGTCCCACACTCTGCGGCCGCAAATCTATGTAATGGCATTGGCACGCGGGAGTGACAGTTTACGTTAGTAGCGCAAGATGAAAAGCACATACGGTCTAGAGGAAAAATTGAACCGTGGGAAGAATTTGATGGAAGCTCAACTGTCGCTCTGGTTGACTACCAGTAGTGAAATTCAAATTTTCCATAGAATTACTCCATAGCTGGAGACTGTGAACTAATACACAATTAAAATCAAACAAGATTGAAACTGGAGTACTACGGACACCTGAGACTGAGTTCGGAAGAAGTCTGTTAAAGATGTATTAACGAGTCAAGGAATGGGGTAGACCAACCCATATTTGACACTGGCCACAGGCGCTGGTTGCCTGCACTCCGAGGGGCATATCTTGAGTGAAGTAAATCACCGTCTTGTCGGTGCAGCAATCAAGTAAGACATGTCCAAGAAGCCTGACGTGGAATCGGAGTCCTAACTGCGAGTTCAAGCACATAAGGTATTACCAATTGACCTCGGTACGAACATCAGACACGTTCATGAAACTCAGATGACTGCTGATTGTTATTCGACTTGAGAAAGTTAGTTGAAGGAAACATATGTTTATCAATGGAAGGCGGCATCAAAGATCGAGCTTGAGTGGGAGGTGGATCTGGCCATGCATAGGGCCGTGGACTCTTGGTGACGGGGCAGGTCAAGTGTGACCACGCGCAATAATCAGCAGTCTTGAAGGTGGAGTCCTGCTTGAGAAATTGAGAACCAGAGTGCAGTCTACATGAACTGAGGAAGCATCAGCTGTTGCGAAGGTTAGTTGATGAAGGCGTAAGTATAATACGAGGGCCTTACCTCCTTCCTTCTCCAGGAAAAAGAAAAACGAAGTTGACGGGCGGCCATCAACCCGACAGTGATGGTAAAAGCTTGAATCTCAACCAACAGTTGAACCCTGCCTGTCATTACAGATTGCCTGGAGCAAGCGGCACGCACACAATATTTCCGCATGACTTGGGGAATGCCGCAGTGACGAGGCAGGAACACCCGACGGAGGCAAGCCGACGGGACACATGGGCTCGATATCTCGTCGGCGGTGTGAGTCAAAGGCAATTGTCAGACACGTTGGAACTGAGGCGGTGTTTAAGCGATGGCCCGATGGCGCCAGGACGGCGCTAACACAGGCCACCGGGTAAGTTGTGCGGTACTTTATCAAGCGAGGCACGAGCAGAGAGATTATGAAGCGAGGTACTTACGGGCGCTGGGTTAATGTGGGTCTTCGGTGGTCGGTGACTTGGTCTGAAAGTGGGATGAGGATTCCTGGTAATTGAAATGGGACGAGGTGAAAACATGCAAGGTGTGTGGTGACCTATCGCTGCTGACGTCAATCTAGCCGTTCTCTCCTCCTCTTCTTCCACCATGTTCTCCTCCATCTCAAACTTCCTCCCGCCCTCCACTCCTCACAACCACAAAAGGCAGATCAGATTCGGGTTGAGGACAACGATCCAGGCTCAAAGTCAGACACGAACAAGACAGGGGTCACTAAAAAGAAAAAGGACAAGACTGCAAACAAGGTGAATATGGCATTGCTACCGGGGACTGTGTCTGCGATAATACACAGATCCACGACTATGATGCAGTTGCCTTTCCTTACCATCAAAGATGGCACCAGCTAAGCCAAAAGCATAGCATAGCCGCTATTTACTACATTTTTTAATCAGGTAGCAGTCAGCACTATTTTTACTGCCCATAGGGTAAGGCCTTGCTATTGTAGCACTGCGGCCAAGAAGCCAGCAAGAAAATTTAGACTATATTATCTATCAAGACGGTGCTAGTTGTATATTGTGCTCTCCGTATGGAGTAGAATAACTTATATTTTGCGAAGCGTTACTTCAGATTTGCTGCTCAACTTAGTGGCAGCATTAGCAGCCATTGGTTTTACAGTACAGTATTGACCACGGCATGTTCCTAAGCTAGATGCCTACAATCCTAGCCTATTTCCAGCTCGATCCGTCTAGAAATGAGTGTGCAAAGTCCGAATTGATGGTGACACAAGGACCGGGGGGCCAAAAACAGCCAAAAACACAAATTGATCTTGCCTCACTCACATTTGCCGTTGTATTTGTGGGGATTTCAAGTATGTAGAACCTCTTTTTCACATTAATGAAACATTTAAAGCTTAGAATTCAGGTCGGACAGAACCAGCAACATTATTTTCAAAGTGTTGCAAGGACCAGGGTTGACTCAAGGAAAGGGGGAATACTGTATTTCTTATTTAGAATCTACAAAGATTTTTTGCTTACCTATCAGCATAATGTTTTTTAAGGCAGCACTGCTAAAATCTCAGTACAGGGACCTAAGAAAGTTATACTTATAGTTGTTGAGGTAAGATAAATTACCTGCTGATTATTACAATTTAACAGGGTTATAACAATAAATTTGTACATGTTAAAATTAAAAACTTCCAGCAAAAATATATAATTTTCAATTAGTTTTTACAGCTCTTTGCGTAAGTAATGGCACTACATCTATTTTTAGAAGAAAGAGCATTTTGAACCCTACCAGGTTTTAGGCTCATTACTCCCTCATTTCTGAATGGATTGACATAATTCTAGGTGCATTGGAGAGTGGGTAAGGCGGGCCTTCCATTCATATCCATTTCTAGCTCCAACTCCCCTTAATTGGCGATCCTTAAATTCACACCTTTCGATTCAACCACAACTTGTTAATTGAATAACTTCATGGTTTCTGATTCGATTTACATAATTTCAGCCATGGTGGAGTCTATAAATGGATTTAATTGTCCTAGATAGTGCAGATTGTGTCAGGTTTGCGGCGCATTTGCGTTGGATCCCGTTAAACGGAAAATTCCGAAAGGTGTGGGAACCTCAGTTGTCTTGGTACAAAACCATTATGTTTTGTCCATGAAACCTTGGCCGGGCCTCCCCCTTCAATATGAATCCAGTTTGGCATAAATCGAATGGGAAATGAGCGAGTATCGTCATTTCCAATTTAGGATTGGCACCACCAAGGCTGATTTTTGGCATAGCTGAAAACTTTGAATCAAAGGGCAACATTTATAGCAATTGAAAGCCCGCCTTACACGCTCTCCAACCCATCTAGAATCATGTCAATCCGTTCAAAAATGAGGGAGTAATGAGCTCAAAACCCGGTAGGGTTCAAAATGCCCTTTTTTCTAAAAATAGGGGTGGTGCCATTAGTTATGCAAAGAGCTGTAAACTAAATGGGACAAAGTAATATCAAAATTATTTAAATTTGTACATCATTGAATTATAAATATATGGTAATGCTAGTCTTTTTTATGGCGGTCACATTGCACATTTATTATTCTGACCTTTTTTTTTTTTTTTTTTCACTTTTTCACCTTTTTTTTCGGGTTTTCAACTTCTTGAACTTTTTTTTTCACATTGCCATAGTTTTTTTTTTCAAGATCATGAAATCTTTCAAAACATCAGTGGCGATGTGTTTTATGGAGCATGGGTAGTAGGAATGAGTGGCACCCCTAGATTGGGGTTTATCACTGATTGATGGCCGGGATCAATCAATCCTGTACCTCTGCCTCTGAGGTAGAGTCTGCTGCCAACCTGGGCAGGCTAGTATGGTGAGCACTGAGGCCTTTACAGGCACTCTTGACTAGTTTTACAGCTGTTTTCAAAAAAGTAGACGGGTTTGATAAAGTGGAGCTGTTCATTTTGTGCTTACCTTTGTTGACTCATTGATTGTCGGTTGTCGAGTCCGATCTTCCGAAACGGCCTCAACTCATCTCAACCATAATGCCTTTGGACGGGGATGAGATTGGGAATACATACCCTTGGTCCACCCAGCATTGTATCCAAACCACAGGGGAATTTACGAACTGAGGAGAGCAGAGGGACCGTGATGACGTCGTTTTGGTGCATCAATCAGTCAATAATGGTAAGCACGAAACGAACAGCCCCACTTCATCAAACCCGTCTACTTTTTTGAAAACAGCTGTAGAACCAACATGCGTGAACTTGGCACATTGTCCTGATCGAGGCCATCAAGCGGCAAGTCGGCATGCACAGCCCCCGTACTGAGAAAAAATAGTTGAAATCTTGCTTCATATAAAGTTCACTTCAATTATGGAACAACTAATGACAACCTCTGTTCAAAAGACAAAAAAATGTGGCTGGAAGAGGGAACACAAAAAAAAAAGTACAGAAAGTTGAAAATCTGAAAAAAACGGTGGAAAAGTGAAAAAAAAGCCCGGAATAATAAATGTGCAAAGTGACCGCCATACTTTTTTGCCGGCTATGCGCTACGCAAAAGGCTCGCTGTGTCATATATTTTCACTCAAATATAAAGCATCGGCGCGCATTGTGACTAAGTAATTTTCGGCCGGCTACGCCTACACAAAAGGGCCTCTGTATAATATAATCCAAAATTGTAGTGCAGCATTCCAGTTAACAGGTAAACATCACTCGGCTACACAGTAAAACCTTTAGTGTAAAATAAAAGCCGCTATGAGTTCAAGCACTATCATCAATAGCTCAATATGCTAGAGCTATTTCATCTAAATAAGTTAAGAGATCAATAGTAATAGCCTTGATCCTTACCCCTTCAACTAAGGGAAAAACTAGGTCGTACAATGTTAACATATAGGGTAGCTACGAGTACTCACTTGCTCCATATGGAAAAAGAGTGTTTTACTCCATATCAGATAAAAACATCTAAAATAGGCTGGTTCGCCGTGCACACAGTAATGATTTAAATTTTGAAAAACAAATCAAGCTTCAAATCTTTTAATAGTTTGTTTGAAAGATAAATAAGTATAACCTGATTTTTTTTTTACGTAAATGACCACCTGATAGAATAATACCTAAAATTATACTATTTAAATTATTTGGTATTTTTATCATTTCTCTTATAATTTTGCTTACAGCTCTTTGCAGAACATAAGGTGCGGATCATTTTTTTTCTAAAAATGGACATTTTCGATGGATTTAACTGCTGCCCCTCTAGAAGGTGCAATTCTGGCCCGTTTTCCTCCGGACCACAACCAATCGGTTCGTACCGTAACACTGCATTGTATAGGCATCTTCCCCCATCCAAAACGGTCCACGGAATGCCGGCCCGGAAGACGGGATCATTTTTGGTTGTGACCCCCACTGCAACGAGATTTCTGGCACAATGAAGACTCTGGTGTTATGTCCCGAGGACTATTTGAAAAGCTTTTGTTTTCAAATAGTCGAGAGAGAGTCGATGAATTAGATAATAGGCCCCGTCCATGAAGCATCAATAGCTGAGCGGTTATGAGGTGTTGTCTGTGTAGTATGTGTTTTTTGATTCGTCTGGGTTCAATTCTCAGTACGGTCTTAATCTTTTGAACCCTTGCGAATTACTTTTCTGAGACTGGCACCATTTTCGTCGAAAGTGATGGTCTCGAGCACAGTATAAATCAAGAATATTTATTGTGTTACTGTATCTGGACTCCGGGTCTCAAGCTAAAACTGGCCGCCATAAACTACTTCCTAACAGCGGGGCCTGGAGTTTTGTACCACGGTTCCCCCTTCCGGGACCTTGCTCCAGACTCTTTCCAACACTCTTGGAAATTCGACAGGTCCTCTTTGCCCGTGGCGGCTTCGCGATGTATTTTGTTGTCCCACCTGGTGTAATCGCAAACATCGTAAACTGCGGCATACTGAGCTCTAGCTCTGCGAATCCAGGTGAGGGTGGCGCAAGCACATCAAGCACCGCGGCGGCGCACTTGCGCAGGTTCCATTCGGTGGACATCTTGTCATCCAAATCGTATTTGTCCTCCACGTCTGAATCGATCGTCTCCTCGCCATATGCGCCGATGCACGATTTCGGGGGCTCGCCGGGATTGCCAGTGCCGCTGTTCGCATCGCGCTCGAGCCCGTGTGACTTGCCGCCGCCATAGTGCCTTGGCTTGATGTCGGTGTCCTTGTCCAGCACGGCGGTGTCCTCCGCGTCGCCCTCGAACCAGAGCAGATCGTCCTCGCCGTAGATCATGCAGTCGAGCAGCACGGGCGCGACCTTTCTGAGCAGGGTGGAGGTGGACGGCGAGATCGGTGTCTTCTGCAAAAGTGAGCCAGAACTCGCCAGCCTCGAGGGCGACATTCTCGTTCTTGTCCTTCGTGGAGTAGAGCATGTGCTCTGCCACATTGGCCATCTCGGGCATGAGCTTCTCCGGGCGGGCGGCAAAGAGAGAGAACGAGCGCCTGGCAGACGTGGCAGGGCACAGAGGGGTCGTCGTCCGACGCAAGCTTAAAGAGGGTGGCAATGAAGGTGTTGAGGTGGACAAAGAGGGACTGGGAGCTGACGGGGACAAAGTAGGAGAGGCACGCGACGGCATGGGAGCACATCTTTGCGGAGGGATGCTCAGCGAGCATTTTGGAGGTCTTCACGGAAACTTGGAGGTGGGGGTTGAGATTTCGGCTGGTAGACACATTGGCGCTGGTGAGACGCGGAGAGAGGAACGTGCTGCGCGAGAGACGTCGAAACTTGAAAATGTCGTGTTTTGCTGATTTTACTTTACTAAAGTTGCCTAGAATTGAAGAAGCTTGAGGATTGTACTTGTGAAGAAAGGGTCGAGGGTCTGCTTGAGGAGTAATGGCCCAGAAACAGGCGGTGTGGTGGCCGGACGTGGCAGCGGTGCCTCCGAGCGGATTGTGGCTGTGCGACTTAACTTATGCCCGATTCGGCACATTATGTCCTCGGGGCACTGCCCCAGAGTCCAATGAAGCTAGATATTTTACTGTACACACTATAGCATATATAAAGTTGCACTGTATATCAATTGCTCCGCCATTTGTGGTAAAACAGCACATTCTCTACATAACATTTAAAAACTACTGATGACACCCCTCTTTATCGTTGTTATACCCTCCCATGTCTATTAAAGTGCACAGTACAACTCCATACATGCCATAGAGTGTACAATAAAATATCTGGGTCCATTGCGCCATCCATTTCATCGCAGTAGGGGTTGTAACCGAAAATGATCCCGCTTTCCGGGCCGACCTTCCGTGGACCGTTTTGGATGGGAGAAGGTGCCTATACAATGCAATGTTACACTACGAACCGATTGGTTATGGTCCGGAGGAAAACAGGCCAGAATTGCACCTTCTAGAGGGGCAGCAGTCAAATCCATCGAAAATGTCCATTTTTAGAAAGAAAATGATCCGCGCCTTATGTTCCGCAAAGAGCTGTAAATAAACATAATTTACTGTAGAACTTAAATTTGTACTGTAAATAACTAAACTTTTACATTCTTTATTTTCAGGTAATCATTTCCGCTATGCGGCACTAGTTTATTTAGTTTAATAAATTTACCAGTGCTTAGGTTTCTTCTTTGCTGCCTATGTATTGCCCTGTAAGTGTGGTACCATATGATGGAAGAGTGGTACAGTGAAGCCGCGAAATAGTGGAGTTGCAAAGTTGTGGTAATATTTACCACAATTATGACATCTCCGTGTTTGCAATACTCACTAATTTCCGTCCCGCAGGTCGCTTCCCTTTGTGCCTCCCGGACGCTGTGATGCGGACTGCGGTTCTGTGAACTGCCTGACCCGGGGTGGGTATAGTCAAGTAGTGTTTTACAGAATTTAATTCGTCCTCTAGGGGGAAATTGCTCTTTCGCGGAGCTGCGTAGTTTTAAGGTACGCTAATGCGCGATATATAATTTGTGGTGCGTGTGTGTGTACAGTTCTCTCCGTTTGGATTGAACGCTTTGCCAGGTTCCTCGAAGATTTAGTTCTTCGTTGGGGGCTGGCCTTCCGAAGGTACCGCGGATGGATAGTTTTCTACACTTGCTCGAAGGGTACGCTCCGCAATGCGAATGCTGTTCCGTTCCGGAGTACTCGGGTTATCTGTTATGCTTTATCCACCCGTCTCGAACGTATCGGACGGCAGGTCTCTTCAGTACGGTGCAACACTATACGGATGGCTATAGCGATTCCCTTCGTAGCCTAGTTTCTCCGTTGGTGAACGCCTTGAAACGGAATCACTTCCGTTTCGAAGACTCGGGGGTGAAGTGTGCGAATTGAATGGGGGAAATGGTATGATCGCGTAGGATAGGCCTTCCGTGTACGATGGGGTGGGTTCCTCGCAAGGATATGCGCTCGAACTCCGAAAAGGAACGGTTGCACGAAGCCAAGTTAGGCGACTGGCCGTTTGGTGGTGTGCCGCGTTAATCTACTTCCGCGCGCTTTCAACTCCGGATTGACTATATTTCCCCCGTATCGATTTATCGAAACGGAGGTGAGACGGACGGGGTTTCTTGACAAGCCCTGGCCTTCTAGGTGACCTTGGTTTGTCCTACTATTGGGCGGCACGACCCGTAGCGGAGTGTATTTTAATTTAGTTCCCCACCCTGGTGTACTTCAGGGGGAGTAGCTTTAGGTAAATGCAGTGGGAGGTAATAAGATGGTCATTCCGTATCTTACAGCTGGCTTTTATACTGTACTCTGTCCGATACTCGCGCGCGTATTTATCCCTTTAATTGGAAACGGACGTTCCACCTTTTCAGTTCTGACTCGCCTCTGTGATCGCCCACGCGTTCCCGATTCCGAAGGGGTTAGAAATTGACTCGGAGCAGCCTCGTGTCGCATCCGTTTCCCGTTTCAGCCACCCCGTTTCCCAAGAACCGCCTCAGTTCTCCGTTTAGTCGCCCCGTTTCCCATAGCGCAACCACTTCGTCTCCGTTTGGTTCCCCATAGCCTTCCCTAGTACCGGCCAGGTGGCGGAACGGCAACGCATGCGAGACAAATAAGAGAGCCTGTAACGTTTCCTCGCAAGGTCTCCGTTCGATTCGGGGTCTGGCCTTGATACACCATCAAGAAACTTTTGCCTCCGTTTCGTTTTTGAGTGAATGCGCGTCGAGTTTTTGAGTGAACGCATTGAACGGCCAGATAGCTCTACAATATTTTCCTGCTTGCTTGTGGGTTTCCTATTGATTCGGAGTCTGATGTTCGGCCAGGTGGCGGAATGGTAACGTGCGCGAGACGAATACGTTATGGGGTCTGGCCTTGCTGACGCAGAGGATCCTTTTTGCTTGTGGTCTCGGTGAGTACTCGCGGTCAGATAGTGTAACGGTAACACGCTTGGACTCGATACATTGGGATGGAGCGATTCTCCAAGAGAACCCTGTTCGATTCGGGGTCTGGCCCTGGTGGTGGTGTATCCGATGCTTTTTATTGATACGGAGTCGCTGTCGTGAGTATGATTTTCCTCCCGTTTGGCCGCGTTCAGAGCGCATCACAAAGTGACAGCTCACATCTCCTCCCCACTTTTGAATGCCGACCGTCCCCGGTTGGCGACACTATAAATACAGCCTTGCGCTGGTTCAAAATTTCCGACTCCTCCGTTTCACCGAATGGACACTTCTGCCATTGGCCGCTTTCATTCTACAGTCGCCGTACTGCCAGGCGAGAGCATGGATGTCCCCGCCGGCGGACTATCGCGGTTTCTTCGACAGAACCTCCGTTTCAAGGTTTTCTTGGTTGCGATATCGATTCTGGAAGATCGGTGGGCCACGCGTACCCGAACGTCTATCACCACTCGAGACCTGCACGAAGCTCGGGTGTGCGTACGCATTATTGTCGACCACATGGTTCGTACATCCTTCCTCCTCCTCGAGGGATCCGTGGCTTATCTCCGTTTCAAAGTATTATGCAGCGCGAGTTCGGCAGAACGAGTTTCGCCAGAACTTCAGTCGGCACAATACTCCCACGCAGGCTTCCTGGATGTTCTATCTTATCGGCGTGCTGTTGTATGCGGTGGGCTTTGATGGTGATGACGCGCCAGACGTCCAGGGAATCAACGTCTTCAATCTCGCCGTTTCGCAAGCGGATTTCTTTTTGAAAGAATGCGCTGAGACGGTCGCCCTCTTCCGCGTCTCTAAACAGGCCATTTTCTTGGACTACGAGGAGTACGATCCTCACCACACGGTCGAGCCTATTTTTGCCTCGCGGCAACCCCCGCGCAACTTCAAACGGATTGCGGTAAACGACTCAGTCGTCCTGGACTTTTCGACCAATGAAATCAACAGCCCCGTTTGGACCGACGCACAGCGCGTTGTGGAGGCCACGCTCGTAGCCCTTTCCCGTGTTGACGGTGCTCTTCTAGTTGAAACGGACTCGGAAGGCAAGGTGATAGGTGTGCAAAAGGAGAGTGTTGAGGGCCTGCTTGCTGATATGGTAGATTCTCCCCCTGAGCGTGGCCACCAGGCTGACTGTTTACAAGGGGGGAGTGGAAATTACTTTTGCCGAAGCGCTAGCCCTACTTTGTGCGCGGATGAAGAAGCGTGCGGCCGAGAGCTCTCCGAGTGGAGTGTCGTGAGGCATTCGGCGTCGGAGATGCGAGCGTGCCGTCCGTTTCCCTAAAGTTCATCGTATAAATAGAAGGCCTGTATGTCGAGACGCCGTCTGATATCTGTTGTCTTTCTTCTCAACGAGCGTATTCACGCCGCCATGTCCAACGTCTATCGTCTCCCGCGTCTCGCCCTCGATTCGAATTTCTACGGCATTGAGGAGGCGTGCAAACTTGTCAACGAGTATGCCCTGGACACGGCACTCCGTTTCGAACCCGGCAGTGACTCGCGCGATAAACTTGACGATGTCATGGAACGCTATATTCGCCCGTCTATCCATTTGTTGGATTGCGCGCTTCGCCCAGCCAATACGGGGTGGTTGCGTCGTCACGAATTGACCATGATCGAGTTAATCGTTGTCCACGACGCTATTTCCAACATCATGGGTTTCCTGGCAAGTCCGTCTCGTAATTCATCCGTTTCACCGACTCACGCCATCTCGTGTCGTACTGCAGTTTCGTTTACTCGACGATGGCGGGGTTCTCCCCAGCGATGTTTGCAGAGAGGGACCGCAGACATACGTTGCGTTCAGTGGTGGCTGCCTTCGCGGGCTCGAACTCCTAAACGAACTGGTGGCCGTTTACGTGCCAGAGAGTGCGCATCGAGTGACACCGTCGCTTAACCAGCTAAACCTTTCTCGCGCCTTGATGATCGGTCGCGCCTGGAACGAGGTTGAGGACCAGACGGACTTTCCGTCATTCCTATTATCCAACACGGAGCAGATATTCTTGGGACTCGGAGAGTGATGGTGTTTTGCCGACACGTGTTTGTCTTCATCGCCTCTTCCGTTTCCAATAGGGCCCTCCGTCTTGGTGGCATAAATACGCTTGTTGTACGTCCGGATTAAATAACGCAAAGGGCAGCCTTAGTTTTCGCGCTCCTGTCCTGTCGATCCGGGTTTCGCAGCCGAATGGCGTCCACTCCATCTCCTCCTAGAACCCCTGTCGGAATTGCGCATATAATTGGTAGCCCTGCTGGTCGTGCCCTTGCCAATAAGGTTGAGGAAGCGTGTAGAATGGTCCAACCTCTCGAAATCTCGGATGAGGAGTATGCAGCTCGGCGAGATTGGGCTCCTCCGATCCCAGTATCCATCATTCTGCGCCAAGTGCTTCGCCCGGCCGTTTTCGTGCTTCAGCAGGCACTCGATCCCTCCTTTCATCGTGTCGGGTACGGGCGGTTTGAATTTCCGGTTTCCACCACGCACATGGTGCAAGGCTCACTGCGCAAATTAATGGAACTCGTGGTGCGTTCCGTTTCGTCGCGGTCCTGCGTTCGGCTATTTTTATCGCCATTTGACCCGTTTCGTAGCATCTTATCTCGCTCACGGACCCGGAATACCCTTCGTATGTCGCTCTGTGGGACGGCGTGTCGGGAGTCCATCTTATCCCGGACGAGCCGCCCGTATCCGACGTGACTATGGGACAACTCGAGATTTTGGAATATATGGCGGAAGTATATGGGTTCGCTGGTGAAAATACCGCTGAGGGTGTCCAAATGTCTGCTGCGCTCGAGCATCTAAAACGGGTAGCAACCTGTTGGGCCGCCCTCCTTGGTACACGTGGAGAGTACCCAGAATTCGAACGATCGGGGCGCATGATGCGTCGCCCAATCAATACGGGGTGGTCTTCTCCGTCTGCATCGTAATATAGCTCCGTTTGTCCGTTTCATCTTTGAAATGTAACCATTCGCCCTAGTCCTCTTAGCGAACCGAGCCAGTTCGTTGGAAATTGCATCCGTATCCGAGCGTGATTTAAATTTCCTCGATCGTTTGACCGTTGTCCCGATTGCCAATTTTTTTCTCCTGTCCTATACCATGGCGGCCATTACGCAGGAGTCGTTCGCCCCCCCTGCCTGGATGGCAGAGCTCGAGAGCGTTATTCATGAACTTCGCCGTGGAACCCCCGAGGAACGCCTCCGTCTCGACACAGCGTCGGTCGAAATCCCCGACTGGCGTGAAGCTACCGATACCTGGCTTCCCTCACATAGTATGGCAGACCTGCTGCGATACTCCATTCGCCCGCAAGTTTACTTCATCCAATCCATCGTCGATCCGGACTTTACTTTATCAACTCCGTTTCCGCCCATGAAGGCAAGCCTTGGCCGGGAAGTCCGTGGTGCGATACGCCGCGTGCTTGATCAATTGGTACGCCCTCCGTTTGTATGGTCCGCATGCCCTCCGTTTTAATCGATTCGGACTGTTCTTCAGAAACTGCTTCACGACTCGCGTCCGCACTTCGCGAAGCTTGCGAGAGTAGCGCACAACAAGGTCCGATTGGAAGACATCATTGTTCCAGGCGCCAGCAGCAATATGTTCCGCATCCTCCGCATTATTATGGGCGAGCTTGGGTACGAGGGAGACCAAGGTGCCAGGCCGCAACCATACGATCCCCTCTTCGCGTTTATACGCTTTGAGGATACGGCGTTAATTTCGCGTGCCTCTCTAGCGCACGAACGAGAGTTTCCGGATTTCAACGTGGATGGTTCCTTGTTCTTTGCGCCCAGTATGTAGCTTCGTCTGTACACATCCATCCGCGTGTTTCTTAGCACTTTCTATCTTTCCAAATTTGATGGTGCTTCGTCACGGCGTATCCCCGCTCCGTTGTGGACTATAAATTCCCCTTGGATCGTCCGTCGATTTTTTCACATCCCGCCCTTTCCTTCGTAGGGCAATCAGTCCAAATGGCTCTCCGTTTCGCGCTCCTTCGCGATTATCACCGTGGCGACCCATCATCCTTCCGTTCTCGGACCCAGTTCGAAGTTTTCTTCATAGACCTCGATACCGAAGAAGATTTGGTCCGGTTCCTTCGTCGCCCCGAGGTGGCCAGGTTTTCTCAACAGATACTGGCCCCCCTTCGCGACCAAGTCATGCTTATCCGTGACCGTTTCCACCTCGCACCGCCCGTGGCGCGAGATTCGCCCTGGATCCGTTTCCAGACCTCCATTTACATGCGTTTCTTGGTGTGTCCGTTTGCCGTTGATTTATTGAATTTTTTTGTATTGAAGCCTTGGCAGTCCTTTATTCGGCTGGCCATAGTTCCAGACGATAGAGGCGTTCCAGCCAGACGGATCCCAACTCCGTCCGTCGCCAGTCTCCTTTACATGATGCGCCTCATCCGTCGATTCGGATTTGAGGGCGACGACGAGGCTACCCGTGCCAGCAGCGCGGAAGATGATCTCCTCGTAGTGTTTAATCATGCGCATGAAACGATATTCGGCATGGCCACACGCCTTGCGAGCTCGCAAATCCGTTTCTCCAATACGCTCTCCGAAATCCAAATGACACCAGCGCAGGGAGTGCTGTCATCTTGCCCGTTATTGTCCGTCCGTGTCACGAATTTGGACCACGAGCCCGACGTGGAACGCCACCGCCTCGACCCTGTAGTAACTTCTACCGATTCCGATTCGTTTGTATCCTTGTAGCGTAGATAATCGAATCGGGGTTCCACCTATTTTTGGCAGCTCCGTTTGCGTAATTTCCTTTCTGGGCTTAATCGTGGTTGTCGCGAACCCCGTCCACTCCCGTTCCGTTCTTGGTTAAAAAGAGTGTGGTTTGTCGAAGAAATCCAGCATCCTCTCTCCCTCCCTTCATGGATCTCTCCGTGATCGTAGAATGTGGCGAAGACGGCCCTTCCCCCCGTACCACTGAAGAATTAACGCGCATACCGGAGGCGCTGCAGCTCCTTCTGGGCCCGTATCGCTCTCTCCTTCCCGATCCACGCCTCTACGGAGAGGACCGTCATGGTCTTCTTCGCTACTTTGAAGAGGTGGTGGGCCCGTACGCCAAATTGATCGACAAGGGTTTTCCGACTCGTGCAATGGTCAAACACCAAATGCGTCCGGAATCAGTTGAATTCTTGACCCCGCACGTAGGCGAACTGCTCCGTTTCCTCGTGGGTTCCATCTCGTCCTATACTGCACGACTTTTTAATCCAATCCTCCTCAGGGACTTGCGTATGTGATTGCGCTGGAAATTGTGTCGAATTATGGCCCTCCCATGTTGTTCCCGACGGAGGCCATACGGACCCTCAGTCTTATGCAGAAATTCGACGGCATCTTGGGCAGCCCAACCTACGAAGTCGGCCCCGCACTTCAATCCATCATCATGAGCTGGCTCAAGCTCATGATCGGTTGTGCGCGCCAGCGCCGTCTCAGCTACACGGACCCAATTGACATCCCCCCCGTTCGCGACCTCGCGCATGTTCCTTGCGTACCCTCTTGGACCGTTGAAGAGATCGCGACCCTCCAGGAAGAAGAGCACAATGACCCTTGGGTGGCTGAAAAGTATTGGCTCCGTGAACGCGTCGAGGCGTGCAATCGGGCCGGAAAGGAGCTGAGCGATGTTCTTGCCGATGTGGCTGGCGCCGAATGGTATCCCTCGATGCCTTCGTAAAGGCATCCGTATTATAGCTCCGTTGTAGTACTCCGTTTAGTAGAAATCGCTCTGACATGTCCGTTTCCGTATTGGCGGTTTCCTATAAAATGGGCACTGCACAACGCAGGTTTCTTCATGTCTTCTGTCCCGATTACGCAGACCTCAGACCTGCTGGCCAAACTTCACTCCATCCTTCCACCCGCCACGGGTTCTAGGATGGAGCCTAGCCTTCGTGCCCTTTGGGTATCGCAAGTTCGCAACCTTTGCCAGGGAATCCATGAAACGATAGGCGGGAGAATATTCACAGATTTCCCTGCCCCGCTTCGTAATGAGCTCCGTATTGCAGTTAAGATCTTGCTCTCAAATATCGTGAGTGTTTGCGCATCCGTTTCGGACATGGAGATGCATGTGGTTAATCCCTCATGTTATCGTAGATCTTGATTGGCGCGACGAAGACCAGCGTCGAGAGCGATCCTTCCAACCCTGCGCAGTACTATGTTCCCGGTTTCGGAACCCTGATATTCGCAATGGCCGAGCAGTTCGTTATTTTGTGCGGGTACGAGGGCGATGAGGATGTTCCGAGCCGGGAGGGTATTTTCAGCGCCGTTGCGTTAATTCAGCACGCAATGGTTATCCATCCGAACTACGAGTCCACGCCTGTCGAGGCACCCGGCTATTCCTCTGCCCAGACCGATCCGTTCTTCTACGGAGTCGGTACGCGCATCAAGGCACGCCAGGTCCAGGAAATTCTTGAACACGGACATCTCCTTCATCGATTCGGCGAGAAGCTCCTCCGTTACGACCACACGCTCGGTAGCCAGGCCTACCATCCCCCTACTTGCTCTCCGGAGGAGCGAATTTTTACCGTTACAAGCCCTTCGCTTCAAGCGTTCCGGTCCGC
Organism: Mycena metata; assembly: GCA_029378385.1. Classification (NCBI taxonomy): domain Eukaryota; kingdom Fungi; phylum Basidiomycota; class Agaricomycetes; order Agaricales; family Mycenaceae; genus Mycena; species Mycena metata. Next base: position 333,695 of record JARKIB010000064.1, on the reverse strand, counting down.
GTCCACGCCTGCTTGATGGGTCCGATAGATCTCTCCGTATGGCCCGAGTAGTAGCGTCGGCTAGTCCACCCCTCCGTTACGTTTCCCTGGCGGAGATCTGATGAAATGGAAACGGAGCTTCTATCGTGTCTTTGAACTGACTCCAGCCCTTTATAAGGGTAAGCTTAGTCGAGTTTGTGTCCTGGCACCCCCCCCCTTCCGTTTCCTTGCTCGTCATGCCAGTGCCTTCATACACCATCGACAACGCGCTCCCTCGTTTATACGCCCTTTCGCTGCCTCCCGACGCGCTTTCCAGCCCGTTCTATATCCCAAACGAGGGATTTCCCAATTTTCTTCAATACCGTATGCGTGTTTTTACGCACACCCTTTTGCGCGCCATAACGCATGACTTCATCCATACGGAGTCGCTCCCAGGATTTCCTCGAATGGAATTACTGAAGCTTCACGAGTGGATTGAAATCCTGATGCTCCATTTTGTGCGGAAAACCTTTATCATTTTTCTGCCTCCGTTTGACTGATCCGCGGAACCAATTCGCAGCGCTTGGTTTCGAGAACCCTCAAAATCCGCACGGAAAGGCTTTCCGCTGGAGATCTATCTTGGCTTGCCGTGCCTCTTGACATCCCAGCCGAGGCTTTCCAAATGCTCAAGCTGTCCGTTTACTTGTGCGATTTCGTGGCATTCGTTATGCCCACTCCGTTTCCGGCCGATCATGACGCCCGTATCCTCTATCCTCTAATGGAGCTTTCAAAGCGGCAAGTACTGTTGACTGGTGCACGGAGCGATTATGCCGAGTACGATAGCCGCGGTCAGTACGAGCCGGCGAGCTTGCTCTTCTCCCATGCCGGTACGGTGCAAAACGCGCAGCACAACGTTATCCTGTCGCCCACCCCTCTCCATTCTGTCCCACTCGCCATCGGCTTTACTGGTGAGCGGAGAGGTCCTTTTTCTCCGAACCAGCTCCTGAAGTCCGTTTGACTTTGCAGATTCTCCTTTATTTCTGGAGGAAATATCCTCCGTTTCGCGCCCCTATGTAGATTCCATATTCGACAGCACCTTTTCTGGTGTGATGGGTCTGGGGGCATCGTAGCGTAGTTGGTCCCAGTGGCTTTATCTTTACGTTGTTCTCGAAAATAGTTCATGCTCGGCTGTGGCCACAGCCGAGGTAGTCGTTAAGTTCGAATAAAATTCCCAGTAGCGCGATTCCGCAGGTTGATCAGGCCCTAGAAATCGTTAACGCCTACCGGTACCTCCATTCAACGTATTTCCTTAGTCGCTTCCTTGGTCATATGCTGCGTCCAGCATTTCCTATATCCTTTGTCCTATATCTCAGTTTCCGGCGTGTTTCTTCGAACTCGCCCGGCTCAGGTCGACAGCTTTACTCAGTGTTTGTGTTTCCGCGCGCCATTTCCGACGTGACGCGTACTCCACCCTAATTTTATGGTGCGTGATTCCTCGCGCACTCCAACTCCGTTTCGGGGGTATGTCTCCTATTCGACGCGTTTTTACGCGTTATTTCGAGTGAGACGCCAAAGTTTGGCCCCCTCGTTTTGGGTGGTAGGCTCACGACCGTTATTCCGCGCGCCTTTCAACAATTTTCGCGTGATTTCCGGATTCGAATAGCCATTTCTCCCAGCCTGTACCGATTTCTGTCCTCCTCAATTCGTTGCACACGACAATCGTGACGGATTCGTGTCATTCGGATTATTGCAAGTGCCCTCCGTTTACGATTTACGTGTATCGATGAAAAAGGTCCTCGGTTGCCGAAAAGGAGCTATCCCCTAGAAGTTGAGCCACACGTCCTTTGACAGCTCCGTTTCGCTTCCTCGTAACGATAGTGGTTTTATAAGTGCGATTCCCGTGCCGCGACTTTTCGACTGAGTGTCGTGTGCCCCTTTCCAGCAAATTGTCGCCTTGGTCAGATAGGGGCTGTTTCCCTTTTTTATCCAAGTTCCTCCCCGCGCTAAATTTGTCTCGGTCACGCGGTGTGCCTGGCTGCGCAGTGACTTCTCCGTTTCCCTGCATAGAAGCCTTAATAGCCGACGGTCCGCGCCGGCCCGTCTCCGCTCGGTAGTTACCGACGGAAGCATCGCAAAATAGATCTGCTTCCGTTTCGTGGGCGCCTAATTTCTTCCTCTCCGTACCCTCATTAATTTCAACTCTCCCCCATCCTACTACGGCGATGTCCTCTCAAGCAGGCCCCTCCTCCGTAGGTTTTTATGTTCTACAATTTGTTCCGTATTGATTTCTTTAATCCTGTAGTCGCGTCGCGCACCCGCCTCCTCCGGTTCGTCCAGGTCGCGTCAAAACCGTTCTGGCGGCAACAAGGCTCGCCGCCCCGCGTCGGGCGACTCCGTGTCGCGCGTTCAGGATCGCGCTCCGGCTCCTGCGCAAGAGAGCGCTGGCGACTTCGCGTCGCCCCCTCCTGAGCTTCCTCGGTGTCGTACCGAGGGCTATATGCCCGCTGGAGTCCTTCAAGAGCATCTCTCTGGGCGACAAATCTTGGCCAACTACCGTCTCGAATCCACCTATGTCGACCCCCAGCGCGTTGATTTTACTCGGCTGAAGCACGCCCTTGAACATTCCGCCTTTGTCGGCCGCGCTATCCAAGAACATCGTGACCGTCTCCTCGAAAACCCCGTCACCATGGCTGCCCTGCGTCCTCCCCCCTTCTTTTCCCGATATCCCAGCCCCCGTTCTCCCCCCTTTTCCCGAACTTCCGCCCCTCATCCCGAGCACTGATGGTCCGGAAATGGGCCCCGACCCCGATGAGGACGCCGAAGCCTGCGGTCTCGATTTTCTTGGAACGGCAGCGCGCCCGCATCGCCGAGCGCCGTTTAATTCGCGAGAACCACAATGCCGAGTGCGCGCGGATTCAAACGGAGCACCTGGCCGCCATCGACGCCGAACGGGGCGAGGTCTTTGCGATGTGGGAGGCAGAACGCGTGGCGCTCGAGCACGAAGTCGCAGCCTACGAGCGGGAGCTCAAGAAGGTGGAGAGCAACCTGGCCTCCGTCCACGAACACTACGTCGACGAGTCCGTCACCATCGGTCGGCAGTTGAGACGGGACCACGAGATCCGCGCTCTTACACGCCATGCGATCCGTGTGCGAGACGAGGCGTCGTACATCCACGAGATGGCAGTTGCCCTTCAGGGCAACGTGTCTTTTGGAGAGGACATCGACCTCTTCTTCGAGGCAGCCCATCTCGGTGACGTCCCAGCCGGCTTCGCGTATGTCCCACTCGACCCCGCCAACGCCCCCGTCCGTTTCCCTTCCGTTCCGCCTCCGAATGGAAAAGGGAAAGGCGTAGATCCGTTGGAGCGTCCAAATACGTTGGGGAGAATAATCGTCAAAAAGGTGGGGGCTAGTTCGAGCGGTGAAAAGGGGAAAGGCAAGGCCAAGTCTGGGAGCTCGTCGAGCAACTTGGATAGCGCGAAGCGCCCCAAGGTGAACCTCGTTCTTCCTCCTCCTCCTCCCGACTTCGCCGCACCCTCTTCCTCCATTTCGAAGAAACGGACAGCATCTGAGCAGGGGTCGTCTGAGCGCCCATCCAAGCAGTCCAAAACGGACGAGGCCGCTCCGTTCTCCTACAAGGGCCGGAGTACCTGCAACCCTTACGCGCGCACCATCGACTTCCCCCTTCTCAACGAAGGTATCGCACCCGCTGCTCCGGCTGACGCTGGTTCTTGGAAGGTGTGGTTCACTCAGCGGCTGCCCTGTGGGCGCCACCTTCTCCGTTATGGGCCGCACCCCATGGTCAAGTTCCCTCACCCCTGCGGCGCGTGTAACGAGAAGGGGTGGCCATGCGTTGCCGACAGCGATCCGGAAGGGAAGTCTGCAAGTTGCGCCTCCTGCCAGCGCGCCAAGACCGTTTGCACTCCCGTTCGCCACGGAAGCAGCAATGGCTTGAGTAAGTTCCGTTTCAAATTTTGCCATACTTTACTAACTGATCGTCCCATTTCGTTTTTCCTAGCTGAATTTCTCGCGTACCAGGGGGCGTACGCAAGCCATTTCGATAGGAAGCTGGGACACATCAAACCCGCATTCGCTGCCCCCTTCAATTTCGACACTTGGTATCCCCCCGACATCGACTACCGCACCACGGCCAAACGGCGTAACAAGGTGCCGTTCAAATGGACTGCCGCAGCTGCAGAGAAGGGCGGTGCAGCTGATGCCTCGAAACGGAAGGCTAAGGGAGGCAAGATGAAGGCTGAGCCCGATGTCGAGATGGACGGAGTTGAATCGGAGGACAATGCGGAGGAGACCGAGGCCGATGAAGAGGCGGTTGACGACACGGTGCCCCCAATTGCGATTCTCGCAGACTCGTCAGAGGGACCAACCGCGAACTCCGCGCGCCCTGTCGCCGTTTCTTCTCCGTCTCGTTCGCCCGCCCCTCCGTCTGCTGCTTCCGGTTCGCGCACCGCGCCCCCGCGTCGTAGCCAATTCAAGTACCGCCCTGCCGATCTGCTGGGTGGCGACGTCGACAACCCCCTCCCCCGTGCCCAGTACAACGATCAGCACCATCTCCCCCACGATGATTTCGACATGCCCGTTCCCCCCGACTCGTGTTTCGGGAAGATGCGCGCGTGGAACATCCCGCAAGAAAATTACCCGCTCGACATCACTGCCGCTCGCTACCAGGCGAGGCAAAGCTGGAACGTTTCCTGGTTCATGGAGATGTCGCGGATGAACTTGTACACCGCGGGCTCCCAGTTCGCCGCCGCGCTCATGCGCAACTCCTCGCCCCTGGACGACCTCAAGCCGGAGGAACCAACCCGTCCGCTCGTAGTGGATGGCATCCCGTTTCCGTGCCCCGTCCCCACCCTCGACAGCGACGAGACCTGGCGTACAGCGGCACTGCTCAAGGCGCGCGCGTACCCGCAATCACTCCGTTTCGCCCGCGCGCTGATGGACGCCAACACGGAGGGCAGAATTTTGCGGGGTGAAGGACGTCGCGTCAACGAGCACCTGCCGAGTGGCTGGGATATCGCCGACTTGTTCGGTTTCTTTGCGAAGGACGAGGCGTTCATCAAGCAGGAGTTGGAGGAACGTGAAGGCAACTCGGTGTGTTCTCTAGTTCATTCACTCTGGTTCCCCATCTCCGTTTTTACTGATTTCTTTACCTTCAGCTCTTCCTGCCAGGTCAGCCTTTGCGCGAAACGCGGTTCGACGCGGGGAATTCACCACCGCCACTCGGCCCGCGGCCTTCCCCTCCTCCTCCCGACTCCGTATCTGAGGCCCCCGAACTCGGTGTCAACCACCGCCTCGCCGCCAGCGCTGGTATCTCTTCCGAGATGATACGCGAAACCATTCGTGCCGCCGCTCCTCGCGCTGGCGATCCGCGCGCTGAAGCTGCGCCCCGTTTCAGCCTGTTCGGCTCTCCTGGGTATGCATTGGGTGGATTGCGCCCGTTCACTTTCGTGCCGCCCCCGCCGCCTCCTTTGCCTGGGCAGCGTTCTCACCAACCCACGGACGACGAAATTCCCGTGGAATCCGGAGGACGCGCGACGAGTCTGGCGGATGAACTCCGAGCTAGCTCCATTGCCGACCGCGATGGCAGCCCTACGCCCATCCTCCGTTCACCGGTGTCTGTCAAAGCGGAAGAGGATCGTGACGGGCGCGTAACGCCGTTTATCGACAACAGGACATGGGAGGTTGATGGAGAATCTCTTGGGGATATGGACTTGACGGACGACTCGGGGCGCCCTTGATTTCTTAATTTTGTTAATGCTTCTCCCTCTGCTATTCTCTTTGGACATTTTTGGAGCTATGACCTCCTTTTTAGCTTATCTTGGAAAAATATAGAACAGTGCTTGAATGAAATCCTATTGCTCTCTTTTGATTTGAGTGCGAATTCTTCTTGAGTGGCTGTGTCAATTTCTTCAAACGGGTGATGCGAGAAGTGATGGTGGAGTGAGCCCGATTCGGATAGGGGCTAAATTAGGGTACGGCACGGGTGATACCGCGGGTGGATCCGGTTTGACCCGTACCCGCGACCCGTGACACCGTACCCGTCCCGAAACGGGTACGGTATGACGGGTATGGAACCGCGGTTGTAGGCCCATACCCGCGGTTCTTAATACCATGGTATACCGTGAATTAACCGCAGTTATTACCGCAGTTTTTCAGCTCCAAACTGCTGTCAGTTCGTGTACATGTGCACTTTTTGACACTTTTGATCAAGTCCGAAGGAATTTTATTTCAAGCTACCAAACCCCTTAATACAGTCGATTACTATTTCCTACTTGAAGCACTTGGGCAGTGTCCCATAGATATCCCCCCCTTCCCCAACAATGGAAACAAAGGACACTCAATGTAGATGCACTGATGAGTACACAAGATAAGACAGGAGAAAGCTAAGAGGGTAGGCAAAGAGCAGGGGGGAGGAAGGAGGGATCGGGATCGGGAAGATAAGAACGAGAAGGAAACAACAACGCACCCACCCAATCCCTCGTGGGCATCTTCGCACTCGACACGGCACGGCCGTAGCGCAGGCTACCACGCGAAAGGGTGGATTCGTTACCTGCTCTAAGAGAACCGGTTAGCGCTGATGATGATGACGGGAAGACGGGAGAGTGAAAAAGACGTGCGGTCCAGGTTCTCTGCCCCGAGAAGCACTACACTAGCATTGGGATTCGAAGAAGCGGCCGACCACGCCGTCGGTAAGGAGGTCCTTCCCGCCGCCCACACGCATCAGCGTCATGCTGGCCGTATCCCGGCCGAGGAAGCCACTGCGGTGTCTACCACACGACTGCGGGCGAGAGCCGCACGCACACCGGCGCATCGACTGCAACCTCGTCGTCCGGTCGCTCCGCTGCCTTCCGTGAATCCCAAATACGCGGGCTGGACCACCGCGCACTGCGGACGTCCGTCCGCGTAAGAACTTTCTGCTGCCTCCTCGCCCACATCCCCGCGACGCTCATGCGCCCACACCACCATCGACCGCACATGCACCTTCCACGTTGCCTCCTGCTGGCTGTGCATCACGATCATGCCCCGAGCGACACCATCACCCCCATCTTTAAGCCTCTTGCGGCTTCGACCTCCGACGAGAAGTATCCCCGGGCGCGCTAGCATCGACACCCTCCGATCACCCTTGCCCGTCGCACGGACGATGCGGCACGACAATGCCATTGCGCTGACGAGCGAGGACGACGACACAAGATCCCCCCATTCCAAGACGCAGACGCGCGATCCGCTGCTTCCGGTGGAGCGCAGTAGTGCGAATACCCTCATGGTGGACAAGGCGCTGGAGCCGCTCCCGCACCGAGAAATCCTGAGGGTGCAGCATCTCCCCAAACGCTGCAGCGCCCTCAGCTCCTTCAGCTCCCCACGCTCTGCCATCACCCGCCCACACAGCCTGACGAGGCGAATTGCGTCTACCTCGACCCCATGAACAACGCGCTCTCCTCCTCCCGCACCGTAATCGGCGGGAACGGCATCATCCTCCCCATCGTCTCCATCCTCCCTCCGCCTCCCCGCCCAGAATCCTCCAAAACCCGAATGCGAAGACAATCCGAAGGAATATGAAGACAACTCTTCCAAAACCCAAATACGCAGACAATACGAAGGAATACGAAGCAAGCAAGGACCAAACGACGCACCCTTCGCGCTCAGAATCGTACTCAGCCGCGCACTCTGCACGGGGTCGATGATGGTGCCGGCGGTGCTGTTGGTGGTGCGCGAGCAGGCAGCGAAGTAGCCCGCGTAGTCAAATCTGAGTACGAGGAAGGGAGGGAAGGGTGTCAGTTGGCAGTTGGCAGTTATTTTGTTGGGATAAAAGTGGATAGATGGGTCGGAGAGTGAATTCGATCATCAAAGCGGAATGGGTACCAGCGGGCACGAGTGCGAGCCGCCTGCCCATCCCATACTTTGCGCATGATCCTCGTCGTCGCCTCTCGAAGAAAGTAGAAAGTAGAAGGAGATAAAAATGAAGGAGGACAATAAGATGTGGGAGACCCACGAGAGGACGAACAGACAGGGACGAGCACGAGCACGAGCACCAGGACGCAAGGACGAACAAGCCCGGGCGCGTGTGCGCGTGCTTGGGACGATAATATCCGCCATGGCGAACACACAGATCGCCAGACGATCCACCATCGACACGAATCAGGACGGCGGTGAACGGCCTCGGCACGAGAAAGAGAAAGTCAAGGGCCTCCCTCTCATCGGGAGAACCAAAACCAACGCACAGGTCGAAAAGTACGTGAAGTAGCCCCAATACCGCGACATGCATGAGCACCATGAGCACGAGTACGTTCGCACTCTCCCCGTACTTGTTCGCATCGTCCCCGCATCCCGTCCTCCCTCGTCCGCCGCAAAGGACGCCCCAAGTAATCAGAAAACACCTTGCCCCAAAAAGGCCCCAAAGATATCACCCTCCCCTCCGAGGATGTAGAATACAATAGAGACAAGAAAAAAGCAGAAAAAAGCAGAAAAAAGAACGCACTCATCCCCGTTCGGCCCCGCCGTGAACCCGCCGTTCGGCGCGGTGAGGTTGAAGGTGCAGTCGGTCGCGTTGTAGTCGTTCCTGCGCGTGCAGATGTGTTAGTGATTTTTAATGCGGGAGAAGAACGGAGGACGGAGGACGGAGGACGGAAGGGAGGGAGGGGAGACAGGGGTATGGGAGCGATGCGCGACACTCCCCTCGTTGTATACAAGTCGACCGAAAAAAACACTCACCATCCGCATACCCCACCCCTCCATTCGTCAGCGTCGGCACGATGTACAGATAGCCGTTTTGAAGGAAGCTGTTGTTCGAGGAGGAGGTGGTCATTTCGAATTCGCCGTTGCCGAAGCCGGAGAGGTCGACTTTGCGGAGGAAGTGGCCGGGGGTGGTTCCTGTGCGGGAGGGATTTCATCAGCATCCCGCGAGAATATGATAAACCAGATAGATAGAGGGGGGAGGTCTCGCGGGGGAACATGCCACCCAGTGTACGCCGGGGCACCAAGCGTCCGCGGCGCGCACAGAAGGAATGCACCCGTTGCGCCCCTTGCAGTACTTCAAATGAATGGATAAACCACTCACCATCCCCAAACACCCCCGCATCTGCGCCCTCCGCAAAATTCTCCTCGAAAACAAGACAAAGTGGCGCCTTATCCAGCTGCACATTCTTCCACGCAAGATAACTCTGCAAACCACCTCAGCTTGTCCCAAGGAACACCAAAGCCCAAGTGAGGTCGTACGGGAACGTGGCATGCGGTGAGGGTTTGAGGGTTCGGGGCTTTGAAACAGCGGTGTAGGGCTGGAGGTTGGTAGCAAGCATGGTAGAGGCAGCGCAGGTTTTCTTTGAATGCGGCGTTGACGTGGGGAGAGGTGCGCAGTGAGAATGGAGGTGCGCGCAGGAGGAGAGCATTCAGATCGGACGGTTGTCATCAAGTTGAGTTTGGTCCAGAAAAGGAAATCTATGCTGTCATTCTACGGTAGTGCTAGTGCTAGTCGCCGGTCCAGGCTCCATCTGAACTCCATAATGCCCTCTCCAGCCATTACCCCCTTCGCCTTCAGTCCATTGCCGGCTGGCGCTATCAGTATGAAACACAAGCGAAGCTCTTATTCCTTGGTAATGGAGGTTGAAGTGCGTAAATCTCCCGGAAGGAAACAAAACGACATCGCCTGAGTGTAGATCCAGAACCAAACGCGCTTCGTGAAGGACGAGCCCCCCGCCCCTGCAGTTTTTCATGAGGGGGATGACCACACAGCGTTTCTTGAGGTCCAATGGGTCCAGGTGGGCATCCGAACACGCATTGAGATTGACGACTACACCTCCGAAAGGCGCCCACGGGCAATTGGCGTTGTGGGGGAGAATGGTGACATACGCCTCGAGCTCCTTGGCAAATTCTGGATGATGGAGGTACATCTTTGTGAACGCATCAGAGGCCGAATAAAATTGGATGAAAATAATATGCCTTATTAGCGAGATATTCAACTAATTTCGCAAGGACATCGACGAGGCAGGCGTATGCTTCCGGGTCCTTGGTAATTTCTTTGGAAGCCCAGGGAATCCGTTGGCCATGATTAGCACGGGCGACATGTTTTCTTCGTATATAATGAGGGTGGATTTTGTCTGTAGGAGCGCCTTGACCCTGAAAGAGATTACTGGTAGAACAGGAGAGGTCATTATTGGGCTCACTTTTTCGGTATATCGATTATAAGCCGGCTCAAGATGTAAAGCTTCTATCGTAAAGCCTTCAGTTCGGGAATCTTGCTCAAGGAGACCATCTCCCAGAGCGGCGTTGATGAGATGGGGGAGTGAGTCCAAGTAATCCGCCCCTAGAACGTCCAACATATCGGTGAGCACAAGGGCTACGTCCTTTTCTTGGTGATCCGAAATCCCTTTGATCACTAAAGCGTCTCTGCAGAATAGACATGTGAGTGAAATCGTGGTATTAATGTCAAACTTGAGCTATACCCTTTGCAAATAGCGGTGTCAAAGCGAATATAGGATTGGCCATCCTGCAGGCCATTAATGTGAAGAGCATTCAACTGATTGAAATCAGACGACAAGTTACACAAAACTGATAACACATACCTCGTCATGGAGCTCCTTAATAGATTCAACTCTCTTACCGTTCTCAGCATAAAGCCTTTGACGCTCAACCCATTCTTTGGCCGCTTGTGGATCATCGGGAGTTGCACAATCGCCCTTTGGAATTCTAATCACCGTTTCCAGTACATGCGTAGCTGGGTTATTGCGGTTAATCAGTCTAGGTACCACTGGCATAGAGATTCTATTCCAGTGCGGAGAACGCGGTCGAAGTGATAGCGCACTAAACTCTCATCAACAATATAAACGGCGGTGAAGATCCAGACTTACTTGGTATACAGCTGATCAAGGACCAAGTCATTGATAGCAATGTTACTGAAATCGATTTTGAAATCATGAAACACACTGTTCCGATTAATTTGGGGAGGGGTAAGAGCTCTAACACCATAAGAGAGGATCGGAGTTAAACGAGGATCATTGCTCAGTTTCTGAATTTGAGGTATGATTACTCCGATCACTGAACCACCCCAAGAATCGTTCACTAGAAACAAGTCAGGTCACCGAAAGTGAGAAACAATACGGTACTCGCACTGAGGGTCTTTCAATGCGTTTGCTAGACTGTATACTACTTCCAGCGGAAAGTCATCATTCAGTATCTTCCCCGCCAGTCGCATGGCGCAAACAAGGATCAGGAAGTAAAAGGTGCCTTGGGATGTGTGTTAATTGTGCAGAACTGAGGAGAACACGATCAACTCACCGCCTCCTGCCAGGTACGCCACTTTGGTTCCCTTTGCCATCCATTTATTAATGGTCTGGGCGCCAACGCCGATCTGCGAAGCCATGTCTTTCTGGAGCAGGCCAGAGCTATCCACTGGCTTGAGTTCAAGCAGTGAAAGTAGAAAAGGAGGCTTACTTATGAGCTGCTAAACGAAACCGCAGATGCATTAAAAGAATGTGGAAGTCCTCCAAAGCGTTTCTGTTCAGCATGACTTGCCCCCTTTTACCAATTTCGACGACCGATCGCAGAGAATGAATGTCTTCTTTCGGAGCTGGTAAACAGATAGTTTCGCGCTCGCTAATGAGTGCCGATATAAAGTCCGCTAGATATTGCTGGCCCTCTTGAGACGTGACAAGAGAAATTCTGGTCAGCAGTTGGCCGCCTGTCAGCGGCGTCTTCGGCGGAGTCCCCAAGTCGAAGCTAGTCGGTTTGCACATTTTGTTCCTGCCTTTGGAAGGGGAACTAGACGGTACATGGAATAGTAAGAGAAGTTAGCCGACTATTGTAAAAGAAACACACCTTGAGTTGGCATAATCACCGTCCGAGCCATCGTCGCAGTCATCGTCACCAGCTGTACCTCTAAGAGCCCCAGGAACCCTGTCTGCTGGTGGAGTTTCTGACCCCAACCCTCCTCGAAGCCGCATCATTCTATCCGTCCGATCTTTCATTCGGACGGTCGATTTCCCTTTTGCATTTCGCTGCTCGCAACTTGATCCTCCTTTCCCTCCTTTCCCTCCTTTTCCTCGGACGCCAATCATGGGACCCGCCTGCACGGGTACAGCTGCTGTTCCGTGTTTGCGAGGGCTGCGGCGTCGATCAGCAGCGTATGTCTCTTCCTCTTCCTCTGGTCCATCATCATCCAGGGCACGTTTTCTTTTTGTAGACGAGGAAGGTGAAGCCCCGGAGGGCGAGCCGTCGTCCTGGGTGGGGCGAGGCGAGGGTGGGGGCGAAAGGTCGGCCAGATCGCCTCCGAATGGGTCATTATCTGAGTCTTCGCCATCTTGGTTGACGGAGCCAGAAGCAGGAAATCGAGAAGACTGGATGGAGGGCGAGAGGCTGGGAGAGCGAGAAAGTGTATCTCTCAGACGGTTGAACGTGGGGTTGTTTGCTAGCGCAGGGACGTCCCGAAGTAGTTGGTTGGCAAGGCTGAGGGCGTTTTCCATGCTATGGACCCGACAAGAGTTAATACCATGGAATTATGCACGTGGAAACGCGTACAAAATCGCGATGCAGTGGCGTCTGGTTGAAAAAAGAGAAGGACGGTGATCCCATCAACGAGTACCAATGATTTAAGCGCCCGCGTTAAGCGTGGACCAGATACTTGTACAATTACAGTGCAGAAGAGGAGGTGGCTATAGAGAGAGGCTAAGTTATTACAAGATTGGCCAATCCGCTGCTACTGCCTCTCCGCATGAGCTGCAAGCCTATTACTACCAAGCGCGACCGTGAGTGTCCATGCACTGTAAAGCGCCAGTCAGCACCGTGCACATCAACTTCAAGAGGAACAGCAAACGCGCTTTTGTCTGCGCCCGCAAACAACTCCTCCTCGGCCAAATTTTATTGTTTCTTTGCGGCCAGAATATCGCCCAAAAAATATAGGCATTTTGAGAATGGACACCGACTTGGGGGTAATCGGCGGTGCCGTAGGGGGAGACGAAGACATACAACTGTCCGGGGGTTCAAATGAGGTCGATGGAGAGTAAAAAGAAGGGTACTTACAGCTGTTTCTGAGGCCAGAATAAAATATCGCCAAGAAATAGGTATTTCGAGAATGGACACCGACTTGGGGTTATTCGGCGGTGCGGAGGGGCAAAACGAAGATATACCACTATCGAGGGGTTCAAATGAGGTCGATGGGGAGTAAAAAGAAGGGTACTTACAGCGGTCTCTGAGGCCAAAACAAAATATCGCGAAAAAATAGAGATTTTGGGATTCGAAGCTCTTGAGGTAGAAGCGGTCGAGCTACGGAGCGAGCCCGAGTAGGCGATAGTTCCCAACGGTGGCGGCGACGATTCGATCTATGGAGCCGTCGGCGCGGGTGCGCGGGCGAGTGATCGTGAAGTTCGCGTCGGCAGGGGCTCGGGAGACGCTACGACCCGCCGATTGCCTTGGCCACGGGTCGGAGGTCTGGCGGTGACGTCGAAGAAGGGCGAGGTCGGAGATGGCGGTGCACGTGCGCGGGGACGCGTCCGGGATTCGGGCTCCATGTCCACCAAAGTATCGTCGGAATTCTCGCGCGCGATCCTGCGTGGCGTCGTGTCAATGCGGAGCCTGCTAGTGAGAGGGACGAGGTCCTCTAGGGCAGTGTCGTAGGCGCTCTCCTTGCCGATAAATTCGAATTCGTCACTTTCAGGATCCGTGTTGTTGTCATCGACCTCAAAGTCGGATTCCACCGCGATAATGGCGAGCGGGACGGGAATCGAGGCCGGGGGAGGCGAAGGTCAAGCCATGGACACAGGTGTAGGAGGTAGACACGGGGATGGGTTCGCTCTCGGTGGCGTTGTGGGAGGTGCTCTGGGTGTCCCGAGAAGCGACGTTGACCGAGCTCCGACGGAGATAGGAACTAGTCCGCATTGCGCTGCAAGGGCAATTAGTTGATGGACAGTAGCGAGCCCGACACTTACAGGCTTTGATGTAATTGAGCCACGCGAAGGACTGTTTGCCGTGCTTGTACCCAGTGAAGTACCTCAAAGAGGTTCAGTGCTCCTATCCTGAAGGAGAAAGTCGACAACATACCAGACCGAGACTTTGAGAAGGTACTTCGGAGTGTCCTCCAGTATGTTTTGCACAGCTTCACTAGAATGAGACAAAACAAGTGAGAATCTAGAAAGAAGGACGTACGCGGGAAGTGCTCCGTGATCATGTCCGCCTTCATTAAGTCGGCTCGCTTTTCATCCTCCTGCAGGCCCTGGAGTTCTGCAGGGACATAAGAAACCGCGCCGTACACAGGACTCAAGAGAGAGTACTTACTCGCTTCTTTATCGGCCTCGATGGCGATCTGAAGAGACCGATTATACACAGCCATGATGCGCTCGGCCTCCTTGACCATAGCCTCCCATTTTGCCTCCGACGTGTCCTTGCGCAACACGAGCTGTTCATCCGGCGTAAAGGCCATCACCGGCGTGGGCAGCGCCTGTGGCACGAGGGCCGCCAGAGTCTCGAGCGGGTTTGTCCAGTCCCGAGCGCCTGGGAGGCGGCTGATCTGAGTCTTCAATCGATCGAAATATTGCGCAGGATCGCCAGGTTTCCGCCAGTTTTGACAATGTCCTGGGCACAAAATATGAGCACGAGCACGTTTGACAAGACGACGCGGGACCCACCAAAACCTCCTCGATCATGGGCACGAGTTTCACAACGGATGGTCCGCGAGCGCAGGGGTAGTACCGACCAGCGCTATCCATTCGTTGGAAAGGGCTCCCAGAAGGAAATTGCACCGGAGGCGGACGAAGGTCTGAATAGCGTCCCCGCGCATGTCCTTGTTCCTCGAGGACGAACGAGACATGGTCGCCGTGCGACCACCGATTGCGATCGTCTTGCTGCGGGTGACGGGCTTGGGAGCGACGGTGGGAAGCGCGCGGGGTTCCGGAATGAGCGCGGGATTGAAGATTGTAAAGAATAGATCGCCGTCGAGGTCCCTTTCGAAAGTGAGTACACGACAAAGCCATGATGTTATGCACTCACCCGCCGCCCATACGATTCGTTTCGCTGTGAGAACCAGAAGCCGCGAAAACTTTCGGAGCATGAATTCGCGGTAGTAAATGCGCAGACAACGCCCTCACCGATGCAGTTCATGAGGTGCTTGAGCTCGGGCCGGTTCACCGCCTCGAGGACTCGGATACCTGAGACAACGAATTGAAGACGTGGGAAGAGGTAAGAGGCTACGACATATCATTGGGATCATATGCCGGATTCCTCATCGCCGCAACGGGACCGACCTGCGGCCCACCCTTTGTGGGCAGGTTGATGTAAACTTCTCCTTCCTTGAGAACGTCGCAGTGGTCCACGACACCGAGAAGATAGCCGGAGCCCTGTGGATGGTGAGACTTGGTGTGGCTTAATGGATATAATTACCTTGAGACTGATATTAAGCTTCTTACGAAGCGACTCGCGAGCCGTGGTTTGGAAGCGGCGCAGCTGACTGACCAGGTACGGTTCGTTCATGTCATGCCCGGCGAGGAGCATTTCATAGACTTGAAGTAGAGCATGAGTGAATTTGATCGCGTTAAGAGTCCAACGACTTACGCTCCTGGTAGAAACCATCGGCCTCGGC
The DNA here is from genome assembly GCA_029378385.1 of Mycena metata. Taxonomy (NCBI): domain Eukaryota; kingdom Fungi; phylum Basidiomycota; class Agaricomycetes; order Agaricales; family Mycenaceae; genus Mycena; species Mycena metata. The sequence goes on along the minus strand of JARKIB010000064.1, from coordinate 318,163 downwards.
GTCGATCTCCCCCTCGACGCAGTCAAGCACCTTCCCGCGGTCAGTCGTTATCTTGTCAATCTCGTCGAGCTGCATCTGGAGTAGCTCCTCGAAAACCTGGAGACCCGCTTAGATGTTGTGCAACGGGGAAAGAAAGGAGGAAGTTACAGAGAGTGGGATGCCCAGGGTGAGAAGGAGGACGATGAATTGCTTGTTGAGGCGCCCAGATTTCGGCGCCTTCGACACACTTTGGATCTCTAGGATATGCGGACCGCCATTATACTTCACCATAGACCGCCGGTACGCGATCTTTTTACCGATTCTGTCGGGGGTGGTCCTCTGCCGTCAAAAACCACACCAATTTCTTCCCGCTCACTCTCCCCGCTCATCCGATCCCCACCATCTCGGGCCGAAATTCGACGATGACGTCTGCGAAGAGAAGTAAATTGCTGGAGCGGAGGGGGAGGAGGAGGAGGAGGAGGAGGAGGAGGAAGGAGTGCACGGCGGAGGCTGTGGAGGCCGCGGCCTGTTTAACGTACGTTTTATGTGCGACATGGCGGTTTCGAGGAAGGGTTTCATGTCGGCGCCGACGGCGGCCACGATTAGAACTGCAAGGGGAGGTGGATGAGTACGGTGCGCGTTGGGAGGATAAACAACCAGATTATTGGAGAGAAAGGGGAAGGGAAGGTACGTAGAATCGACTCGAACTCAGGCAGAAACGCGGAAAGAATGAAAACGCACCGTATTCAATCCCTCTCGCCTGATTTTTCCAGCAGATGGACCAGCGCGTTGTGAAGTAAGTCATGAGCTCCTTAAAAAGCAGCGTGTTGAACGACGCGAGACGCGAGGCGGCGCACGGCAGTATCAAGGTGGGCTCGGAACACAGAGTCCTCGTGTTCCGCATGAGCTGCCTCTGCATCAGCCCTATGGAACCTGGAAGACAAATAAACACAGACGCACCGCGCGCCCGTATGAGACTCCCAAACTCTCGGTAGGCCAACTGCGCGTCCGCGAATACCTGGAAGGTCACACCAGCAACCTCGCGTCCGTTAGCCCCGTGAGCAGACATGGGGCAGAGTTGAGCAGCTCCTTGCTCGGGGACTACGGTAAAATCGTCAGCCCAAGTCCCCACAGCAATTTAGACTCGGCGGAAGAAGAAAAAACGAATAGGCGCCTGGCGCTTAATCGCCTCGCCTCCGCTATCGACTCATTGACGCAGGCAAGACAGAAGAAGACAGCAGAGAAAGAAACAAAGAAATAACGCACCCCACCCATCTATACCCTTATCCCTGATTGATACCCGTCGCACCTCCGGGGCCGCTCGCGCCATTGACCGTCCTGTGCCAGACGGTGTGGTTAGTCGTTGTAATTTCACTGGGAAGATAAGAAAGGAAGAAAGTAGGGCACACGCACCCACTACCACTCGCCACCTGCGGCGCGCCGAGCTTGGTGTACGGCGTCCCGGAAAGGATGTGTGAGAGGAGGTCGCGGAGATGGTCTATGGAAGTGCGTCAGTTCAAGAATGATACTGGGTGGAAGAAAAGGAGAGCGACAGTCCGGAACCTAGAGCTACCACTACGGTATTCTACTCTGGCAAGATGATGTACGGGGCCGGATTGAAACCGGGGTGAAAGGAAAGCGACCGGGAAAGAGATAAAATCAGAGGAAAACGCACCTTGTATATCACCCAACAAAGGTGGGATGGCGCATGCCACGGCTGCCAGACACGCACGAAGGCCCTGTATTCAATATCATCACCATTCATCCGATAAAGCTCATAGGCAAAAATGCATACTCGCTCAACCCAGCCGCGAACAAAAGATGCTGATGATCGTACAGAAGCATCGTCAACGTCGGGCCCTCAGCGGCTGCCAGCAGCCCCAACGCCACCAACAACGCGTCCGGCGGCGGCGGCGGTCGTCTGTGCCGTGCGTATTCCTCGTCAACGGTTTTGAAATGAAACATATTTCCTGTTCCTTCTCGCGCTCCCTCTCCCCTCGATCCCCATGCCCGCCGTGCCCACCATCCTCGAGCCGAAGTTCGACGAGCTGGAGTTGGTGTGCGAGGGGGAGTAGTTGCTGGAGTGCGAGGACGTGAAGTGCGCGGCGGCGGCGGCGCCGGCATCTTTGAGGCGCGTTTTATGTGCGACAATGGTTTCGAGGAAGGGCTCCATGTCGGCGCTGACGACGGTTGCAGTGTGTCCGATTGCGATTAGGGCTGGGTGAAAGGAAGTGAGATGGTGTGGGGAGATAGATGGATAGGATAGAACGAATGGGGTAGACGAGAAGAGAAGATGTGAGAAAGGTGGGTAGGTGTGAACACGAGTCGAACCCGCTAACGAAGAAAGCAAATAACGTACCGTAATCTCTCTCGCCCGACTTTTCCAGCAAATTGAGGGGGTGCGCCATAGCTTTGCGGAGAAGAAGCTCTTTGAAGAACGGGGTGTTGAAGGACGCGAGCGTGGGTATTAGAATCCATCGCGCATGAACTGCCACCGTATTAGTACAAGTACGACCGGAGAAGCCAGACGTACCGCGCCTGCGTGGAGCAGCAGTTCACGATACGTGAGGAGTGAGCCGTGGATGACCTCAGGTTGATTAAACTTCAATCCTGCCTGCGCGTCGGCCAGAATCTTTGTGAGGTAGGTCGTCCCTGTCCCTGCCACCCTTTCGCGCTGCGCCCCAATCTCCAGACAAGCCGCAAGCAGCTCTGCGCGGCCTCCTGCACCACCAGCCGCGCGTCTCTCAGCGGCAATAGCACCGCGGTCTCCAGTACGGCCGGCAGGTGGGCCGCAAATTGGTCCGGCATATTGTGCGCGAGCTCCTTGAGGATGAGGGCGCCGGCGTAACGCGACGTTTCTGCGGCGAGGTCGTGTGAGGACGAAGAGGAGCTGTGTGTTGAGGTGAGGGCGAAGGCGGCGGGGACTTGGTGTTCCATGGATGTCTCGCCGAATGCGGGTCCACCGAGCGCGAGGATGTGGCTGAGGGTTTTTGAAGCGGCGAGGATGAGGCGGGGTCAGGGTTGGGCAGGAGGTGCGTGACATAGCCGTAGAAACGGAACAAATTGTGGTGCGAGTCCAACGTAGGCGACGAGGTGGGTGTGTTGATTAGGTGGTCTGAACTCAGTTCAATTGAAGTTATACCTCGAATTCAAGCAAGTTGAACACGAACCAATCGCAACCAACCCCCGATAATATCCGTTCCATTTTGGCTGTGGATAAGCTCGAATAACCGCCTGCTAATTAAGTCCGCGTCATCCCCCGCTTCGTTTGCTGCCACGTAGCGTCGGAGTTCAACAGCGCTCTGCAGACGGACGTCGGGGTTCTTGTTCTTCAGGCCCGCAAAGATTCCCGTGAGCACGTCCGACGGCGGCGCGGTCGACGAGGAGACCATCGTGGTACGGGTGTAAGTCGGGAGGAATGCCAGGATGGACTCTGCGGCGAATCCGGGGGCATGAACTGCCACCATATTGGTCCAGGTAAGATTTTAAGAAAGGGAGCAGACGTACCGTGTCCATATGATACACTCCCATGAACAACCTCCGACTGGTCGAAACTCAACTCCGCCTGCAAGGTACGTCGTCGCCGTCCGCCACCGCGTCGCGCTGCGTCCTGATCTCGAAACACGAGCGGTGTTGCACGAGAGCTTCTTGAGTCGCGAGGATGAGCAATGAGCAAGACACTGAGAGCACGATGTTGGAAGAAGGCAAGATCGAGACTGATCCCATCAAATGGTCCCAACGATTTAAGCGCCCACCGGAAGATTCGACGAATGTGCAACGGGGAAGTACGAGGAGTGCAATCTGTACAAGTTACGATGAAGAGGAAGGTAGGGGGCGCCCTTCCCTCGTTCTGCAAACACACTCGCTTCAGCAAAGGACCCAGATGAGCTGCGCACAGTTATAGGAATCCGAGATTGGCCTCATTGAACCAGATGTGCACGATCTTAGGCAAATGAGAGGGGCACAAGGATGGGTAGGTCAAAGAGTTGGATTGATAGGAAGAAAGTATGGAGGTACAATCAACGGGAATAGAGGCCTTGCTGCTCTCGAAACTGCTGACGTTCAGCACTCCGTTTCTTTTGCTGCGGGCTGGAATGTTTCTGTTTCTTCTTGTTTTTCGTTTTCTCTTCCTTCTCACTTGGGGTCATTAGAACCCAGTTTATGTTGACAGGCTTGGTGCGAATGTTACATTGGGGACCTGAGATAGATGTGAATAACCAGATAAAGACAATGAGAAGGGAAAAACTGCAGACTTACATTTAATGAGTTCATCTCTGCCTTTGGTTATATGCCATTTTCGCATGCACGACTGTTTAGGACGTCAGTAGGAGTAATTGCTTGGATCAAACTTTACGCACCAGATGGTACGCTCGGAATTTGCACGAACAGAACAGCACAATACTAGGCCGCGGGCACATACATATCTAAAGTAATAGTTAAGAAGGGAATCATTACCAGTGAGCCTGCACACGCACCGGACATGGGTGAGAAGACCTCCATTGTGGATCAACTTTCATTTCGTGAAATATGCGTTTTGAAAGGTCTTCTGCCCACTTTTGGGGTTCTGATAGACGAGGTGGTTTGCATAAATATTTCAGAACTTCCTGTAAAGATGCAGGAATGCGGTGGCTGGAATGCGGTGACTGTTTCGATCCAGAGGTAGTGGCTTACAGCTCGGCGTTCTCCATGCTTGAGATGGTCATTGAAGGGCGGGTCCACAAGGTGATATTTACGTGCATAGTCCTTTTTGACTGAATTGTCCTCCGGGGCCACGTCCACAGGGTGTACGAGAACGATATCGTCGTCCATGATTGAGCGAGCAGTGCATGACCGAGGGCGATAGCTTTGAAACCAAACACAGGCAACGCCACTTCTCTTCCTTTCCTTCTCTTCTCCGGGCATCCCAGCCTGTGAGCTTTATTCCCGGGTATCCCAACCCATGGATCTTCTTCCACATGCCATCCCAGGCATTGTGGCCCCCGAGCCGCCCAGCTTGTGGTCTTTTCGCGAGCCGCCCAGCTGTGCTTTTTTCATCCTGGGCATCCCAGCCCATGGACTCCCGAGTACCCCAACCTGTGGACTTCTCACCGGGCAGCCCAGCCCAGTTCGTTTTTTAAGAAAAAAACTTACGTCGGCCAAATGTATCTACTAATAATGCAATATATTGTTTTTAAGTTCCTTCAGTTTAGTGCTCAGCTCAGTTTATCCCTCGCGCACACATACACACGCACCTCTCTACTGCATACACCATTGGTCGCACACCACCGTCCGTGTATACTGCCTGGGAACGACCGCATCAGCATGTTTCAAGGCACCTGGCCACCACCGCCGCAGCCCGCCGCAGCCCAGCCCGCCGACGACGACTCCCTCGATCCCAAGGAGTGGAAGGAGCCGGACCACTCTCGGCCTCAGCCATCTGCGCTTCACCGTGAACGCCGCGGAGATCACGATTGCCCGTGCGTGCTTGCTTTCCTGCCGATTGAAAATACGACACTAACGCGCCGTAGGCCGCAAAAAGGTGCTCCATGACCACCTCGACAAAAAGGCGTCTGGTGCGCCGCTTTCCTTCAAAAAAATGTACTCTAACAACATGCCCAGACACGACACACCCCTCTGCCGCCAACATCTCTAAATTGTGTCTGCTTCGCGCACTCGCTTTGACTAACAATTTATTTATTTATTTTGCAGCCGCGACGACAAGCGCTACACGGAGAAGAAGAACAAGTCAGAGCGCGCACGGAGGAAGGAGGACATTGCGCGTGTGCTCGGGATCGTGGATTTGTGTTTGAGGTGGGTCTCCCCCCCAAACTCCACATACGCATGCTAACACACCACAGCGTCGACCCGCGCATTAAGCACATCAAGCAGCACGAGAAGGAGGCGCGCGAGGCCAAGAAGACGGCTGGTGCCCCCGGGAAGAAGGCGCCGGTGTCGGTGGCGCAGGCGGCGAAGAGCAAGCAGGAAGAGGAGGAGAAGAAGCGGAAGGAGGAGGAGAAGGTGTGTTGCGTCCCCCTTGCTGATATGCTATTGACTAACGCGCCGCCTTTTTCTCTAGGCAGCCAAGGCAGAGGCGAAAAAGGCGAAAAAGGCGGCTGCGAATGCGGCGAAGAAGGCGCGGAGGGCGGAGAGGGCTGCGGAGGAAGGTGGGGCGTGAGTACAGAGATTTATAGTTCGGTATATAGAGAACTTAGAGATGCGTTCTGTGGATGGATTCCTGGTGTTTGATTTTTTTCACTCTTTCGCCTAAAACGGCAGTTGGCGTTGTCAAATCGGCAATCGCCGGCAACAATTCATCCTCTCGCGAACTCTACGCGGTCCTCACTCGCTCTTTCGACTAGCAATCTCACCCGGGACTACTTCTTACCATTAATCGCGCAAACGGCTACTAAACCGCCTCAAAATGACGCTCGACATCCTCCACTTCATCGACAGCAAAGGCGGCAATGCGCAAGAAATCCGCGAGTCGCAAAAGAAGCGCGGGCACTCGGTCGAGCTCGTCGACGAGGTCATCCAGATGTACGCCGATTGGGTGAAGAGTGTGTGCGTCGCAGCCCATCTGGATCACCAATCCTGATTCGAAATTCAGTGGACTTTGACGGCGCGCGCACCAAGAAGGAGGTAAACGACATCCAGAAGGAAATCTCTGCCAAGAAAAAGGTAGGCTCGGCCGCGATGAACTTGGGTGCATTAGAAAATTTATCATACGCATGAAATCTCCCTCACCGAGGTCTGTGCCCCTTCCCTTCCGTTAATGTAAACAGCAAAACCGAACCGCGCACGCCCAGGACGACAACACGACCCTCCGCACATGGCACCCCGCGCAAGAGGCCGCCGACCCGCCCACGCGCGCGGACATTATGCTGCACCACGAGGTCCTCCTGCGCCCCGACACGATTGACCTCGATCGGGGCTCCAAGATCGCCGGCCACCGCGGGTACTTCCTCACCAACGACGGCATCGACCTCAACCACACGCTGATCGCTTACGGGCTCGAGTTCCTGTGCGCGCACGCGGGTACAAGAAGATATAGCCGCCGTTTATGATGAACAAGGACCAGATGGCCAAGACGGCGCAGCTGGATCAGCTTGACAAGGTGCTGTACAAGGTGCGCGCGCCGCGGAGTACCCATTCTTTAGAGGATGTCCTACTTACTTGACCCGGAGGTCATCGGCTCCGACAACGAAAAATACCTCATCGCCAACTCAGAACAGCCCATCTCCGCACTTCACTCGGAAGAATGGCTCGAGCAGCCCGACGTGCAGCTCCCCATCAAATACGCTGGCTACTCGACGTGCTTCCGCAAAGAGGTGGGCTCCGCCGGGCGCGACATGTGGGGCATCTTCCGCGTGCACCAGTTTGAGAAGATTGAGCAATTCTTGGTGACGGACCCGACCCAGAGCTGGCAGCACTTCGACGCTATGATCGAGAACAGTGAAGCGTTCTACCAGAGCCTCGGCATCCGGCGCCGCGTCATCGGTATCGTGTCCGGCGCGCTCAATCTCGCGGCAGCCCAGACCACGCCTCCCGTTCCAGCGGGACTACAAGGAGCTCATGTCGTACTCGAATGGCACAGACTTCCGTAAGCTCATCTTATTTTCCGTGCAACGCGTCTATGTGCTCACGATTTAGTCCGATGCGGCATCAAGACCAAAGAGCAGATGCGCAAGGTCTACGTGCACATGCTGAATGGCGGGACACGTCCTGCTCTTCCCGCTCCTCTCCGAGGTGGGCAAAGTCCATGCCTAGTAGTATCTGTGCGGTCTCACCCACACCAACGTCCAGACCAGAACGCGTGCAGCGCGCACTCACCAGCCGAACAGCAGATTTACGTGTGTCAAGGTTTTTCAGTCCACATTATTTGTCCACAGCTCAGCTTAACCTCACAGTGCATCCTCACGACGAAAGTTTACATGTGTGCGCCTAAATTGTAGGTACTATTTGATGGGATCAATGCGCGCTTATATCTCCGGGAGTCTTTCTTTGAGGACAATAGAGAAAAAGGAGGGCACAACAGGCAAGATGCCATTGCCCCTCTCACTATACTGCACTGACCGTCATTTCAGATCGTGTTTCAAACATTTACTTTCAACGCGGTGATTTCGATTCCTACTTTTTTAGAATCTTCTATTGCTGCCTCAGGGCCCGCTGTAAGTACCCTTATTTTTACTCTCCATCGACCTCATTTGAGCCCCCCGACAGTTGTATATCTTCGTCTTGCCCCTCCGCGCCGCCGAATACCCCCAAGTTGGTGTCCATTCTCAAAATACCTATTTTTTGGTGATATTTTATTCTGGCCTCAGAGACCGCTGTAAGTACCGTTCTTTTTGTGCTCCTTCGAGCTCATTTAAACCCTTCAACAGTTCTACCGCTTCATCCCGCCCCTCTGCGCTGCCGAATACCCTGAAGGCGGCGTGCCTCCTAAAAATACCCATTTTTTGGAATATTTTATTCTCGGCTCAAGAATCGCTGTAAGCAGTGTTATTTTTGCACTCAATCGAGCTCGTTTAGACCCTCGACAGTTCTACTGCCTCGTCTTGCCCCTCCGCACCGCCAAATACCACCAAAATACCTTTTTTTCAATATTTTATTATCGGCTCAAGAATCACTGTAAGTAGCATTCTTTTTGCGCTCACTCGAGCTCGTTTGAACCTACCTAGCCTCTCTCGCGCCCTCTTCCTTCTTCTTCGCTTCTACGCACCCAGCGTCAAAAATACGAATTCTATTCTGGGACCACATGATCATGTATAGAACGCGACGGCGAGGTTAAAATATTCGGACGGCACTTAAATACGGTAGGTCGATTGATCCAATACATTGGGATGAAATACATGGACGAAATACATGGACAGAACACATTTTTATCGACAGCGGCGGAGTTACATATCTTTCACCACCCGAATATCCCTCACTGTAATTCGCTTTTTCCTCCCAATGAAAAATCTCCTTCCAATTCGTCGATGAATACTAGTGGGCTGTGGGCGGAGGGCAGGGCGGAAGGATGCTACCGTTGACACAGACCAACGAGAAGTGAGCTCGCCTGAAGTTTCGTGCACCGGCGATTCGCGCGAATCTTGCAGCAGCAGTGGAATGGGGGAGGAACAAGGAGATGGTGCTGCAGCAATGAGCGGGGATAGGATGGGCTCTTCAGAGTACTCCCAATCCATGTCTTGCACATCATGAGGCACATCGAGAGCCTCGTCGGAGCGTTCAGGCCTAGCGTGGTAATGGAACAACGGATCCGATGATCCTGAATAAATAAAATAAATGAGTTTCGACGTGAATGAGGGACAGAATGAAGGCTCACCCGATGAGAAAGAGGAAGACGATACAGAAGGGGAAGCAAATTCGCCCCATTCATTCACATCCAAAGGGATTGGCTCCCGAGGCGGTGCTCGAAAGGGCAGAGAATAGTTTGGCACGTTGGATTGGTCGTCGTTAGAGACGTTAGATCCGTCGTGGTTGGAGATGTTTGGAGGTTTGGGAAAGTCATACATAGTATTGTCGAAACGGAGCCTCCAACAGTGGTTGTTGAGGCCAAATCCAAGCTGCCGCTTAAATTTCACGGACACTACGGGACGAGTCAGTTGCATTGCACCGTACGCATTGAGGAGTTTCGCACTGCTCCGGTTTGCTCCTTCGCTCGTTTGCTAGTCAAGACGGCAGCCACAAGAGAGAGGTATGGGAGGGGCAGGAAGAGGTTATGGCGGCCCATGGCGAAGGATAGAAGGTGGCCGAACTGAGGGCGTCCACGGAGTAGCATAGAGCTAGGCGCCACATCAATATTGTGCGCTTAAAAGCATGCTTCCTACATCCATCATGTTTTCTACTCCGCGCTGCTGGGAACTTTCATGCGCCAATGACTGCTCTTCCGCCGACCAACCTTGCATTCCGCCCTCCAGCAGACCTCGACTGACCACTTCTCGGATTCTGCCGCCCAGTGGACTTTCGAAGATGCTGCTCCTTTCGTAAATCTACGCCTTAAGGCAACGCACGCGTTCTGTGCCTTCTTTTCTTTCTTTCTACCAACCCACAATATGGAGAAACAATTCCGCCAAGCTCAGGACGCCGCAGTCGCGCTCAATTCCTGTGCGTACCACTCCGGATTCTGCTAAAGCTGAAGCGCTGAAGCTGACACGGGTATCTCGATAGCTGGGCTGCGACTGGGGATCTGGGTGTTCCCCTCCAAGCTCCACCAGCGTCCCCCTCCTTTGCAAACTATTCCATGGGACTGTGAACCTCAAGAAGAAGTCGAGCTCTCGACCCTCTCTTCCGCATCATCGTCGTCTGCATCGTCGTCTGCATCGTCGTGGAGCACAGACTCTACCCCTGCAGGGCCACCTCCGAGCAGGGCGACTTCACCATCGACAGCCCCCGTGATTGTAAGTGATTTTTTCCTGCTTTTCTTCGGCATTATCCTGATGTATAGTAGAAGCATATGACGGGTCTCAGGGCTTTGACGCTCCTCGCCGTTTTGACACTCCTGGCCATTCTGAATGTCTTATTGGCGGCATTCTGGTATGTCGAAATCCTTATTGCCTTGAGCTTTACTAACATCTTCCAAGTCTGAAGGCTCAACTAGCCACTATGGATACCGTTGGAAGATTGGCCCATCAAGAAGCGACTCAAGTCTCAAATTCCGGTGGTTTGTTGGGGGCAGGGAGCATGGGCGGTGGGACAGAGGGTTTTGCCCAGGATTTAGACTAAATACTGCTTCTCCTCTGTCCTTTTTTGTTTTGTTTTGGAATTCTGTTTCTGTGTCTCTTATACAACGTCTCAAAACCGGCTCTCAAAACCGGCTATGGCCACTGAGCAAAACAGCCGCAAACAATGGTTGTCCAAAACGTCTTTCTCGAAACGACGCGTCGGGCTGCTACAGCTCATTGGTCCCGGTCTATGCCGCCCAAACTCCAGCGCAAAGCTCTTTTCGGCCAGAATCAAGGTTTTTTTTGCAACCCAGGTGTCAATTAGAGCAAGGACCCAGTCGGTAGGTTTATTGACCGTCTTTCTTTATCTGAATTTTTCTTACTGTCAAGTGTCAAATAGAGGACCGTGTTCGCCGTCGCCCGTTCCTTGGATCTGACCTCTGTCGATGATCCCAGTAGGCTAATTCCGTTTTGCGGTTTCACGGCAATTTGACTCTGAAAATGAATTGAACTTTTGTACGTTTGGCTTTCCACAAGTTCTCCATAACGTTTTGTTGAGTTCTGACTTTTCTCTACAAGGAACGAGGTTTCCAATGCAACTTCTGCTCCAGAGACTTTTTTGCCATTGGACTACAGGTGCGTTACACATGCGATTTGTTGCCTCATGATTAACATAGCTCCGTCTTGCCAGGCAATATGCATTGTGTTTAAGGAACTATGTTCGAGACATGCATCCTGGCTTATCGCTCCCCTCTATCATGTCCAAAAAACGCGACAAACCTGGCGACTCCTCTTCTCACCATACTCGCTCCTCCGGCCGCTCTGCTAGGTCCACTGCCCGTTCCGTTGTCTCCAGCGTTGTCTCTTCTGCGAAGAAAACTGGCCTGAAAAATCAAATCCGCCGCTGGAAATGTCAAAAAGGCAATCAAAAAGGCCACTTGCACTGCCGGTTTGTCCTACGGTTTCTATCTTTGCTTGGCTTTGACATGTTGTGTAGCCGGGGACACGCAGTCCCTACCGTCTTCGGATGTGGAGTCCGTATCTTCGCGGTCCTCGTCCTCGACCTCATCCAGTGATCAAGATGAGACCGATGAACAAGAACTCGGTGCGTCGTTTTTTCTTTTCTTTTTTGTTCCTTTCTCACCTACTCCCTAGCTCGTCTCCGTGCTCTCTGGCGCTCTCCCGTCTACTCTCTGTACAAGGATAAGGTTACCATCGGTTATGAAGGCGACCGAAAATATCACCTTTTTACTTGCGCCAACAAGAAATGTCGCCTCGGAAAACACGGTTTACCCTCAACTGTCAGGCGCTACCTGGACTCCAAGGACCACTCGGCGACCGGCAACCTCATCAACCACGCGAAGGCCTGTCGTGGCCCGGACGCTGTCCAAAGCGTCATGGGCGGGAACAACAAGAAAATCAAGGGTATGTCTCACTTGAATACTCTTTTCACCTACGAATTTAAAAACCCACAAGGTACTCGGGATGGTTCCATATATGCGGTGTTCGCCCGCATAGGCAGCCGTGTACGTTCCTTCTCCAGCAGGCCACACACGTCTCAAGAAACTCGGTATGCCTTCTTTATACTCAGAGAGATTGGTTGTTGTCCTGATTCAACCCCTGTAGAGCAAACATTGTTCGCTGGGTCACTGAATCCAATCGGCCTGTCAAAATCGTCACAGACTTCGGCTTCGAAACCCTCATGAAGACAGGCCGCCCCTCCACTTCGATTCCCAGTCCCAGACAAGTCTTCAGAGACGTGCACGCCTCTTTTGACCTATGCAAGGCCAAGATCGCCAAGCTGCTTCAGGTAAGTTTTCGTACATTGTGGGGAAAGTATTATTAAACGTGTTCTAGGAATACCCAGGACAGCTCAACTTCTCTACTGATGCCTGGACTTCGCCTAACCATCGCGCGATTGTGGCATGGGTAGTTCATCTTGAGCACGATGGCAAACCGCTATCCTTTTTGTTAGACGTGAAAGAATTGCCTGAGGTGCGTGTTTATATCAGCCTCCTTCGATGTCTTTTAATGTGCATCCCTCCAGTCTCATACGGGTGAGGCCCTTGCACAAGCTTTCCAAGAAGTCTTAGATGACTACGGGATTGCAGATAAGGTAAGAGTTATTCCAACAGACCATCCATCCTCCTGACATATCGGACAGCCACTGGGTCTTACCGGCGACAATGCTACCTCGAACGATACCCAGACAAAAATTCTACACAAACTCAAAAATGCTTTTGACGAAGTCAACCGTGTACGCTGCTTCACCCATTCGATCCAGCTTTCTGCCAAAGCTGTCCTCCGCGTTTTCTCTTCCTCCCCCGACGAGGAGGGAGAGGAAGGCTGTGGACGACGAGATGCCGGACTTGGAGGAGCCTCTAGACTTGGCGGATGACGAGGAGCTCTTTGCTGAAGGGGCAGAGGACCCAGACGAAGACGATGACGACGACAATGACGACGACGACGTTGAGCTGTCCGATGACGACAGGCAGGCTCTACAGGACCTCTTGTCTGCAACGACTCAGGCAAAGGGAGCCCTAAGCAAAGTAATTATCTGCGCTCTTTCTATCCAATTCATCTTACAGATTAATTTTCAGATTCGCCGATTCGCCTTTGGAGTCATACATTCAACGACCCTCCTCCTTCCCCTTTGGCGCAAAACTTGCGTATCCTTGAGCCTCAATGTCCGCCTTATCCCTCGTGACGTCAAAACACGCTGGAATTCGACCTACGACATGCTCCATGTCGCTCTGATCTATCGCTCTGCTATTGACGCTATGACCGCCGACAAAAAGGCCAATCTCAGGGCCCTGGAGCTGGATGACACGGAATGGGAGATCCTGAAAGATCTTCATCGCGTCCTCAAGGTTGTTCCTATTCCTTTCTTGACGAGAATATTTCTGATCCTATTCCAGTTGTACAAAGAGCTTACGGTCAAATTTTCCGAGGAAGGCATTGCCACCATCGCTCATGTTTTGCCTGCCATGGACAAGATCGACAACATGCTTACTACGGAGATCGTCAATAAAACTCTCAGTCCAGTAATCAAGTATGTTTGTCTTCTTCGCCCATGGCTCCTCGTCGCTAATCATTATGTATTTCAGGCATGCGCTCATGCGTGGACATAAAAAAATGAACGAGTATTACAGCAAATCTGACCAGTCTTACGCCTATAGAATCGCCATGAGTAAGTCAATTTATTTTCTGGTAAACGTCTTTCTGTCTGATCTCTGCGCAGTTCTCCATCCCAGTCTCAAGACCAAGTACTTCGAGAAGCGTTCTTGGGAGCAAGAATGGATTGATGAAGCATTGTCTATCACCCGAGGAGCGTTTGAAGAATATATTCAGAACTCTCTGACAAACGAAGTCCTCCAGGTGACTCCCTTCTTTTCAAAACAGTCTTCTTGTACTGACGATTTTTTCAGGCAGAACTGGACAATGAAGACATGCGTTCGGAGGCCTCATCCGACTTCGACATCCAAACGTTCGACATCTCATTCGGCTCACATAACCCCCACGAGAATTTCGAGCTCCGGGATTATTTGGCTCAGCCCGTCGAGAAGACTGCGGATCCCCTACTGTGGTGGCACCAGCGTGCCGACGTCTTTCCTGTCCTCTCACGGATGGCATTGGATTACCTCAGTATCCCTGGTACGTCTCTCTTTTTACGCCTTGCTTTCATCTCTGAATTGGTCCATAGCCACTTCAGTTGCGGTGGAGCGTGTATTCTCCATGGGCAGACACCTCCTGCACTTTACGCGCAATCGCCTTTCCCCGCGTTCCATCCGTGCATTCCTCTGTCTTGGTGATTGGGGGCGCCGCGACCTCATTGACATGAACGACATCATGGAGGCCTGTAACACAAAACGGCGCCGCGTCGGAGATGAAGATGAAGAGGCTGATGAGTCGGTGGAGAAGAAAGCGAGGCGTACACGTTGATTTCCTTTAGTATTTGATAGTCCTGTGTTTTCTTGTGCCCTGCTCATCGATTTAAAAAAAATGAATGACTTTGATGGCAACTTCGGGTACCATACTTTTAAGCGCCCAAATGCTTTGTCTTGTTATTTCCAAAAGACGGTTGTTTCTGCCATCCGCCGACCGCCTTTCCGTCATCCCACCAAACTCTTCGTTCCGCCGGTCTTTGCCGTGGTCCGTTATCCAAGGACTGCAACCAGGCGCATTGTGCAAGAAAGTTATGGACAGCTTCGTCATAATTCGATTTCTTGGAAAGCGCCACAAATTCTTGTACATAAGAGCCTATCCAGCGAAAGATTTCTCCTAGCACAGAATGCAAGGGAAAGGACATGTTATCTCAACCATGTCTTCATTGGTTCTTGCGGCCCTTTCCCGCTTTACTTTAGACAAAAAACTGGGTGACCCTCGGCCATACTCTCGTCACCCTTCTCGTCACCTTTCTCGTTACCGCTGCGGATGCACGTTTATTACCTGGAAGCTTTTTTTGGTATAAGGACACCGTTTCTAGCGTTTCTAGTGTTCCTAGTGTTCTTCACTTTCCCGTCTTCTTGCAGCTACCTCCCACCGCAAAATGTCGTCTTCTACACCCACCCCCGTCCCAGCCCCGGCCTCAGCCCCAGCGCCAGTGCCAGCCCCCTTCTATGGCAATCCAGGCTCTGTTGATGCCGCGTCGCTGGATGATTTTGCTACTGTTTTTTTCTCTAATGGCGGTTCGTTATATTACTCACCTTTCTTTGTGAGATACTTCTTCTTTTCAATCCTAGTACTTGGATTAATTCAGTCACAGGTCTATGAGCTGCGCAGAGCCTTAGCGCTCTCTTCTGCCGAAGTATTGCGGCTTTCGGGCAACTACGCATATAACAAGCTCCTTGCTGATTATCGCCGCCTGGCCGAAGATATGGAAGATTTACAGTCAGTAGTATCTCATATATTCCATCTACTTATGTTGACGCTTCTGTCAGATCTACCTTTGGAGGCTATCTGCGTCAAGTGGATGCCTGGACACTTTTCGCCAGCGGAGAAGTGTCTCACGCAAGGATGCGGAATCCGGCCTTTCCAGGGCCCGCTTGGACTGGACACCCCTACGACAATCCGCCTCTTCTCAGCCCTCATGTTTCCCACGAATTCCTCGCAGCAGCGAGGACTGAATACGGCTTGATGGCCCCAGGTCCCCCCACCAGGCCTACATCCCCTGCTTCGCCCCCTGGGCCCACCTCTTCTCCAGCGGGACCTCCACCTCCACCTCCACGTATTCGACCGGGCGGTGTTCTTCACTCTGGCGTCAGGGTTGGGCCTGGAGCTCCCCCAGGGGCGCAGCGCCGCTCGGGTTGGCATCCGCGTCCATCTCCTGCACACTCAGAGGGCATGTCGATGGCGGGTACTTCTGTGGGCACGTCGGTGGCGGGTATTTCGGCCGGCACATCGATTGCGGGTATGTCGGTGGGCACGTCGATGGCGGGTATTTTGGACGGCACCTCGATGGCGGGAATTTCAGCTGACATGTCGATGGGAGGCACGACGTCCTTCCCAATGTCTATGGCTAGCACGTCGATGGGTATTCCGATGAGGGGTATTTCAGTGGGCACGTTGCCAATGTCCCAGCCCGCCGGATCCGAATGGATAAACATTGGCGAGTTGCACAGATCTCGAATGTAAATGTGAGTCGTCTTCTTTTGACTGTATGTCCTCATGTAGTTCTTGTGGCTCAATGTACAATTTCAGAAACGAATTTGGCCGACTTTTGCATTGCGTCCCTAGTGTAAATAATGCGCAATGCTATTATTTCTTGCAGCTTTCTCAGTGTAATAAAATTGTACCTATTGCTACCTGCACCGTGTTAACCTCAATCGCCGTGCTCCATGCTCCCTCGGTCTTCTTCTCAGCTTCTTCAGATAATGCATCAAACTGTGTTTTAAGGTAAGAGTTTCGGCGCGGATATAATTTCGGTACTTCCATTCACTCGGTAAGCTCCTTGGCCCTCTCAGTGATCCCACAGCACCTTTTTTACTTCAAATGCGCAACCAAGGCGCACCGGCCTTCATATTCCCCCACAACACCGAAGTTTGGCGTCAATTTCCAAGCATGGTTCCTGACCCAGCATATGCAGCAACCAGCGAAGACATAGATCGAGTTTACTTGCCGCGGGGAGGACATACCCCGTATTTTGTGCGCTGCCAACCTTCAGTCTGGCACAATTCAAACTAACATTGATGACCCAGGTATTTGAAGTTAAACGAGCGATTTCCAAAGCTCCGCGAGAGGCGCTGGAGGCATCGGGCAATGTCCACTACCAAGAAGTTATACAGCAAAACCAGCAGCTTGTGCAGGAGAACCAGCGGCTTGAACAGGAGCTCCTACACTTGCAGTAAGGCAGATCTTCAATATTTCCTTCCCAGATCTAAGTAACACGCACCAGACGGATATATTCCTCGTTTTTTGCTGACATATCGGGCGCCCTTGATACCTCAAGAGCACACGTTCAGAACTTGTACCCGGCCTGCCCTGCTTCAACCGATGCAGCAGTTGGTGATGCGCCTTCCTCAACAAATTAATCCACTGGAACGGTGAGCACCTAAACAAAATTCTCGCTCTTGTATCTGAAACTTGCTCACTGCAGAAAATACTGAATGCCTAGTTGTTCTTCATTCTATAACCCATTGTTTGTGTCGTATTTTAAACCTACTTAATTCAAAGCCCCTGTCCCATCCGATTTTCAGTCACATGTGACATGAGTTTCCTCAACCGCATCATCCAACCAACCAACAAGACTTACTGCCCTGAGCCCTCCCGGGACTAGATGCCACTCCCAATGACTTCAAGCTGCAGTGGCTGTGGGGCGACACAGGCGGCCTCCCGTGCTACAATGTTCCCGCAGTCTTCAAGTCTCAATCATGATGTATCGATTCCGCCACCGCGCATACTCATTTGATATCAACATAGAGAGGTGTGTCCATTACTATGCAATATTTCGTTGTGGCTCATGACCGCCTCTTCTTCCTTTGTCACCTTCTCGCTGGCTTCAATTCACCTTTTTTTGTGCTCTGTGGATACCCTGCGGGCAGTTTGACCCGCATGGGGCGGGACACGGGATTTCCGGGTGTGCGTGTTTTCTTTTTCTGTTCTTCGGTTACCGTTTGCCCCTTCTTGTGGTCGCGCGTAGTGGTGCGGGTGGGTCCTGCGTGGGGCACGTGCAATAGAGCGTGTGTGTGTCGTCTTGTGGACGGGCTCGACGGTCTCGACGGTCTACGGTGTGATGCACGCGCACAGACCCGCCTCTGGGTTTCCCGTCGGGGTCGTTCTTCTACCGGGAGTAGGCCCGCCGGACGTCATTACTTCCCCGCCCATGTTTCTTCATCGGAGTATCGTGCGGGGACGGCTGCGTCGTCGGGATGTGTGCTTGGTCTACGGGAGCCGGCGCTGGGTCGGTTTTCTCTGTCGCGGTTACAGGAGAAGAGTCCTCTCTCCCTGCGCGTCGTTCTTGTCTTCTGATGGAGTAGTGTATTTACTTTATGGGCGTATGCTCTTCTCTTTAAATTCTTTTGATCTCGTCGTTTTGGGTCTTCCTCTAAACGGCAGCGTCCTCGTGTCCGGCGATCTATCTCTACCACTTCCAATTCCACTTGGACCTCGTGGCGCCTTCACCCACACGCCGATCACGGAGATTATCCGCCCCGTGTCCGTCCACATATACATATATCGGCCGATTGTTCTCTGCGCCTCGGCCTTTCCCTCCCTCCTTTCTCGTTGCCGTTGCCGTTTTCCGCGTTCCCTTTTGTTTCTTCCCCTTAACTGCTTCGTTCTCCACTTCTCTTACCCCTCATTCCTTCCTCCGCTTGCCTCCCCTCCCTGCTTCCCTTGCCTCTACTTCGCTTCTATTCCGATCCTAATCACCCTCCTTCATGCAGCCAACAACAAACACCACCTCCACCGCCCAGCCCGGCGGCAACCAAAACCTCACCCAACAACAACAGCAACAGCAACAGCAGCAGCAGGCGTTCTCCCCCCTGCAACACCTCTCGAGCCTGAACGTGAACATACCCGCGGCGCAGGCGGTGTATGTGAGCCCGGGGGTGCGGGACAGATGAGCGCGATGGGGATGGGGATGGGGGGGATGCAGAGTGCGTTTTTGATTGCGTTTGGAGTCATGTCCCTTTGCTTTTACGCGCGCCGCGGGGTGTTTTCGTTGTGTTCCTTTGGACGTTGCGTCGGCATGCGTTTTTTCCGCCTCTCATTTCGTTTACGAGACAACCATACTGACGCCCGCACGTTTTGCACCTTTAGTGATGTCCCCCGGCGGCGCCCCCCAAGCCGGGCGCACGGTGTATATTGGGAACCTGCCGCCGAGCGCGAATGTTGATGAGTTGCTTAATTTGGGTGAGTCTCCTTTTCCCTTCGCTTTCCAGTCCCGCGAAGAGACGCGCGTGGTCAAGCAGTGGGGATGCGTAACGGGATGGACGCACCTGAAAGTGGAAGCGGCGAAAAGATGAATGAGCTCGCTTCCGCCTTCCGTCCTCGGACGGGGATGGGCGGGGTTTCGTCGTCCATCCTAGTGTCGTGCAGTTGGCGGAAATGAGGACGAGGAGATGCGTCGTGTAGGCGTCGTCATCCTCCGTTCTAGTGCACACAGGCAAGCAGATGGACGCAGTCGTCTCCTGCCAATAAAGGGTTTTCCTTCGAAAGGTGGCCGATGCGCATCCACGAGCGGGCGGGTGGGCGCTCCTTCCTCCTTCACTTTCGAAACGTCCCCTTCACCTCCCTTCTCCATTCTTCTCAATCATTTATATCCCTTGCTAACGAATGCCCAACAAACAGTGCACTTCGGCCCCCTAGAGTCGATCCGCGTCCTCCCCGAAAAGTCGTGCGTCTTCCTGTCATTTTTGGATGCGCCAACAGCGGCGGCGTTTTTTGCGGATGCGAGTTTGAGTTGCGTTTACGTTTTTTTTTTGTGATCGTCATCCCCCCCCCCCGACTTCGACATATGCCGTGCAATTCGACCATGACATGCGCAATGTGCGTACGGTGGTGTGGGTGGGCGCGTTCCTGGCGTCGGGTGACAGGCCGTTATAGTGCAAGTCGAGTCGAGTGCACTTCCGAGGTGCTTGTCTTCCTTCGCCTCCGACGGGGGAGGTTGACAACGCACGTCGCGGAGTTCTGTCTTCGCAGGTGGTACGAGTACAGTGTCGGGCTCCGCGTCTTGCGTCAGGGCGGCCGGGCGGAACGACACGAGCGGGCGATATGCAGCCGTCGCAGTGGGCGAGCGTTCTTGGCCGTGGAGCCGAGCGAGACCTTTCGCATGAGGTCCCTGTCTTTGTCTTTATCTTCCTCCCCTCCCTCTTATCCCCCCTCCTATCCTTTCCTCCGCCCTCCCCCACTCAAACGAACACTAACATCCTCGCCAGGAAACTCTCCCTCCACGGCCAGGAGCTCAAAGTCGGCTGGGACAAGCCGAGCCCGGTGCCCGCGCAGGTGATACAGGTGATTGCACAGAGGTGCGTTTGCCGTTTTTTTCCCTACTTGGAGGGTGGACGAGTAGGAGGGAGACGCGGCGGATGCGGGTGGCGAGCGTACGTCGGGGGACATGGTGTCTGGTATCGCGTGCCGTCCCGCGGACGGGCTCGGCGGTCTGCGTGCGTGGTGCACGCTCGTAAGCCCGCGTATGGGTGCTCTACGCCGGGGTCTTTCTTCTACCGGGAGTAGGCCGGCCGGACGTTATTATTTGCCCGTGCATGTTTCTCCATCGGAGTCGTGCGGGGACGGCTGCGTCGTCGGGATGTGTGCTTGGTGCGCGGGAGCCGGCGCTGAGTCGGTTTTCTCTGTCGCGGCCTTATGGGAGAAAAGTCCTCTCTCCCTGTGCGTCGTTGTCATCTTCCAATGGAGAGTCGTGTATTGACTGTGTGGGCGTATTTCTCCTCGCGCCGACAGGGGTCGTCGTTTGTGGGAATCATGACGGCGTCCTCCTCCCATCCTCTTTCTCTTTCTCCTCCTCCCCATACCCTTACTAAGCCCCTCTCCAGCGGAGCCTCCCGCAACATCTACCTCGGCGGTCTCGAGCAGGGTATGACCGAGGAGGCTCTCCGCGACGAGCTCGGGCGCTTTGGGTTCATCGATTAGGTCAAGACCGTGCGGGACAAGAACATTGGGTTTGCGCACCTTTTGAGTACCAGTGTTGCTACGAAGGTGTGTTTTTGCCTCTTCATATTTTGGCGCGGGGGGCACGGAGCGGGAGGTTTTGGGCGTTGGTGGCGCGGACTACACCCCTTTATCTGTCGATGGAGTTCCTGCAGTCGTCGTTACACGACAACGTTCCCCCGCTTCCCCCATCTTTCTTATCTCGTTACGATCCTCCCTCACCTTTATTCACACCTCATCCCTTAGGTCATCAACACCCTCCCCACGGACCCCACCTGGGCCGGCAAGCCCGTCAACTACAGCTGCGCCTATGCACCCAAGTCCCAGTAGACCGCGGTGCACCAGGCGGCCACCACGCAGAGCCTCATGGCCTTCAACTCGATGGCGGGCATGAACATGGGAATGATGGGCACGACGGGCATGAGGATGGGCAGGATGGGGATGAACCCGGTTGTGAGCATGGAGGCGCGCAATCTACTTGTCGACATTGACAATTGGTTAGATCCTTCTCCCTGATAGCGACCACAAACCCAACTCGTTCTCCTCCCAACGCTGTGAACGGGGGTGCTGCCAGCGAGTAGGAAAGGGGTGAATCCGCCCACTGGAGTGAGTGTCTTCCTCTTTCTTTTTCGTTATGATGTGCTACTTTACTTCTTTGTCGATACTTGATACCTATGCTTCCCTTCCTCTCTTCTTATTCCTTTATTCTTCCCTTCTTTTTACTGCACTCTTCCATCCTTCGAGCATTACATCTTTGTCGTCCTTCGATTCACTTCCTTCTTTCATTGCGGTCCCGGTCCCCCTCCTTCGTTCCTTCTGCTTTGACGACTCTGCTGATATCTTCCTTCTTAGAACGCGACCCGAACGCGAGCTCTGTACAGCAGTCGCAGCTCAGCGCCATCGAGCCCCCGGAAGTGATGGCGTCGAGGGGATACAGGCGGAGGGGGAAGGGGGCGGACCGCGTGAAGTAAGACGGTCTTCACCAATTGCGACATGAAGAAGGAAGGGCTTCTGCGATGGTGTGCGATGGTGTGGGTTGGAGCAGTCCTAGATACAGATTACATAGGATAGTTTTTACCATCTGGAATGACTACCCGTTTGCTCTGCAAGCTTAGCCTTTTCTCTGAAGCATCTGTGGTGGCCTGAGACATGAAACTGCTGAGGGAAATTCAGTGATACCGTAACATTTTTACGGATACCGCGCGGTTATACCGAAACCGCGGTACCTAGGAATACTGCAGTGTTACGGGTACAGTAGTGTCACGGGTTGCGGTAGGCACGGGTTCGGCCAAAGTCGGAACCGTACCCGTACCCACGGCACCCGTACCCGTAACACCGCGGTTATCCGGCATACCGTGCCTTACCCTAGCCGCACCAAGACGAGGTCAAGTCGTCCAGGACCATCAATAATGTCAAGGTGAAGATCCAGGACAAGGAGGGTATCTAACAACACTTGATCTTTGCCAGAAAAGAGCCCGAGGATGGCCACTTTCTTTCTGACTACAACATCCAGCATCGATCAGGGAATGGGCAAACCAGAAAGCTGCGCTTAAGGAACTGGTGTTGGCTTAGCTGTCGTAAGACCTTGTAGTCGCCCGGATGGATGTGCAGTTTTGTAAGGCGGGTCGTAGATTGGCTGCGGCGAACCTGTGATGGGTTTGCAATGCTAAAAAAAAAGCAAAGATCTTGCAAGTTGAGCGGGGCTCAGTCCGGTGGTATAGCAGGGGATTGGTCGAACGGTGTACCTGGTGCAGATGCACCTAAAACACCAACGACTATCAAGGGATGGCTTAAGCTGCCATTTCTCTCTGAGAGGAAGCGGGTTACAGATAAAGAGCGCGCAGGACCCAAAAGCAAAAGCAGCTCGGATATCTTAACCGGATAAATGATATTCGAATAGAGCTAGTGTGGGAGCCTCCTAATCAAGGTTTCTTGTGCTAAAGTCCCTCTATTGAATCTATTGAATTAGATCTACTTGTTGATGCAAGTGAAGCAACCAAGTCCATCATTTAACTCCTCCATCAGACGACGAACGAAGTAGAGGGCTGTGTAATCATAGTCCTCCTCCACCCACTTGTTATGCAAATCGGTGATCTCCGTCAATGTCAAGTTGGTCATAAGGTTCAACTTCTCCTTGAGAAGTAACAGGTGTTTACCATACACACTACCGTTAAGGTGGAACACGGGAAGGATGTAGTAGAACAAACGGTCTGTTGGGACGATGTCGCAACCAAACTTCCCAGCTTAAAGACGAAAGTCGCTTAAGCAAAAATAGGCGGTTAAGCAATTAACTCGTGTACTGTTGGGATTAAAGTCGTCAGAACGGCGGAACTCTTCCCACAACGGTCGCCCATGACTTTTTGGAACCGAAACATGGACTGCAAACACATCTTCCTTTTTAGCCATATTTTGGGAACCCACCCAAAGGTAAACCAAACTGATTGAATTTTGGGATTATTTTTGACTCCCAAATCCACACCGAAAACAAACACTGTTCAAGGCTTGAAACCTTCACCAAAATAAAACATATTTGCCTCCTTTTTCCTGAGGAAAAAGTGTCATTTTGGGGTGCGAAACAGGCGAGTTCTCATTGTTCTTTCCCTGTTTGGGGCCCAAAGGGGAAGCTTTTTTGTGGCGGAAAAGTGACTGAACATATATTCTTTTGCTTAGGTGTTTGGTTCAGAAAGATGTTGCATGTTTGCCAACCTTTTGAACACAGAAAATAGGCCAAACAACGCTCATTTTCGTTCGTGTTTAGGTGTCAAACAAAAATAGACCCCAAAAGGGAGACATGTTTGCAACCCATGTTTCGGTCCCAAAAATGCATCGGCCGCCGCAGTGTCCCAAGTATTGATGTTTCGATAGCAGCAGTCGGCAGAGAAGTGTTCTTCACAACTCTCGCATGAACGGCCCCAGGCGAAGAAAACACAAGCTTCGCCTCGGATTGCACACAGGTTGCAGACATTCTTGGGCTAGAAAAATGGTTCAGGAAGGTGATGTGAAGGGAGATGCTTAAGGCGCACCTTCATATCTTCGAGCACATAAGAGGCGAACTCCTCGAGGTGGATGATAAAGGAAACTTTTGAAGTCATGATTAAGGATTTGTGGCGGCACTTGGTTTAAGTACTTGAAACTGAGCCAGGGGCTGTACTGGTTTGCATAGCCTGCAAATAAAGGGGTCTGAGGTGGTACTTGCTCCACTTATGCGGAGGTCTCGTCTAAAGCGGCTGAAGCCCCTTCTAAGGTCTTAGGTGGAACTTTTACCTCAGAACTGAAGAAGTTTGACTTCTGAGATACTGAAGGACAAGGTTGGTTTAACCTACTTCGGCCTTGCTCCTTTGGTTGAAATATCCATTGAACACGGGCCCTTTACAACTTAAAGTTGGTCTGCGAACATAAAACAAATAAGAGGCCGAGTCGGCGATCATCGATCGGATCAAGACTCGGCAATAACGGCATGACACTTGCCAGGTCTCACGGTTGACTTCTGCTTAAGTGTCGATCTGGCTTAAGTCAGTTTGAGAATTCTTAATTCACGCTAAGTTAGAATCAAGCAAAAATTGGGCCCAAGTTGGGGCGATTACATTTTGTTGGCCTAAGGCCGCTAGAGACAAGCAATTGTACAAAAAGCGGTACTGTACTAGCCAAAACTACAATGGAACACTCACATATCTGAAGAGATAATCTAAAGTGACCGTAGAGTGGCTAAGGGTAAGTATGAGAGCGGCGATACGAGATATTGCGATAAAATATACAAAAAGAGAGACGACAGAGACCGAACAAAACCTAGCGCTGACCGCAGGAGGCAGTGCGCTTCTTGGAGGCGGGCTTCTTGGCGACCAACTTCTTGGGCTTGGCCTGTCCAGGGGAGTCAGGCAGGTTAATGAGGGAACAGCAACCAGGGGACTTTACTACGGTGGTGGACAGCCCAGCCTCTGGTTCCTCCCCCTGCACCTCTTCCTCCTCCTCGACTTGGCCTTCCTCCTCGTCGTCTGGGAAAGAGGGGTTAGCTTGAGGGAAAAGTGACTTAAGGAAGGGAAAAACCTACCGGGTGCACCCATCTTCACGTCCTTGACTGCGGCTTCCCCCTCCTCCGACTCTAAAGCGGCCTCCTCCTCCTCCTCCTCCTCTTCCTCCTCGCCGGAGCCTTCGTCACACTTGGCGTCAGTGATGTCTTGAAGAGTGGTGGAGGCTGGTGGATAAGCGATGCACCCACTCTTCAGGGTGAATGTGTGGCCATCGCAATAGCAGTAGGGACGTCAGCCTCATTGCATCGGACTTGGAAAGTGTACTCCTTGTCGTCGAGGTCGATGCGGTCGAAGTCGTCCAGGCGAAGCGCGGCGAAGTTGAGCTCGAAGAACTTGTCGGTGTCCGCTTTGGTGTAACCCGACAGGATGCGGTAGGAACGGTCCTCCTTGGGAAGCTCGGCCCAGTTGAACTGGTCGATTAGAAGTTGGACGTGGCGGCGGATGGTCGGCAAGGTGTTGGTGTTGGCGAAACACTCGTCGAAGAACTTGTCCCTGCCCATAGAATTGATGCACTTGAACATGTGCACGACGAACCAGCGGAAGCGCAGGCGGAGGTCCTCAGACGCATCACGGTAGAGCGTGGCAGCGGTCTGGGCACGCTTGCAGGACGTGACGAGCTCGGACAGGATCACCTCAGTGACTGTGAAAGAGTTGTTAGCAAAGTAAAAGAGATGGGCGCGGATAGCGCACCGTCTGAAGCTAAAGCATAATTCCGCGTGATCCCGTGGAAAATAATGAGCTCCTCGATGGTCTTGGAGTGGTCGCAGAGGCGGGCATCCACAAGCTGGCACTGAATGCAGGACAAACCGAATTCGATGCGGGTGCAGTCGATTTGAAGGATGGTGCAAGTGAAACATGCTGAAGGGGGCTAAAGCGGGGTTTTAGCCAACGGTCACTTAACGAATAAAAGTTAAAGCGGCAGACTTACGATACCAGCATCGGAGAGATCCACCTCGTAGACCAGTTGGTCGTCAATCTTGGGAATGGGAACGAACTTCGGCTCGTAGCTGGTTTGGCCCTTCTTGGCGCGGTGATAGGGCATGTACTGGAACACGCATGAAAACTACCAAGTTTTCTTCGATTCTCAACCTATACAAAGGCTAAGTGAGACTAGAACTGAGGGAATATGTTCTCCTCGGAACGGTATTCTAACACCGTTTACGGTTGAAAGCCAGTGATTAACAAGGACTTTGAAGTCCAACTTAGAGCCTTAACGGGTGTCTTAGTTCAGCTTCACAGTCTACCGCTAGGCTCCGGGAGTTGGCTTACCACCAGATTCCTTGAGTACTGAGGTGATCAAGAGGAACCACTACAGTCTTGGTGGCTGAGCACTACTAGCGGTAGCCTCATTGCAATAAGGGATTTGAACTACAAACCCTACCTTAGAGTTGGGAACCGGCCAACGGTTGAACTTAGAAACTCGAAAGGAGTAACATCAGATATTAGACAACGCTCCCGATGATAGTACTGAAAGGAGTTAGGAATGATACCGCCAACCGGTGGACAAGTAAAACTTGTCCAACCGTTGGCCTCAGAGAGACACTTGTAGCGATTGAGTACACCGGACGGTAGAAGCGGCTGGACGTAATTCGAGCACCCCGACCGTTGGAGATTCCAACGGTAGGACTTGACCCGTACCGTCCTAGCCGTAGTACCGACAGTCGGGCTGAGCTATTTATAGACAACTGGTCTAATGGCTAGTGGTTGGTGGCTGTGCAGCCTCACGGTAGAAACTCGCCTATGGCAAGAACACAAGAAAAGGTCTTCACCATTGGAGCAGTCCGACGGTAGGGCTATATTTGGATAAGATATATGATAAATAGGTTTCTTACGGTCAGAACCTCTTAACGGCTGGACTACCTTCAACGGTAGGAGCCGAGGACCTGGCGGCCGGTCTGGTCTATTTCTAGCCAATTGGCCCGACGGTTAACCGTGGCTGTGCAAACTCGGTGGTAGCAACCCTACCTACAGTAAGCACTCAGGAAAGGCTTATACCGTTGGACAGTCGGGCTAATCCGGACAAGATACAAGATAATAGAACTCTACGGTAGAAACCTCCTACGGTCGAGCTGACTCCTACGGTAGCGGCTGGCCTAACCAATGACAAGAGAATCACCCGATGGCAGAATGTTGCCAACCGGAACTGCGCGTCGGGAGGACAATCTATCACCCGACATTGCTGCTGGCATACGCGCGTACGCGTTACAGCAGGCTGATTTGC
The DNA here is from genome assembly GCA_029378385.1 of Mycena metata. Classification (NCBI taxonomy): domain Eukaryota; kingdom Fungi; phylum Basidiomycota; class Agaricomycetes; order Agaricales; family Mycenaceae; genus Mycena; species Mycena metata. The sequence continues at coordinate 291,185 of JARKIB010000064.1, read as the reverse complement.
ACGAGCGTCTGGCGCAGTTTTTCAAGGTAAAGTGGAATATGCCGGTACTTACAGCGGCGCAGAGACTGGTGGCACTTGAAGCGGCGGCAGAGGACGAGGAGGCGGACCTTGCGAGTTTTTTCAATAGTTAATCTATTTTTGAATGGCAATGATGTTGCAGGTGACCAATGACGTTGAGAATATGAGGAGATAATTGCCCGATCAGGCCATGAGGAGGGGGGTCTATGGATAGCCGAGTGCAAAAAGCCTTTCGAGAGGTTTACTGGTAGCCGAGCACATCAAGGATATTATTAATATTAGCCGTTACAAGCTGCTACAGCTGTTATAAGTGTGTGTTCCGCTTAAGGTAGTTATAGAGGGTATTTAGGGTGATTGGCATGGAGCCAGCCATACTGGCTGGCGCCATGCGCATGGACAATGATTCCGTTGGCTAGCACCATGCCATCATTCTAATCCCTACAACCAGGGGTGTACGGCGATGTGGCTCCCCATCGCCAACCTTGAACAGAGTTAGGGACATAAAACCTCTAGACCAACAGGGCATAGAACAGGAGCAGACAGATCAAGCCTAGTATCAATGCTGAAAGGGAAACACAAAAATATCACATTTATGAGGGCGTCCTGGAAGTTACAGCCAGTGTAAACTGAGTCGATGAAAAAGAGATTAAAGAATAATAGAGGGACAAAAAATTAAGCACAAAATTGGTAGAACGAGCCCGACAACGAGGGAGGTTGGGCTGGCGAGGTTGTGAGGAAGCAGAGTGAGTAAGATGAGCCTGGTTTATGACTGAATTCAGACTCAAAGATGAGGAAGATGAGAGGGGAGACAAAGGGGGGAACTGCACTGAGAGCGATGATGGAGCGACCCGAAAACTTTGGTAGGGTTGAATCGGGGGGACAGCAGGCTGAGCAGAGAGCTGTTGAAGAGTAGGGTGGACCGCTCGTTGCCATTCCCTTTTTTTGTATCTCTGTACGTACTACATGGTACATCGGTCTATGGACCAATGATTTGTTTTGTACACACACACAGCCAAATATATGCTCCTTACACCAGAACCACCATCTATGACGCGACCAGTGACCTGAGTAGCCCACCGAGGCTATGTCGCCAGTGAACACATTCTACACCTAGCCGACATTATCCCCCTCACCGAGCCTTTCCTTGTTTTACGAGTACTCCACGCCTGCACGGCACTTTACCCCTTTTCCACTCATTCTTCGCTCTACACTTTGCCGACTTTCCTGGGACCACCCCACTCATTTCTACTTCACCCTTGGACCCTATATCCGGACGACCGACCCTCATTTTCTGTCTACCAGCAGACGGACCTGTGCTTCCACAGAGCGATGGCTGGCTTGAGGAGGAAGAGCTGGCTGAGAAGCAGTCGGAGCTGGCTTTGGGGCTGCAGGCCGAGAAGCCTGCCCAGGAGCAACAGCAGTTAGCAGTCCTGAGGTATTGTTTGCAAGGAATTGCATGAAGAGGTTCATGAGGTTTTGGTTGTCCATTGAATTGCTTTCCCTACAGAGGTGTTAGTATTTGGGAGTTTAACCACAAGTATGTTGCACAAAATTTGATAGGCGAAAGACTATGGGTTTGAATGAATAACAGAGTCGCACTGAGGTAAAGTACGGAGACATACAGTGAGTGGTAGGTGCAGAGATACTGGGATAGAGAGTGTGTGGGAGAGACAGTGAAAAAAAGAGTACTTTCATGGGTATATATATGCAGAATATTTTGAACTGAGCTCAAGTCAGTTGGCGATCAGTGGCCGGTTTAGCCGAACCACGAAGTAACCCAATCTGGTAGCTGTGTCTCGCTAAAGAAACCACAGCCCGGTAAGTGAACCACCAGATCAATAATTCCCTGACCACCGGTCATATTAAGCGCACCAAAGGTTCGCAAGAGGTTCGGGTAGTGCCTACAAGTACATGTTCACAAAAGTTTGGTACTTCGGGTACAAAGTTCCGATGACCTGTCATGTTCGCTTAGCCAGGTCAACTTCGGAGTAAAGTTCCGAACTAAAGCTCAAATATTTGATGAAAAATAAGGTCATAGGAAAGGCGAGTGGTACTTGAGTGATATGAACGTGAAGATCGAAGATCAGGTTGAAAATATATTGTAGATGGCAACAGTGAATCATACCTGTAGTCAAAGGAGGATTGTTGAGTCTTCAGGTGGAGGTAGATTGAAGTCGAGGTCGAATATACAGTAATTAACCGGGAAGCGCAACGATTAGATTGTTTCACCTCAACCTCAGCCAACAATGATCCAAATCACTCTGTCCAAAGTGTCAGCTGGAGCTTGAGGACATGAATTAAAGTCTCCGACTTACAGCTGGGGAATCGGACTGGTTGCGGTCCCACTGCAGATCAGTCTTTCTTGGAGGCCAAATTGACCCAAATAATGTAGAAGTGCAACAAATTACGGTCCACAGTTGAGAACACCAGAATACATTTTTAGACTGGCCGTTGACATGGGTGTCTTCAGTGACCTAAAAAACTTATGTATGCACTTGGACCTTCTTCTCCGTGCACTTCACAGTAAAAAAACGGTAAGGTGCTTTTACGACAATCAGCAACTTTCTGATCGCTGATTCAACATGTCCCGATTTCGAGCTACATGGGGACCTTTTGGTCCAAACTTGTCGTAGGCCGCTTAATTCGATACCGTAGTACGTCCCTGTCAATTCTTGGACATCTCGCATCACCGAATGGCGTTAAATAACCGCCGTTGCGCTTCTACGTTATGTTGCGCTTCCCGGTTAATCACTGTACATTGATGATTCGATGAAAGGTCAATGGAAGATGATGCGATGAAAGATGAATGGATTTACGAGGTATGGTTGAAGTCATGTTGAAGGTCGAACATGTCTTGAGCGGACCGGCGCACTTGATGAATCTCTGAAAGTTTGGCTTTCTGCATTCAGTATGCTGAAAATTATGCCACTTCTTCATATCAAAGTTCAGCTTTGTGCAGAGTGGAAAATTGTGCAGGGTATGAGCAGCGCTGGAAGTAAGCAGGAAGCGGGTGTGGTGTATGGTACACAGCTGCCTTCCCGGTGTTAAGTTGAATGGGAAATTTGCAGGCAGCAGAACTGAATTCAATTCCTAGCACCCACATCGGTGGTAAGTTTTCTTTCACCTCCCACACTAATTGGTTCTTTTGTTGTGTCCTGATTCCTGAAATGTGGAATGAGAAATGGGTGGGTCTATTTTGCAACATAGCACTGGCAGGAGTTGGTCCATGATTGAGAGCCTTCATATTGATTGGGAGATAAAAGAGCCTTGATCAATGAGGGAAAAAATGTGATAGCTAGCCAAGGCTTGGAAATAGGTAGGAAAGTGGGTGTGTTGTCTGGTGCATAGCTGCCTTCCCTGGGTCGATGATGTTTGCAGGCAGCAGAACCAGGTTCGATTCCTGGCATCCACATGACACTTTATGTCTTTATTTTACTTTTATTTTTTCATGGTAAGGTGTTTTGGTGTTGACCCCCGCAGATAAGTGACCAGGAACAGCTGTGTTTCCGTTCTTACTCCCCTACAGCAAATGAGGGAAATTACAAGCTCTGAGTTTGAGCTTTGGTCCATAGGCAAAATTGTTCAGGGCTTGAGCAGTGTAAAAGTACCCAGGAAAGTGGGTGTGGTGTATGGTACAGCTGCCCTTATTTCGTAAGGGCTGACAAAAAGGTTGTAGGTTGCAGAACCAGGTTCTATTCCTGGCGCCCACATTACACACATGCAGCAATACTGCAAAAGTTTTTGTAACCTAAGGTATTTATAAAATTACTTTCGGAAGCAGTTGATGACCCCTTCTGCTTCATGGGGCTCAAATCGGGTTTGTTTGGACAATGGGTTAGGCTGCATTGAATGTAAGCAGGCAAAGCGGATGTGGTGTATGGCATACGGCTGTCTCCTTTGAGGTGTGCGAGGTGAGTCAAAGTTTGCAGACAGCAGAACGAGGTTCGACTCCTGGCATCCACATTTCGAAGCCCATCTCCTTTTCTTTGGTGATAGAAGGCTTTGAGGGGTTTATCCCGCTGAATATAGCTCCAGAACATCTACATTTCAATTTTGACCTCCGAAGACATGTAGTTGAAAGATTGAAATTATTCACTTGACGGGTCTCAATTTCAGCCTTTGTGTAGAGAAAAGTGTACGTCTTAAATGAGGTTAGAAGGAGGCAGGAAAGCGGGTGTGGTGTATGATAGTGTCTACAGAAAGTACGTAGTACCTCATCATGCTTGGAAGTAGGTAGGAAGTGGGTGTGGTGTATGGCACATGGCTGTCCTCCTTGTTCAGGAGCAAGAAATGTTTGCAAATAGCAGAACCAGGTTCGATTCCTGGCACCCACATAATTTCGTCCGAGTGTTTTTTTTTTGCCTCTCAGGCAGACCAGCTCTTTCGTTGTGTCCTGAAATGCAGAAGGACAAATGGTGGGTCTAAGTTTCAACACAACACTGGCAGGACGTGGTCCATGATTCAAATCTTTCATTGATTGTGAAAACAATCCTTGTTGACTGGGTGAAAAATGTGTGATCCCTAGCCAAGAGTCGAATGTAGGCAGGAAAGTGGGTGTGGTGTATGGTACACGGCTGTCGCAGTTGCACAATAATTAAGAATGTTTGTAAGCAGCAGAACCGGGTTCGATCCCTGGCATCCACATAATTTGTGTCGGAGTGTTTTTTGTTTTGTTCATTGCCCACCTAGTAGGACGCGGTCCATGATTCAGAACATTGATCAGCTGGTGGGGACAAATGTGATAGCTAGCCAAGGCTTTAAAGGAGGCAGGAAAGTGGGTGCGGTGTATGGTACACAGCTGCCTTCCCTGGGTCAACACGAATGTGAAGTTTGCAGGCAGTAGAACCAGGTTCAATTCCTGGCACCCACATAATTTGTCCTGAACAGCGTTTTTTTTCACCTCCCACACGACCAGTTCTTTCGGTGCAACTTGAGAGGAGGAAGGAGGAGTGGGTGGGTCTAATCTTCAACATAATACTGGTAGGACTTGGTCCATGATTGAGAGGTTAGATTGAGTGGAACAACTTGAATACTACTTGATTAGCTGGGGAAAAAATATATGACACCTGACCAAGGTTGGAAGTAGGCAGGAAAGTGGGTGTGGTGTATGGTACACAGCTGTTGCCGTTGCGCAGTGTGTGACAAAAAATGTGTGCAGACAGCAGAACCGGGTTCGATTCCTGGCACCACATCCGATAGTACTGTATGTATTTCTTTCACCTCCCACACAGACCGGCTCTTTGTGCAGAGTAAAAAATGTGCAGGGTCAAGCAATATTGAAAGGAGGCAGGAAAGTGGGTGTGGTGTATGGTACATGGCCGTTGTTCCTGCTGGCAGTTTCGAGACCTGGTGTTTGCAGGCAGCAGAACCGGGTTCGATTCCTGGCTCCCACATAACAGGTCTCGTTATGAGTTTTTTTCCCCTCGTAAAGTAAGTATTCCTGTGGTCTCGTCTGTGGAATATCAATTGGTCCTGACAAGGCAAACAGTTGAACCTACCTTCCACTTAATAGGTCTCCGGAATTTCAACAGCAATCCCGCAGATTGACCAAAAATTGTGCAGGTCTTAAATGAGATTAGAAGTAGGTAGAAAAGTGGGTGTGGTGTATGGTACATACATAGCTGTCCTTCCTACACCGGTGATCAATGAGCTTGTAGACGGCAGAACCGGGTTCAATTCCTGGCACCCACATTATCTGCAGCTTTCGCTTTTACCTCCCACATGGACTGGTTCTTTTGTTTGCCTCCTACAACGGGAAGGAGAAGGAGAACTGGGTGGGTTTAACCTTCAACATAACACTGGTAGGACTGGCCTTCATTATTGGGGAAAAATCCTTGTTGACTGCGTGGAAATATGTAGCGCCTCACCAGGCTTGAATGTAGGCAGGAAAGCGGGTGTGGTGTATGGTACACAGCTGTTTGAGGTCCCGACACTCTGCAGACAGTAGAACCAGGTTCGATTCCTGGCACCCACATCTGCTGGCCGGACTTGGTCCATGATTGAAAGTTTTCATGGATCCCAAAAACAATCCCGTTGACTGGGTGAAAAATATGTGGTTAGGCAACGTTTGAAAGGAGGCAGGAAAGTGGGTGTAGTGTATGGTACACGGTTGTCGCCAATGGGCAGGGCGAAAAATTGTTTGTAGGCAGCAGAACCAGGTTCGATTCCTGGCACCCACATTTCTGTGCTCATTTCATTCTTTTTGCGATGAAAGGCCTTCTGGGGTTTACCTCCTTGAATGGGGGTTAGGAACATCCACATTTCAATTCTAGTCCTCACAAGGCACATGGTTGAAATCATTCAATGCTTCCACTTCATGCCTTTCCATTTCAGCTTTGTACAGAGTGGAAAATTGTGCAGGGCCTAAGCTGTATTGGAAGTAAGCAGGAAAGCGGGTGTGGTGTATGGTACACGGCTGTCCTTGTTTGTAAAGTATTCCGAAATTTGTAGGCAGCAGAACCGGGTTCGATTCCTGGCACCCACATATTTCCGGAACTTGAAAGATATCTTTTGTCTGCTCACCAGTTATTTTGTTGTGTCCGGGGAAAGAGAAGTGGGTTCAACTTTCAACGTACATGTAACACTGGCAGGACTTGGTCCATAATTCAGAGGCTTCAGATCACAAAAACAATTCTTGATTGTTGACTCGGTGGAAAATATGTGATGCCTAACCAAGGTTGCAAGTATGCAGGAAAGTAGGTGTGGTGTATGGTACACAGCTGTCTCCTTTGAAACCGTGATGATATTTGCAGATAGCAGAACTGGGTTCGATTCCTGGCACCCACATGGTGAAAGTGTTTGCATCTTTGTTTTTTGTTTACTGCCCACACTAACTGGCTCTTTCGGGGTGTCTTAAGATGGTGAAGGAGAAGCAGGTGGGCTAAACTTTCAACATAACACTGGCAGGACTGGTTTCATTCATCGCCCAGTTGGCTCGGTCCAAAAATATGTGGTGCCTCACCAGGCTTGCAAGTATGCAGGAAAGCGAGTGTGGTATATGATACATGGCTGTCCTCCCTGTGGTGGCTTACACCCCGTGTTTGCAGGCAGCAGAACCGGGTTTGATCCCTGGCACCCACATGGGTGGTAAGTAAGGATATTTTACCTCCCACCCTGATTGGTTCCTTTGTTGCCTCTTAAAACAGGAAAAGAGAAGTGGGTGGGTCATGCTTTCAACATAACACTGGCAGGACCTGACCCGTGATTGAGATTTGTTGTTAACTGGGTGGAAAATCAGTGGTGCCCTACCAGGCTTGGAAGTAGGCAGGAAAGTGGGTGTGGTGCATGGCACACGGCTGTCCTTCTTGGGCAGTGTATTCACAACACAATTTTTCTAACCTACTTACCCATTATTTGTGGTGTCCTGAAATAGTCCAGGGAAGGAGAAGTGGATGGGCCATGCTTTCAGTGTAACAACTGGTAGGATTGGTCAGTGGTTTCATGATCGATGGAGCGCGAAAAAAATCTTTATTGTTGACTGCATCCGTGGTGCCTAACCTGGGTTGCAAGTACGCAGGAAAGCGGGTGTGGTGTATGGTACACGGTTGTCACCATTGCAATGATAAAAGTGGCCGAAAAATGTTTGTAGGCAGCAGAACTGGGTTCGATTCCTGGCACCCACATGATTTGCTTGACGGTTGGTTTTTTTTTGTTTTACTGCCCACACAGACCGGCTCTTTTGTTGTGTCCTGAAATGTGGAAGGAGAAGTCGGTGGGTCCAACCGTCGATGTAACACCCACAGGACTTGGTCCATAATTGAGCCTGAGAGCCTTTAGATCGGGAAAACAATTCTTTGTTGTTGACTGGGTGAAGAATTTGTGGTGCTTAGCCGAGGCTTGGAAGTATGCAGGAAAGTGGGTGTGGTGTATGGTCCACAGCTGTCCTCCCTGCGGTGGCCTACGTTCTGCAGACAGCAGAACCAGGTTCGATTCCTGGCACCAACATAATTTGTGCCGGAGCGTTTTTTGTTTTGTTTACTGCCCGCACTGACCAGCTCTTTCGGCCGCCTAGAGACGGGGAAGGAGAAGTGGGTGGGTCTTCAACATAACACTGGCAGGATCCGGACTGGTTCCATGATCGAGAGCTTTTCATTGATCCCGAGACAATCTTTGTTCTTGACTGGATGGAAAATTTGTGGTGCTTAGCCGAGGCTTTAAAGGAGGCAGGGAAACGGGTGTGGTGTATGGTACACGGCTGTCCCCTTTGAGGTTAGGAGGTGTTTGCAGACAGTAGAACCAGGTTCGATTCCTGGCATCCGCATACAAGTCGCAAAATGGTGGACACCAATTTTTTTCCACAAAAAAATGGGCAGCAGAGATGATCAACGAACGCAGTAACGGAATGCACGTCAACAGCGAAAATGGTGCATGTCCCTGCATGTCCACAGATGCCTACACCTCGGAGACCCGCTGCTGTCGGCGCTGCCAACAAAACGAATCACCACAAAAGGATGAAACCCGAAAAAACACATATCTCAATTAAATACCCCTCACGTCTCCCGGTACAGTGACACGGACCTTCCTGAGGCTCCTGGTGATAATCAACCCTTTTAGGCATCCTCCCATCTGTTGTTGTGACTTGCTTGTGACGCCCTCCCCACAACGCCCGCCATCATCGTCGTCCATCTCACTCCGCCTCTTGTACTTTCTTCTGTGCCTTGACTCGTACTTGTGCTATCCTTGTGGTGGATTGGATTGAACTAGACCCAGTGGCAAGATAACAACCTAGCTTAGCTTGGCTCAAGATGGACTCGCCCACGCCCGACGCACGCCTGCCCCCTCCCGCCACCTCGACCTCCACCGGTGGCATCCTCGGCTCCTTCCTCGGCCGCGGCCGCCCCCGCAACTCCTCCCAGTCCCACATCGACGTCCCCGCACTCAATCGCTCGCCGTCCCCGCCATCGCACAGCTCGCCCCATGCCCACCACGGTTTGGGCGCGATGAACCCTTTCGCAGGCCTCGCTGCGCACGAGCGCGATGCTCGTGATGCCCGCGACCGCGCAAACGCGAATGCAGCCAGCGTCGCGGCCAGCGGATTGGGCATCCCGGCGTTCAGCGGCAGTGCGGGCGCGCCCTTCAACGCCGGTACCGCACAACAAGGAGGAGGGGGTGGGAACGGGAACGGTAATGGAGGGGGGAGCAATCGCCGCCGGCCCGCGCCGCCCGCCGTCGTCGTCGCGCCCTCCCCGTCGAACCAATCCTCCGGTGGGGGATTGAATCTGAGCCACATGTTGAAGCGGCGGCGGAGTGCGGGGAATGTGGCTACGCCTGCTCCGGGCGGGGTGCCGCCGACGCCGACGCCGCCTATCACGGCGAGTCGGACGGGGCCTCCTGCTGCTTCTGGTGGGAATACGAGTGGTGGTGGAGGCGCAGGAGGGGGGCAAACGCACCGCATCCGCCTGGTTCCGCACCTCGACTCGCGGCGCAGTCTGCGCTTCGACCCTATCAGCCGCGATTTGAGGCCCGTGCCGTTGGATCCCGCGTTGAGGATCGGTGCGTGCTTTTTGCTTTCCTTCCCCAATCCCCTTTACTTTTTTCTTCTACTACTCAATAACAACATGTACTAACCCCCCTCGTTCATCTAGGTCGATTCACAGACCGCTCCGGCCTCGGCCTCGCAGCCGTCAACGCCCTCAACGGCTCCAAGATCGCCTTCAAGAGCAAGGTCGTCAGCAGGGCGCATGCCGAGGTGTGGTGTGAGGAGGGTGAGTTTTCGTATTTTTCTCTTTCTTTCTTCTCCTTCTTTTACTTCCGCGCCATTTTTTGTTGCGTTGCCGCTTGCGATCCCGCCCTTCTTTTTGGCGGGCGGTGGCATTTTCTTTTTTTTTTGGCGTGGCGCACGCTTGCGTCTTTCCGACGGTGCGGTGCGGCCGCGCCCGCTTACGGCGGAGGGCAGCACGAGTAGCGTTTCTTCGCGGATGCCCTCCCTCCCTTCTTGTTTTTACGGGCAGGGGTCTCGTAGCCCTGCTTTGATTTCTTTTATTTGTTTTTCCGGGCGCGATGACCGTCTTGCGTTCTTGCTTCGGGCGGGCGGTGCCTCTGCCTTCCGTTTCCATCCGCCCGTGGCGTCGAAGCGTTCACTCGGGTACTCGGGCACTCGGATTCCGCTCTCCTTTGCATCTCATTTCCTTTTCTCGCGCGGCAGTTGTCTGCCTCTGCGCGGCGGCGGCGGCGGCGGTGCGGTGGTGCAGCTGCTCGCTCGCGGCCGCGCATATGCAGATTTTCTGGCCTGCCTGCCTGCCTGCTTTTATCTTTTCTTCCTTTGGGCGGGCGGTCCGGGGGGGCATTCCAGATTGTTGTATCTGTGAGTGCTTGTGCCAGCTATTTTCGACTTGAGTGCGCGTACTCTGGGTTCGTGCTGGGCTCGCGATTGTGCGGACGAGGCCGACGCACGGGCAGATCTTGCTAGCGCTACCTTTTTTTGACTCTGGCGCGCGTACTTTGGAGCTCGCGCAGGCCTACATACAGCGCGCTACACTCGGGATCGTCTGGACCGTGCGCCCGGTGGCCACCCGCTTTCCCTGACCTGTACCTCCACGTACGCGCTCCGCGTTTCTAACATTCATCGTCGTTCTCATTTTCATTTTACTTTACTTTGCTGTCCTTCGTTATCCGTCGACGCATTTCCCCTCCCGATGATCGACGCTAACGCGCACGCACACAGGCCTCTTCCCCGTCTCCATCCGCCAGGCGCTCTTCATCGCGCCCTACAGCCACGCGTTCCACCACAAGTGTCTCCGCCCGCTGTTGGAGACGCATCATCCGGCGTTTAGGTGCGTTCTTTCTTCCCTCTTCCTCTTCGTCCTGTTCTTGCTCTTCCTCTTCGAACATGATTATCACTTGGGGTTTTTTTTTGGATTTTGGGAGGAAAGAGTGGCAGGCGGGGGATGTCATCATGACGCGGATCCTCTGCGTTGTTGTGGACGGAGATATGCGCGGGTGCATGTCGTGGCCGGAAGCTCGGGCGAGACGTGCATCCTCACTCGGAGCGGTGTGCGGCGTCGACGTAGTAGCTCGTGCTTCGTCCGCGGTGGAGGGTGCTGGTGGTGGTGGTGGGCGGTGTCGATGTCGTTCGATGTCGACTCGCATTTTCTGGGCGGTGCGGCGTGTGGGCGGGGTAGACGAAACGTTGTCGAGCGAGGCCCGTAGGTGTAGCGGGAGCACGCCTTTGATGATGTTGAGGTGGTCGCTCTGTGCAGCCGGAGGACACTGTCGAAGATGTCGAGGTAGTGGATCGCGCCCGTGAGGGCGAAGTGATGTAACGGTGGTACATCACGCTGTCGTTCTCCTCCTACCGCTGCCGCTGCTCGTCCTTTACTTCGCGATGATTACGGGTCTGCGCGCGACGACCTGGAGCGTGCAGCGCACCCGCGCACCCGCTCGTGGATGGGCGCAGGATGGATGGTGCCGTCCCCGACGGATGACACCTATACTCCTCGTCCCGCGCGCGGCGAAGGCGATGCAGCAGATGGCGTAGGGAGGGCTGTATACGGGCCCTACGTCTGCGTCGTCGTCCTCTCGTTTGCGGATGCCGATGCTGGTGCGCGAACAACGACGATCGGCCAGCACGGTCATCGTCGCCCTCAGTTCCATTCCCCTCCCTCCTCCTTCCGTTCCTTCCTTCCTTCTCCTTCCCAATCACTCGTATCGAATTAACGCTGACGCTAATGCCTTTCTGTTTCCAGCTGCCCACTGTGCCGCACCTTCGTGAACCTGGAGGAAGATGTCGAGGGCGAGGCGCACGAGGTGCGTACTCTTCTCACTCTTTCCTCTGTTGCTTTCCCTCGCTTCCTTGTTCTCGCGAGTCTCTTCATTCGTTTTGGTTTTGGTGATGGATAGGGGTGGATTTCCTTTTTGGGAATACAGCGGTCGGGCGTGGAGAGGCTATCCAGGAGGTGCTTGCGCGAGCGTTTGGCGTGGGGTGCCCTGGGTCGTGGTCGTCTTCGTCGCGATCTTATGATCTAGAGGCCCGCGAGCAGATGATTGCGGGTAACGCGAGCACGAACGTAAGGCACTGTCGGGAGCGGTCGTGGACTGTTTCGACGGGGTCTTCGAGCGGCTAGCGCGTTGTGGTGTCTTGCGAACGCGGGGGCTTGTGTGCCCTGTCTGCCGTTGGGCACTGCGGCCGGCGCCGCGAGTAGGTTAGGGGCGCGGGTGCTGGTGGGGTGCGGGCAACTTATGCTTGCGCGCAATTATTCAATTCGAGACAATGTTTTTATGTTCCACCAACCATTTACATGCATTGGACAAAATATTTGGGCAACATCTACTGTTTGGAAGACCAAATCTTCGAATGGCCCCGCTGTAGGCCTAAAGTATTCATTCCTTCTTTCTTGATGCCATGTCTGTGCAGAGTGACGGAAATTGGGTAGACTCCGGCTACAGTTTGAGGTATGCAAGGACTGAGTGTGTGGTGTATGGTACACAGCTGTCATCCTTGAGCAGAAGTCTGAAGGCTGGACGACTGAAGCCAGCTGAGATTGCACCGAGAGAAGTCGCCGCCGGGCCGTCGCTGTCGCCGGGGGGAAGACAGAAACAGCAGAGTGTTCAGAAGAGCTTTTTGAACGCGCTTTTGTTCAACCTTGCCAAAATTGCGAAAAGATTCTGTAACCGTTTTTAATGATCATGAATTGCCCTATTTCAAAGACCGTTTTAACTACACAGCCGAGGGGTGGCCACTTCGGCACCGCGTCCTCCGTGATCTCATCACTCGCGGCGTTGCTCCCTTCATTCCGGATTTGCATTGAATGTGTCTGGTTTGTGAATGTGTGTATGGTCCCGGTTTGGTCTATCCCGGGTGGAAACAGATGTAGATTTATGGGACCGCAGGTGTGCATAACCCAAGTAACGCAAGAACGTGTACAACTGCGGATTAAAACCTGGTGAGTCCAGAGGTGGGGGCGCTGTAACATCCGAAATGTATGCGCTCAGGTAGCCAAGGATCGTGGCAAGAGGTGAAATATGTCCTGCACCGAGTGTGGGCGTGGTCAACCTCGATACAAAATCGAGTACCAGTCGCAAAGGCTCCCATGAATGGGGGTGGGTCATCGATAAGCATGCAATCAATTGGTCTGTTGCAGCCCGACGCAGTTTCGGAATCTCCGAGTATCTATCCAATGTCTAGCGACGACAGAAAAGAGGGTAATAACGACTTACCGAATAAAGTCGAACAAGTCGTGCGCTGCGTCCCAGAAGTCGGGATTCCACGGCCAATCCTCTGAGCTAGGGTTGAGCAGGACTGCCTTGAGGTTCAAAAGACGATCCTCGGCCGGTGGGCCCCCGGCACTCTCCAATTGTGTCCAATTGTTCCATCTATGTTTGTGGTCCCCAGAGAAAGTCAACTCACTGCGTTCAAGGGGCACCTACGCTGAGTCAATAAAGGTGCACGTAGGTGTAGGTAGGTCGGCGTAGTCGGCTATAATAGGTCAGCGTAGATCACCTACGTCCACCTTGACGGAGATCAATAAAGGCGCACGTAGCTCTGCGTAGGTGTACGTAACTGATCTGAACTGGGTATATCTAGATCGACGTAGGTCGGCGTAGGCGATCTGGATCACCTACGTCGACCTTTATTGACCTCAAGCAAAATAGCACAATGAGTTCATTGGAGATGGTAATTGCATATACGGCTAGTACACTGCCCTCGGCATAGGTCACTATGTAGAACTACGTTCACCTACATTCACCTTGCATAGGTCACTACGTTGACCTACATTCACCTACATTCACCTCAGCTTACCTTGACTGACCTACGCAGACCTACACAGACCTGCATAAACCTACGCAGACTCTACGTAGGTGGGTCTGAGCGTAGGTCCATGTAGGTTTATGTAGGCCCCTGAACTCAGGCTGAGTCTAGGTGGTCCTTGAATGCAGTGACTGTAGTTTGCATAGGGGTGTTCAACATAGGAGCGGAATATTCGCTCTTTCTTCGGCGTGAATCTTCAGGATAGGATGGTCCTGAAGGTCCAAGCAGGGTTTGCGGAAATGTGGGCTTAGGGAGAGGTGGTCAATCGTTGCAAAGCATGCAGCTGCGGTCGCCGGCCGCACTTGCACCAAGATTGTCAAGAAATCGAGGGCCAGCCGCATAGGTAAGCTCTCTAAAAAATCGTCCGTTGATCAGTTCAAGTTCACGCTGACTTTGAGCAAGTGTTAGTTGTGGTCTACGTCGACGTAAATGGGTGCATTACCTTGAATAAATGATCTGACATAGGACCCATTGTAGGTCCCCCAGCCAAAGCTGTGAGAGGCTCAACGCGAAAGCGCCGCTATGTCCACTTTCAATTTGCAGCCATATGTTTGAGCGGCTGCCTCCACAATCTGCGGGTACTTGTCCGCCCTAGAAGTCACGTCGTCAGTAAGCTAGCCCGGTCCTGCACTGAACACACTTGCAGAGACAGTTCAATCAAATCGTTATACATGTCTGCGGTTAGGATGGGCAGGTTGCGTCGAATAGTTGCAAGCCGTCTCTGAATCGCCCGGGCCTCAAGATCGACTATGCGATCCAGCCCTTTCAACGTCGCTTCTCCGAGGGCCAATATGGCCCTCCCTGCGACGGTTCCTGGTCCCCATACCGTGCTTGGAACGGTGGACACCATGTACAGGCTTTCCCGAGTTGAGGCTGACCGCATTATGCGTTATGGTGAAGGCCAGAAGAGAAATATTGGCGCACCGCATACAGACACAGCACGCTAACAGCTTCTGGTGTTGGAGTTGTTCCGGCGTAGTATCTCCACGGGTAAAATTAACTTGACATGTTGAGACACCCCAACTTTGTTGCCTAGGATGGCATTCATGGACGTGGGATTAATTTCACTGAGGAAACCCGGCCGTCCTAGATTTGCACGGTACATGCACATTTCGCTATTTTCCAATGCTTTTTGCGCAGGTAACCTCCTCCGTGTACTCCATGACCCTCGTCACCGTGATGCCCGACCCGCTGTAGCCTTTCAACCGAACGCCGTTCAGCACACCCTATAAAACCCGAATGAGTCTGTACGGTTAGTAGGTCAAAGCACTACGCACCGTCTGATGCACTGTCGGAGAGCTGATATCGAGTTTGACGGGCACATCGAATGCGTGCGCGCTGAAAATATTGGCCGTGGGGCTGCGAAGGAACACTCCACGCTCGGCGTCGAGAGGGGCGTATAGCATATATTCTGCGCACGTCTCTTGTATTCGTACTTGCATTCAGCGCAAGATACTCACGACAGCTCGGAATTAAAGACAGACTGGTTGGACGGCGATGAAGATCATGGCAAGTTTATACAACCAGGAAATTGGAGCAAGGAGCCAGCCGGTGTGTGTGTGTGCATCCCGGATGTCTTGACGAACCCCGGGTGGATGTGCGTGAACGCGATTCCGGGATTCTGGGATGCGAAGTACTGTGTAGATATTTTAGGTGAGGATGTTTGAGCTAGGGTGTCGAACTCACTGCGACCATAGCGGAAACCCTGTGATTACGCGAGCGGCCGGCGGCGTCCGAGTTGCAACCGATAAAGATAATGCGCGCTTTGCCCTGGGTGCATCGCGCAAACGCCTCAGCGATTGCTTAGCTGATACCAGACGTTCCGCCAGCAAAGATGGCAACGGGGACATAGCTGGGAGAGTGGGATGCGTTGGACGACTTCGCTGGAGAATAGCTGGGAGTGTTGGCTGGATGGATGTAATAGTTGATAGGATTCATTCGAGGCGGCCTGGGATCGAAAAAAGTAAGGAAGCACAAGTCAGTAAAGAAGAATCATTTATTATGGAGCGTCGTGTTCTCTTTCTTTCCAGTCAGAGCGAGCGACCGAAAAAAGAAGCGTAGTGCTGCGAGTGCGGGTCCGAGGGTGATCATACCATGCAGACCAGGGATTGAGGGCCGACGGGAAGAGTTAAACGGTGTGGGTTGGATACGGTACGGTAGAGCGCTGGACGAAGTAGACCCCACCGTGGCTGGGTTAAGTGTGAGGAGTCCAATGATATTCAAGATGTCGGCGCTACTTGGATGTCGTCAAGCTCGTCTGTTAGATTGATTACCCAGCAGACAGTCTATCTTCAAAATGTTCGTCCGAGGTACAGAACAGTCTGAACATTTGGATTTGGATCGAAACTGACGTCGCGAGAGAAGATACGCCCGAGTTGTAGGGTTAGATTATTGGATGGCCAAAAAGAAACGGAGACGGAGACACCGAGGTCTGGTGTACTATATCGCGTTAAGATTCCTATACCAGCGATGCGCGGAGTGTGTGCAACTCGAACACCGCAGATCGCATCCATTGTAGGAGAATGAAGGCCGGAATAAGAAGTTTTGGTGGATCATGGAGGCCTATTGCAGGCGTGTGCGGTTGAATACAGGGAAAGGCCGAAGTGGGAGGAAGAAGGCGTATTCGGCTTGTGTTCGGCGGAGAAATCTTTGACGTGTAGGGCTGTGCTTTTGCCAAACAATACAAAGCCAACATTTTCTCTGTTGGTTGATCAGCAGATTGAGCCAACGTCGTCGACCCCGCCGCCGCGTACAACAACTTTGGAAACCAGATAAGCATGAGCACACAGCGCCGCTCCTTGGTGTCTCCGTACCAGCACGACCGCACCAGCACGGCCCGCACGTCCCCGCAACCGCAACCACAACCTCCCCGCCGGCTCGCCCGCACCGTCCACCGCCGACTCACAAGACTGCGGGAGCAGCGCCGTGTCCACCCCACTTGTCGGCCCGCGTCGTGCCTCGCCGCCGCCACCCCCACCCGGGCCGCCGACGCAGCAGCACGAGCAGCAGCAACACGCCCCGCTGGCGCACTACGCGTACGACATGCGCTACCCGCCTGGCGCGTACATGTACGTTCCGCCCCCGCCCCGCCCAATTCCCCCCGCAGTGCGCGCCCCGTCTCCTTACGTAGTCGCTCAGCTTCATTGCCACGCCGTCCGTGTCCCTCCAGGGAGCGGGTAGGGCACGTACGCGGGGTAGGGCGGCGGGTACCGCTGGTGCGGCGCGTGGGGATCGTACAGATGCTGGTCCGGGTGCGGGTGCTGCACGACCGAGACGCGTGCGTGGCGGAGGAGTAATCTCCGGGGAAGGTGGTGCGTTGCGTTTCCTCTCTCCACTACTTGCACTTTCCCGCCGCGATCGTGAACGAGCGCGGACTTCCGCGTCTTCTTGCGCGTTGAGGCCTTACCGCGGCCGCCTCCCTCTACACGTCCCTTTCCCCGTTGTGCGCCTGCGCCTGCGCCTGCGCCTTCGTCTTCGGCGTTCTTCCTCCCTTCCCCTTCTGCCTTGCGTTGCGCGCCCGTGAGTTCTTCGCGGGGTTCTTCCTCTTTCTCGTGCTGGCGTCGTCCTCCTCCTCCTCCCTCCCTTTATTGAGGGAGGACGATGTCGCTTTTTTTCCCCGGTTTTTTTCTTCTTTGCGGACCCTCCTTTTCGGGACTTGCCGTTTTGGGACGGATGCACGCGCCTGCAGCTGGCGGCGTATGCTTATGCTAGGCGCCGGCGGTGTGTACGGTGGTGGCGTGTACGCTGCAGCGGGCAGCGCGTGATCTTGCGCGTGCTTGTGTTTGCCGCTGGGCGCTCGTGGGCGCGGGTGCTTGGAGGGCTCGTGTGCTGGGGCGCGGCTTGTGCAGGCGCCGCGGGGTGCATTCGTTTTATTCCATTCTACCCACGCGCGCGCGGGTTTCGTATCGCATTCGCGTCAGCCGCGCTGACGCTGGCGCGCTCAAATTATTCATTCGACCCGTGCGCATGCCCACGAGTCCCGACGTCCCTTCCTCCTCTTCATTTTCGTCTCGCCGCGCTCTCCCTCGCTGCCTCGTCTCCCTCCTTTCTCGAAATGTTCTTCTCCCCCCTTCCTTCATGTGTATACCGCACACACGTCGCAGCCGCAGCGAGGAGATGTATGCATGCATACAGCGCAGGCGGGGCGGGATGCGGGATGCGGACGCCGCGCACGGGACACACGCCCGCACCTGCAGGGACGACGTGGCGCGCTACGTACACGCACGCCGCAGCCGTGTGGACGGGGACGACGCGCGTGGGCGGCGGGCGGCGCACTTGCGGACAGGGCGGGGATATACACCGTGCTGCGCGGACGGGGACGGGGACGACACCGCCGCGTCCGCTCGTGGGCCTTGGGATTCGCGCCGTTAAGGGCGCGTTTTTTTTTCTTCGCGCGCACCTTCTTTGTCTCGTCTTGCCTCTTTCGGAACGCACGCCGCACGCTGCGCAGATGAGGTGCGTGGGTGGGACGGGGCGCGGGGCTTGTGTGCCCTGTCTGCCGTTGGGCACTGCGGCCGGCGCCGCGAGTACATAGCTTAGGCGCGCGGGTGCTGTGCTTGTGTGCTGGGTGCTGGCGGCTTGGGCGCTGCAGCGCGGGCAACTTGTGCTTGCGCGCTGGCGGCATAATGCATTATTCAATTCGAGACTAGATCTTGTTTTATGTAATGTTCCACCAACCATTTACATCACATGCATTTGGGCAAAATATTTGGGCAACAAGTGTCTACTGTTTGGGAGACCAAATCCTCGAATGGCCTACTACACCGCGCCCTGAAGTATTCATTCCTTCTTTCTTGATGCCATGGTTCATCTCGATATATCCATGTCCCGAGTTCACAATGGGACCCTCCCCAGGGCCTCCGAGACCACCCTGTCTATGAGATTGGCCCCCAGCACCGCCGGTGCCTCCTAGGTAAAATAAATACCAATCAATGTTGATGTGCTAATCAATTCGAATTCCCCACCATGGATATTAGGTTGCGGTGGTCGTAAGATGGCCACACACATCTTTGTATACTATATCAGCCAGTGTCAAAGCTTACGAGGGAGACAGAACGGACCAAAGAAACTAAGAGGAGGATATAAAGCGTGGGGGGGGACATCAAGCGTGGGGGAGATATCAAGCATGAGGAGGATTGCGGTACACTTGGAGGTGAAAGGGAACGAACTGGCACTGAAAGACAAGACTCAGAGGAAAGATTGAGGAAACACGCCCAGAGCAAGCACTATGTGCTTTAAATTACACACAATGCTGCAATGCTGTGACGGGCAAGTTGGCCGCCTTGTTCGCGTGCAGCACTTGGGATTTCTTTTAATGACACCGACATTGATTAAATCCAGTCCCACCCAGCGCATCGATTAACAGCAAGCCAGAGCTCGTCCTAGCCTGTATACCCATGCGCCCTCGCCGCGCCGAGCGGCAGGGGCGCGGGTAACTTGCGCTTGGGTACTGGCGGTGTGGGCCTGGGACGTCACGGCTACAGCTGGTGAGCACCAGACTACCTTTGAATTTCAGACTGAGCTGGGCCACTGAAACTTGCGACGCCGAAAGATGTGTAAATACAGATTTTATTTTATTTCTCATGATCATATTCCCACTTGGGGTCAAGAAGCTGTACAGGTATCCTACAGGGATCGGTATTGAGTTGTATTGAAGGGAGTTGTATCGAGGATGAAATAAGTCGCAGAGTGATAGGTATCATCGAGAAGAGTCGGCGAAGAAACACAGCAGACGTTACAGACCACATTGCGGACGATTCGGATTCGAGAGTTGGCACGTAAAGTCGGATTGTAGCGAGGCGGAGAGGATTCGGCTGGCGCCGAAGTTGATGTCTGTGTCCGCGGCGTGCTCAATGGCGCGACGTACTGTTGCTGGGGTGAGCGCACCAATGGATATGCGCGCCGCAGCTGCAGCTGGCGACACCGACGTCGCCAGTACGGTGAGAAAGGGGAACGCGCGCGGGTGTGGGTCGAATCCAATGCACCCCACTAAGCCGACACCATCGAGGCATGTCCGCAGACGGGCCCGGATGCACGAGACATGATGGCTGGAGTAATGACTGCCTGCACCCACGCGTTCCCAGTCACACAGCGCACACGCCGCCAGCCACGCCGCCGCTAGCTGCAGTGTGGATCCGTCCCAAAAAGCCAACGCCTGAAAAGGAAGGTGCGCGAAGAAGAAAAAAAGAGGTTCCCGTCCTTCGAGGAAGGAGAGGAGGCCACAGTATGAACGGGGCGAACGCGCGCAACGGACACGGAACGGGCGAGGAGGGAAGAAGACGCCGGCGCGAATGCACAAGAAAATGCGCACGAAGAAGGCGCTCTAAAAACAGGAGGAAAAACAAAAACAAAAAAGAAGAAATAAAATATAAGAAACACGACGTACCCCTTGACCCGCACGCAAAGTGGACGCGGCGAGCGGGCCGCGCTTGTGGCTCGCATAAACCGCACTTGTTGCACAGCTGCAAAAACCGTCAGTATTGAAAGCTCCGAAACATCGGCGGGAAAGTGGAAGAGGACGAAAGACGCGACGCATCAGGACTCAGATTACTCCTCCGCCACGTGCTCGTCTCCGTCGTGCAGCGTTAAAAGCGTTGTCTCCGGACGCGGTCGCGTACTGGGGCAGAGTGGGACCGGGCAGGGTGTAACCGTATGCGCCGGGCTGGTAACGCTGCAAGTGCGGCGGCGGCGGGCCGTGTTGCTCGTGCTGGTTGCGCTGCGTGGGCGGGGGTGGAGGCGATACACGACGCGGGTCAATTGAGGAACTGGCGCCAAGGAGCGTGGCGGGGACGGAGTTCGGCGGAGTTGCCCCGCCAATCGCCCGGAGATGTTCATGGGAGAGGACACAGTTGACAGCCATCTCGATGATCGGTCTTACGCGGCTTTATTCGGCTTCAATTCAAGTTCGTCCAAACAAGAACTACGGAAAAGCACGGCATCGTTCAGAGGATGTACTCCATTTCCAACAAGAGCACCTTGATTCAGTCAGGTTCAGTCATTATCTGCATTCCCCGCTCCTTTGTTCTGTAGTATCTTTAGCTCAACTTGAATACAATTATACAAATCAATCTCCACTGAGAATCTTCGCTGTCAAACAGTGTTTCTTACTCAAGACCACGAAACACCCTTAGGTCCTTGCTCTGGGCACCGCGGCTCATACCCTCTAGCTCATCAACACTGAACTACGAAAGAAAGAAGCTCCATGGTTTGAGCGGTTGGAACATTCAGGAAGCCCCCAGGAAGCCGCGCTCTGAAAGTGCGAAAGTGCGCTGTCAGTTGGCTGTCATCGCCGAAGCGCCACATTGATCTGAGTTCCACGTTCCCGTAAATACTGCAATGCCGAACCTGCCGTCACAGCCTTGTGCCGAATTTAAAGCGCAATGTACTTTTGTGCGTGCTTCTTCGATCTCCCCTCCGATCCTTGTCTTTTAGTGCTTAGTTCTCTCCCTTTGACCTCTAACTGTACCACAGGAATCTATCCTCCTCATGCTTTATATCCTTGTCCTGCTTCTTTTGGTCAGTTTTGTTTCCCATGTGAGCTTGAGCACTGGCTGACCTTGTATATAATCAGGCCTATGCTGTCTTACGACCATCTCAGCCACCCCAACCTAATATCCATGGTGCGAGAGTTGAATAGGATACTAACATCAGTATTTATTTTACCCAGGAGGCAGCGGGGGTGCTGGGGGGCAGGCAAATGAACAGGGTGGTCCTGGAGGTACTGGGGAGGCTCCCATTGTGAATTTTGGAGCTGGAACCATTGTCATACATCATGGCAAGAAGGAAGAAGGATTGGCTGGTTCACGCCTGGCCTTTCTTGATTGGCTTTCACCCATCAACTTCTTTCAACGGCACGCAGATATTTCACGGCTGCGGGAGAAGGACACTGGTGGATGGCTGCTTGCAGAGAATGTTTTTAAACAATGGAAATCTCAGTTCGGGGGGACACTGTGGTGCCTTGGAATGCGTATGTAATTATTTCACCTCATATTCTTCCTAAACTAACCAAGCTGAAATTTACAGCCGGTGCTGGGAAAACTGTCCTTGCGTTTGCTTATCTTTTATATTGAGTGGTTACTATACTAATGATGGCAATGCTAGATCAAAGGTTGTGGATTTTCTCAGTGCTGAATGCCAAAACAACAGGGATGTTGGTGTAGCTTGCATTTATCTGAACTACAAGGAAGCCAAGGATCAAACACCCTCCAAGCTTCTCGCAGGTCTCTGGAGACAACTTGTATTCAACAGGGACATTGCCTCTGACACAGTCAAGTTATGCCAGGATCACAAAGAGAAGGGCACTGAACCATCAGAGGAAGAGGTTGCCAGTGTACTCAGCACTATCATCGAGGAGTTTTCAAAAGTCTTTATCATTGTCGACGCTATGGATGAATATCCTGAGGATTCACGGCAACCTTTACTCCAACATCTAAAAGCAATGGGCAGCAAGGTGAACTTGATGGTCACTTCACGGCAGAATATTTCCCCGCAGGCCTTCTCCTTTCAAAGTTTGGAAACTCTGGATATTCAAGCGACAAAAGAAGATCTTGAACATTATATTGATGGGCATATTGCTTCATCACCACGTCTGTGCATACATGTTAAAGCACTACCCGAGTTACAACAGGAAATCCACACGAAAATTATTGGTGCCGCAGATGGGATGTAAGTAGTAGTATTGAGTAGTATCAGAAAACAACTGAAATAAGCTCTAACTAGGTTCCTTCTTGCCAAGCTGCATGTGGAGTCCATTAGCACAAAGAACACAATCAAGGCTGTCCAAGATACTTTGGAGGAACTGCCAAACAATCTTCCTGACAGTTATAATATTGCAATGCAGCGAATTGATGACCAGAACAAAGATGACAGGAAGACAGCTCGCTCAACCATTACTTGGGTTGCCAAAGCAAAGCAGCCATTAACAGTTGAAGACTTGCGAGTGGCTCTTGCTGTTGAACCAGGCACTCAACAGCTTAACAGCAAGAATCTTACAAGCATAGAGATTATTCTCTCTGTCTGTGCCGGGCTGGTCATTGTGGATGAGGAGCTCTCTGTGGTGCGGCTTGTGCACTACAGCACACAGGAATATCTGGATAGCATTCAGGCTCAACAATTCCCGGATGCACAGATAGAGATAGCAACCACTCTGCTGACGTTCCTTACCTTTGATGGACATCCAAGCTTATCCTGGGAGGGAGAGAATTTACCCCCCCTGGTTATGTATGCACAATATTGCCTTGCACATGTTGCTGGACAGCCTGAAGTTCAACTCAGAGAAATTCTTCTCAAGTTTCTTGGTCAGGCTTTCCAATGGATGAGGATAAGGAAGGACAAATTCTTTGTGAACCCAGTTTGGGATTCTATGCCATGGAATTATTCATATCGGCCAGTACAACCTTCTGCATTGTGGGTTGCAGCCGCGGCAAATCTTGTGGAAACTACAAAGTTTCTTCTGATGGAGGTGACACCTTTGCAGCAGTATTCATTGAGCCCAGGGATCATTGTGGCATCACACTGTGGCTGTAAAAAGATTGTCAGCCTCCTTCTTGAAAAGAGTGCTGATGACAATGCAATAGGGGGAGAGTATGGGAGCTCATTGCAGGCTGCTGCTGCTCAAGGCCACACTGAGATTGTCAGGCTGCTCCTTGACAAGGGTGCCGATGTCAACACAAGCGGGAAAGACTATCGAAGCTCCTTGCAGGCCGCTGCTGCGCGAGGCCACACTGAAATTGTCAGCCTGCTTCTTGACAAGGGTGCCGATGTCAATACAAGCGGGGAAGACTATGGAAGCTCCTTGCAGGCTGCTGCTGCTGGAGGCCACACCAAGATTGTCAGCCTGCTTCTTGACAAGGGTGCCGATGTCAATGCAATGGGGGGGTACTATGGGAGCTCCTTGCAGGCTGCTGCTACTGGAGGCCACACTGAGATTGTCAGCCTGCTTCTTGACAAAGGTGCCAATGTCAATACAAGCAGGGGAGACTATGGAAACCCATTGCAGGCTGCTGCTGTTGCAGGCCACACCAAGATTGTCAGCCTGCTTCTTGACAAGGGTGCCAATGTCAATGCAATGGGGGGGTACTATGGGAGCTCCTTGTATGCTGCTGCTGCTGGAGGCCACACCAAGATTGTCAGCCTGCTTCTTGACAAGGGTGCCAATGTCAATACAAGCGGGGGATACTATGGAAGCCCATTGCAGGCTGCTGCTGCTGGAGGCCACACCGAGATTGTCAGCCTGCTTCTTGACAAAGGTGCCAATGACAAGGGTGCCAATGTCAATGCAATGGGGGAGCAGTATGGGAGCTCCTTGTATGCTGCTGTTACTGGAGGCCACACTGAGATTGTCAGCCTGCTTCTTGACAAGGGTGCCAATGTCAATACAAGCAGGGGAGACTATGGAAGCCCATTGCAGGCTGCTGCTGCTGGAGGCTACACCAAAATTGTCAGCCTGCTCCTTGACAAGGGTGCCAATGTCAATGCAATGGGGGGGTACTATGGAAGCTCATTGCAGGCTGCTGCTGCTGGAGGCCACACCGAGATTGTCAGCCTGCTCCTTGACAAGTATGCCGCTGTCACTGCAATGGGGGGGCACTATGGAAGCCCATTGCAGGCTGCTGCTGCTGGAGGCCACACCAAAATTGTCAGCCTGCTCCTTGACAAGGGTGCCAATGTCAATGCAATGGGGGGGTACTATGGAAGCTTATTGCAGGCTGCTGCTGCTGGAGGCCACACCGAGATTGTCAGCCTGCTCCTTGACAAGGGTGCCGCTGTCACTGCAATGGGGGGGCACTATGGAAGCCCATTGCAGGCTGCTGCTGCTGGAGGCCACACCGAGATTGTCAGCCTGCTTCTTGACAAGGGTGCCAATGTCAATGCAATGGGGGGGCACTATGGAAGCCCATTGCAGTCTGCTGCTGCTGCAGGCCACACCAACATTGTCAGCCTGCTTCTTGACAAGGGTGCCAATATCAATACAAGCGGGGGAGACTATGGAAGCCCATTGCAGGCTGCTGCTACTGGAGGCCACACCGAGATTGTGCACATCCTTCTTGACAAGGGTGCTGATGTCAATACAAGTGGGGGGCAGTATGGGAGCTCATTGCAGGCTGCTGCTGCTGAAGGCGACACGGAGATTGTGCACATCCTTCTTGACAAGGGTGCTGATGTCAATACAAGTGGGGGGCAGCATGGAAGCTCATTGCAGGCTGCTGCTGCTGCAGGCGACACGGAGATTGTCAGCCTGCTTCTTGACAAAGGTGCCGATGTCAATACAAGCGGGGGGCACTATGGGAGCTCCTTGCAGGCTGCTGCTGCTGCAGGTGACACGGAGATTGTCAGCCTGCTTCTTGACAAGGATGCCGATGTCAATGCATGCGGGGGGCACTATGGGAGCGCCTTGCAGGCTGCTGCTGCTCGAGGCCACACTGAGATTGTCAGGCTGCTCCTTGACAAGGGTGCCGATGTCAACACAAGCGGGAAAGACTATCGAAGCTCCTTGCAGGCCGCTGCTGCGCGAGGCCACACTGAGATTGTCAGCCTGCTTCTTGACAAGGGTGCCGATGTCAATACAAGCGGGGAAGACTATGGAAGCTCCTTGCAGGCTGCTGCTGCTGCAGGTGACACGGAGATTGTCAGCCTGCTTCTTGACAAGGATGCCGATGTCAATGCATGCGGGGGGCACTATGGGAGCGCCTTGCAGGCTGCTGCTGCTCGAGGCCACACTGAGATTGTCAGGCTGCTCCTTGACAAGGGTGCCGATGTCAACACAAGCGGGAAAGACTATCGAAGCTCCTTGCAGGCCGCTGCTGCGCGAGGCCACACTGAGATTGTCAGCCTGCTTCTTGACAAGGGTGCCAATGTCAATACAAGCAGGGGAGACTATGGAAGCCCATTGCAGGCTGCTGCTGCTGAAGGCCACACCAAGATTGTCAGCCTGCTTCTTGACAAGGGTGCCAATATCAATACAAGCGGGGGGCACTATGGGAGCTCACTGCAGGCTGCTGCTACTGGAGGCCACACTGAGATTGTCAGCCTGCTTCTTGACAAAGGTGCCAATGTCAATGCAACAGGGGGAAACTATGGGAGCTCACTGCAGGCTGCTGCTGCGCGAGGCCATACCGAGATAGTGGATATCCTTCTTGAAAAAGGTGCTACCATTACTGCAATTGCATTGCAGACTGCTGCTGCTAGAGGTCACATCAATACTGTACAGCTCCTTCTTGAAAAGGGTGCCACCATCACTGCAGCAGCATCGCAAGCTGCTACTGCTGAAGGCCACACCAACATTGTTAGCATCCTTCTCAAAAACGGTGCTAATATCACTGCCACAGCATTGGAGGCTGCTGCTGCCAGAGGCCACATTGAGATTGTCAGCATTCTTCTTGCAAAGGGTGCCAAAATCACTGCAGCAACATCGCAGGCTGCTGCCGCTGGAGGCCACACTGAGATTGTCAGCTTCATTCTTGCAAAGGGTGCCAATGTCAATGCAGCAGGGGAAAGATATGGGAGCTCTTTGCAGGCTGCTAGTGCTAAAGGCCATATCAAGATTGTCAGCCTCCTTCTTGAAAAGGGTGCTGACATCAATGCAGTGGGGGGATGCCATGGGAGTGCATTGCAGGCTGCTATTACAAAAGGCCACATTGACATTGTCAGACTCCTTGTTGAAAAAGGCGCCAATATCACTGCAGTAGCATTGCAGGCCGCTCTTACTCAAGATGACACAGAGACTGTCAGTGTTCTTTTAAAGGGTGCTAATGTTGATGCAGCAGGTGGCCAATATTGGAGCTCATTGCAGGCTGCTGCAGCAGACGACCCCAGCAAGATTATCAGCATCCTTCTTAAAGAGTTCTTAGGTCCAGTCCCATGGGAAAATGAAAGGGATGCACAGTAGTGAGTTTGATTGTAAATTTTTATATTGGCCCCTCATGTACCCTCTATCAGGTTTGAATATTTGCTGTGTTATTTTGGAATTACTTAACTTAACTTAGGAAAGTCTAAAAGGGCGCAGCGTGACAAAGATATTGGTATGCCATGCCCGTATGGGTACCTGCTAATGATTGTATGCTTACTATGCTTATTCCTATGCTGCACCATGGCAGTTTTCATCACCCATTATGCACTGCCTCTGTTCCGAAGTATATAAACCTCTTGTCCGTATGTACGTTCTTTAATCTTACACCATCACATCCGTCACATCTTTTGAACTCTTCCTTACCCTGTCTTTACTTTGTTACTTTGTTGGGCTCCTATTTGACTGATCAACCGCCACTGCCTCCTTGCATCAACACCAGCGACTGACCCGAACCACCATCATACCTGTGCCACAATTTGTGCGGGCATCTTTCCAGCCCTGAAGCTCCCTTGTGATACCCCTTTCATGTGTATGTCCCCCTCTGAAGCTCATAGGGCTATAGGATCTCTGTTAAAGATGACCCTGGGTCGGCCTATTCACGGCTTTTCGGTAGTCTCTCCTAGACAGATGCTACAACAAAATTACGCTTGTACCTCGCATGTTGTAGTCTGTTAGATAGGGTGATCACTTGATCGCTAGCCCGCTTATTACAAATCACAGATTTTCTCCGATGTTCAGGTGAATTGTTCAACGCGTTTTTTCCTAATGCATGGCCTCCCCGACACTCAAGACATTGACCCAAGTGTTGCGTCTAGCAAACTCTAGCTGCCAGGTCTCAAGAATGAAGATGCCGAGATTTGATGCCCGGTATGCCGATGGCATGCACCAAAAGCCAAGATGCTGGTTCAAGCTCAAAGCCAGAGAAGAATATTCTGAGGAGGCAGATACCTTGATAAGATGGTGAAGTACACCAATTTGTTTGAATTTTTACTCCTGGAGGTTCTATGGAGCAGTGTGAAGGGAGGGGGAAAATGATTCATAATCACCCGCCAAAAGATTGGTAATAAGCAACCTACCCTTCAACCGGGTGCGATCAACTACAGACTAGCTTTTCAGTACAGATCCCGACTAGGACTTTAAACCCCTGTGCGTATTCCCTCGACAGTTGTACAGCATATACACACTGGTTGAGGGATTTGAGTTTTTCAGCACAATTCATGGTGAAAAATGCTGTTTGTTTTTAGCCATTTTTCACTGAAAAAGTAGGTGGAAAATTCAAACATTTTTCACCACTTTTTGCCTTTCTTTTGAGTTTTTCACGTCGAGCTCAAAAAATAGTGAAAATGATTTAAGTTTTTCACCTATTTTTTTGGTGAAAATTGTCTGAAAAACAAACATTTTTCACCATAAATTGTGCTGAAAAACTTGAATCTCCCAACCAGTGACAACCTGTCGGCCGATCGAGCCCCCGAGATGTGTGAAATGGGTATTTCCAATGTAATAGGAATGGTAGGATGTGGTCCATGATTCAGAACATTGGTCTGCTGGTGGGGACAAATGTGATAGCTAGCCAAGGCTTGGAAGTATGCAGGAAGGTGGGCGTGGTGTATGGTACACAGCCGTTTTCTTGAGGCTTGGAGAACTAGATTTTGCAGACAGCAGAACCAGGTTAGATTCCTGGCATCCACATGGATTGTAATTCAGGACGTATTTTCTTTTACCTCCCACACGGATTGGTTCTTTCGTTGCCTCCTAAAACCGGAAAGGAGAAGTGGGTGGGTTTAATTCAACATGATGCTGGTGTAAGCCCGGCGGCTTACAGACTGATCACGTACTTACAATCAGTGGTTTTACTTCTTGTCGTCTACCTTTGTGTATCGCTCGCTCAATCCATACCGAGATTCTGTTGACCTCTGGTGTGATTTGGCTCAGTGTTTCCTGGTCCGCTGATAAGCCAGCAATTGGGCCACGCGCGGAATTTGCGATTTTTGCTCATTCAGTGCCACTAGCTGTATTGTAATCGGCTATATAAATCACTCAGCAGGGGGCTAGTGTCAGTCCGGGCAGCTAGCTAGGAGACAGCAGCGTATATACTATAAGCTTTAAGGTGTGAACTCACTGGAAGGTCAATACTGGCCGGAAAGTCAAAATCATACTTAAAGCTTTAAGTCAAACCTTCTCTTTTAACAAACCCTCAGGGTTCGTAGGAGTTGGGTGTTCACTCTAATCAAGGACAGGAGGAAATACTATCCATCCGTGACCAGGGTTGAGGAATGGGAGCCTTGCAGGGGCAACTTATGTTGACTAGAACATTTATCTACGGTAGAGTTGGCATTTCCTGTCAATCAAGCCGAAGATCCGAGGACTGGGAAGGTCCGACGGCATAGCCAGGAACAGCACCTCAAAGGGAGCAGTAGCGGCAGCAAGGTCTTGCCGCCGGCTAAACCAAAATCGTGATGCCAAGAAGCTATTAATAGTCTTGACTCGAACAGACTCACATGGCTATTCACGAATTACTCGAATTGACTCAAATGACTCGAGGCTGATTCACCAGGAGTCACACACACCGAATTGGGACGACATGACGAGGCTGGAATATTATTTGGACACGCCAGAAGCGGACATATATTATTTATTTTAATTGTACCAACATCCATGCAGATTATTCTCCTTTTCAAGTCAAGATTCGTATGTAAATTAGTAGATTGTATTCAGTAGGAGTCCGTACCTTCACGGACTCAACGTTTGGACCATTATGTACATTACTGTTTCGAGTTTCCATGTTTTGTAGTATTTGGTATGTAGGATTTAGTATATAAGTAGAGGTAGAGCTTAGGTGGAAGCCAGTGGACCGTACCCTTCTTGTTAGGAGCACAGCATAACGCGTGCCTCCGTCCGGGAAGTCTCACGGAATCCATTCGGTGTACATTTGAGTGTCTTTAGATACTTTGGTGTCTACCAATATATTGGGATTGGATTATATTTGTTGTGCAGCGTCAGCGTCAGCGTTTAGGGTCAGTGTCAGCGTTTTAGTGTCTCAGCGTCAGTGTCAGCGAATATTACAGCGGAACCTGTCAACCTTCGGTTACATGTCATGAATCGGGCTTTTCACCGCCTTTTCATTCGATTCACACACGCCCCGCGAAACCCGGACTTCCCGATACAATCCGGGTTATTGACCCAAGTAACGATAATCGGACGGCATCCGGGTTATTAACCCTAGAACGACAGATCACGCCAGGAACGCTTATAACCCGGTATGCTCCGGTGCAACCCGGCAACACATCTAGGAGGCCACGATCGAGGACAACCCGGGATATTAACCCTAAACGACACGCCATCGCCAGGGGACAAGATCGACACTTCAAGTGTCAAAACCCTAAAAGCCAATTACCTTGTGATCATATTCAAACCAACGATCGCGAGACCCCTGTGGTTTCTATGGGAAGACGATTAATTCGGTCCATAGCAACCAAAGTAGTATATAACTAGGGTAGTATCTACATGTACATTAGATTCTACCTCGTCTAATACCAGCTTACCTTGGCCTGGCAACGACGACGTGTCTTCTCAAACCTCTCTTCCAACTCCCAGCATACTATCCTTCATCCTCGCTTCGATTATCCAACGAGGGATATCTAGGCGCGTACTATACCGCCTTCGGGTCCTATCGGGTTCCTCCTCGGGTAGATCCTCGTCGCACCTCGTCCCTCGCTTGGGGCATTTCGACGCTCGATCCCCTACGGAGTTCGCCCCGGGTTCTGACCGGGTTATTCGCACAAAGGTCCCGGCCGGGTTATTTCCGTTTCAGCTTTACCGCCAAGCCGACCCAGGGCTGTCGCTGACAGAAGGTAGAATCTAATCTACCCGCCCCGACCTACGCAACAACCGTCAAGAACAACCCGAGATCATGCAGATGAACATATATATACAGGATAACGGACGAGGAAGTGCTACCAGGCAGCCATCCGGGAATGGCCTGTGGCCTGTGGCACTCGTAGCCATCGCAGGACTCCTCGCGGTATGGTTCGCGCGAGAGACTCGCCGGAACCTACCCCGCCAGCGGGGACGACACGAACGCCCGTACGACGAACATTGGTTCATCCGAACCACGCGCGACTCTGTGCGCGCCTTCGGATTCTGGCTAGCACATCTAGCCAGACCCCGCGCACGACCGGCTTATCCTACAAGGGCCCGAGCACGTCGCAACCCGAGGAGGAACAACCTCCGGCAGGGGCACGAGAGGATCGTGATAACCCGACCCGATCAGGACGATTGCGCAGATATGCCTCCCCTGGAAGACATCCCCGTGCGCTCGTTCCTGGACGACCTTTTCATTGTCGACCCTTTCACCCGCATGACACACCTTGTACCGGATTACGTCGACAGAATCCGGGCAAGAAGGGACCCCGAGACCATGAATACGCCGCAAGTACGGACGGACGCGGGGGCAATGTATGGGGAACCAGCCTAAAAAGGAAGAAGAAGGTTCAATGGAGATACCCGCGGCTAGCCGCACCGATACCCGATCTTATCCTCCCTTACCAATCCAATCTTATCTACTTTTCGGCAGTTCCCCTCCCACGGTTCAACTTGTCAGGCGAAATTCGATGAAATATCATTTAGGTTCTTGAACAACTTAAAACGAGTCCCTCGAACGTACGACGAAGAAGCAAATAATCATACATTTATGAAGCAAAAGAAGAGCGACAAAGATAAACGAAGATATGAACTGGGCTACGGAAGTCCCAGCACAAACACCGACCCACCAACAAAACCATTTCTACTCCCGCGCCTTCCCCTTCCCCTTGCGATCCTCTTTTGGCTTCTCCGCCGAACCCAAATTCCCCAGTGCCCCCTGGGCAACGGACGCCATGCGCTGCAAGAATGGAACGCGCATGTCCTCCGGGATGGACTGCATGTAGGCGGTGAGGGCATCAGTGTCCGCCCCTAAGGAATCCTCAGAGCCTAGGGAAAGCCGGAAGGCGTTCGCATCGCTCGGACCCACTGGGACGCTGGCACGAGAGGCGGCGGGCGGGCGAGGAGAACCCGAGGCGGCGGGCGCGTGGGAGGCGGTACCGGGACCACGAGTGGAAGACGCCTGCTGCGAGGGCAGGGGAGTGGGCTCCAAGTTCGAATCGAAGTTGCGAGGGTCGAGGGCGATGGGGAGGTCGTGCTCCTCCACCTCCATGACGTCGGGACGAGGACGCAAGGGCGGAATGCGGATTCTGGGCCCGCTAGACCGCGCAGGGGGCGGGCCCCCCACACTCCCCTCCACCTCTTTCTCCGACTCCTTCTTTTCCTCCTTCCTTTGGCGACGACGGAACGACCGATCGGTGTTTTGCAACGGCAAGAACTCGTAGAGGAAATTGCGGTACGAATAATCCCGCGCTGTCCAAGAAGAACAGTTAGTACGCAGAAGAGAGAAGAAACGGAACTAGAGACGTACCTAACCTATGAAGGTTAGAGACACGGGGGTCCGGCTCCAAAGGCTGGTAGTGCCCACCCCCCAGATGCTCCCAGAATTCGAAGAAGAACCGCGACAGCGCGCGCTCGTCACAATCGTGGAAGGCCTCGCTGAAAGCACGCCAAGGGGAACACCGCACATGGGTCGCCGCGCAATGATAACACGACGTCCGCGGTTTGTTGGAACGACCCTCGTTGGGGTCCGTGTCCTCCGTGCAGAAGCGAGAAACCCCACAGCCCGGACAGCCCGGGCGCAGTTGACGCACTACGGCGCCAACACGACGGTGACTCTCGTTCGCGAAGTACACGGGCGGGCGCGTGGAATCCGGGCGGAGTCGGGGCGAGGTGCGAGGAGTTCGATCCTCCGGATGCGCCGTCTTCTTTGAACGCTTGTGAGGGGGCGGCTTCGAGGAACGGGAAGCACGAGGCACGGTTGGAGGGGTCGCATGGCGATGGGCGGCCGGAGTGTGGGGACGGGAAGAACGGCGGGGTGGGGGCAGCTCGATGTCCCCCTCATCGCTCGGAATCGAAATCACAGAAGAAGCGCGTTTGCGACGCCGAGAAGGGATCTCGACGTAGCACGACGGCGGACTGGATGGGGGGACCTCGACGAAATCCTGCAGGAGCCACGGCTCCACTGTGGTCGGGGGCGGAGGCGGAGGCGGAGGAGGGGGAACTGGAGTAGGAACACGCGGAGGAGGGGACGGAGAGCGAGGGATACTCGCCCCGTGAAACTCCCGCGGATCCAGAAGACTCTCCGAAATGAAGACGTCCAGGTCGACCCCCTCCAGAATCGCACTCGTGGCCGAAAGATCCAAGTCATCCAGTGGGCATCCGTTGTCGCCAACTTCCGCCAGACCTACAGCAAGGAGAGTCAGTACGACGAACGAGAGAAGAAAGGGAGGGAAGTACACACCATCCAAAGCCTCCAGCATGCCTTGAGCATCGAAGAAAACCGAATCTTCATTGAAGATAAGCCCGGGCGCAGGGATACGAGGGTCTTCCCAGTTCTGGGGAAGCAAACGGATCGTCGCAGGCGCACGCGGATGAATGAAGCGGCTTCGACGCGCAACACGGGCGCGGACACGTCGCAATTCGTGGAGTCGCTGGTCCGAGTCCCAGGTGGGTTGCATGTAATGGATGGCCGAATCGATCAAAGCCTCGTACTCTTGCGAGTACGCGACTTGCGTCCCGTGCTGCGATAGGAAGAAGAGGAAGTGTTCCATCCGCAACTAGAATATCCAAGACTAGGTCAGCAACAGCGAACAACGAAACAAGAGAAGGGAGACGTACGACTCGATTCAACAACTCCTCTGCATTCGTGACGGGATCCCCATTGAAAAGCTCAATGGTGGCGGCCAAGATGTCCATCTCGTGGTGGAGACGCGCCGCCAAGTCCATGGGGGGGAGGTCCGCGGCGTAACGAAACAGATAGTTGTGGCCCTCGCGACGGCGCGCCCAAATCACCAACACCTGGTAGCCGTGGGGTCCGAGAATCTGCACGGAATACCACATGAAGAGAGCATACGAGAGGAACGCCTCGTGAGCCACGTCCGCCAACGAGAAACTCGTCGGGAGGGACAAGGGGGAACTCCCGAGGGGGCGACGTGGAGAGAGATACCGATGGGGTGGCGGGTCCAAACGTAATCCGCGAACGGGACCGGGATCCATATTGAAAATCCACCGCACGAAGTCGGGGTCGACGGCGCGAGGACTCGCGTCGGAGACAAACGGGGGGGCGAAGTCGCGAGAAATTGCAGTCTCGGGCTCGGGACCTGAATACGGACGCACAGCGTCCGGATTCTCGGGGTCCCAGCCAAACTCGTATAGGGCAGGCAGAGCGCGAGGGGGCGCGAACCAGACAGGGCGTTGTGATGCGAACAAGTGGAGGACATCAAGGTTTAGGGGAGGCCGAGGCTGCAGAATGTTGCGGGGAATCGGGGGGTGCGGAAAGTGGTGGAGCTGAACGACGAGAACGCAGAGGCGGACGTAACGCCTGGGGGGAGAGAGGGGAGCAGACATGGGGGGAGAGGAAAGGCAGGAGATCCCCGCCCCTGGCCCCGGGTTGTTAAGACATATCCCGAGCCCAGGGGCGCGAAGAACCCGCAGCGCGATCGAATGGAAGCGCGGGGTTGAAACCTTCCAAATCTGGACGACGTCGGCAAAATAGAGTTGGACGTGAGGCACCGACGGCGATCACAGGAGAAGCGGACTGCTTCCGCGGGACCTATGCCGAAAGGACCCACAAATGTCACCTGACACCCACGATCGGCGATCAAGATGCAGTCAATTATGTCCAGGACACCCGGGTTATCGCCCGGGTTCTTCGAGTTGAAGGGAAAATCGAGGAATGAGACGGAAATATTATCGCGCCAGAGTCGTTGAGGACACCGACCTTGAAGGGGGGGGGT
The DNA here is from genome assembly GCA_029378385.1 of Mycena metata. Taxonomy (NCBI): domain Eukaryota; kingdom Fungi; phylum Basidiomycota; class Agaricomycetes; order Agaricales; family Mycenaceae; genus Mycena; species Mycena metata. The sequence goes on along the minus strand of JARKIB010000064.1, from coordinate 256,696 downwards.
GATGTCATGAATCGGGCTTTTCACCGCCTTTTCATTCGATTCACACACGCCCCGCGAAACCCGGACTTCCCGATACAATCCGGGTTATTGACCCAAGTAACGATAATCGGACGGCATCCGGGTTATTAACCCTAGAACGACAGATCACGCCAGGAACGCTTATAACCCGGTATGCTCCGGTGCAACCCGGCAACACATCTAGGAGGCCACGATCGAGGACAACCCGGGATATTAACCCTAAACGACACGCCATCGCCAGGGGACAAGATCGACACTTCAAGTGTCAAAACCCTAAAAGCCAATTACCTTGTGATCATATTCAAACCAACGATCGCGAGACCCCTGTGGTTTCTATGGGAAGACGATTAATTCGGTCCATAGCAACCAAAGTAGTATATAACTAGGGTAGTATCTACATGTACATTAGATTCTACCTCGTCTAATACCAGCTTACCTTGGCCTGGCAACGACGACGCGTCTTCTCAAACCTCTCTTCCAACTCCCAGCATACTATCCTTCATCCTCGCTTCGATTATCCAACGAGGGATATCTAGGCGCGTACTATACCGCCTTCGGGTCCTATCGGGTTCCTCCTCGGGTAGATCCTCGTCGCACCTCGTCCCTCGCTTGGGGCATTTCGACGCTCGATCCCCTACGGAGTTCGCCCCGGGTTCTGACCGGGTTATTCGCACAAAGGTCCCGGCCGGGTTATTTCCGTTTCAGCTTTACCGCCAAGCCGACCCAGGGCTGTCGCTGACATTACAGTTCAAACCCAGCGTCGAACTAAGTTTAGTTCACCACACAACCACCCGGTGTCCATCACCACAAACCTTTTGAAAACCACAACTCTTCTAAGAACTATAAAGGTCGCATCAGCGCCCAATAGGTCCGAGAAACCAAACGGTCGACTTAAAGCTTTAAGTCGAAACCTAGTTTTCAGCTATTGCAACAGCCGTAATACTTCGGTTGGAACCCCACGAACGCATATACAAGCGGAGAGGTGATTAGGTGTTTGATTTGGAGTGTGTTTAGTGTGTGGTTTAGCCATACATCGAGACCCAGTATCCAGCTCATTTCCCCCTGGTCGGTCCCGATCCGCGGCGTATCACCGCCCGCCAGGCTTCCAGCTGGCAGGACTTGCTCTGTGATTTTGTCGGGAAAAGAGCCTTGATTGGCTGGAGGGAAAGTGTGATAGCTAGCCAAGGCTTGGAAGCCGGTAGAAAAGCGGGTGTGTGGTACACGGCTGTCCCCTTTGGCGGGTGAAAAAAAAATTCAGGCAGCACAAGCGGGTTCAATTCCTGGCACCCACTTGATGAGAGTGTTTCCATTTTTTTTCTTCTTTATTACCTGCACCAACTGGCTCTTTTGTTGCCCCCTAAAATGGGAAAGGGTGGGTGGAGCTCACTTTCCACGTAACACTGGCAGGACTGGCTTCATGGTTTCATGATTTCATGATTAATTGAGTGCAAAAACAACCCTCATTCATGGTCTAAAATATGTGATAGCTAGCCAAGGCTTTAAAGGAGGCAGGAAAACGGGTGTGGTGTATGGTGCACAACTGTTGTTGCTATGTTGAATGAATGTTCGCAGACAGCAGAACCGGGTTCCATTCCTGGCACCCGCATCAGTGGTGTTTGATCATTGTTTTCTTTGCGATAGAAAGTCTTTGAGGGGTTTCTTTCACCGAATAAGGTTTCGGAACATGCACATTTTGATTTATACATCTCACCAGGGAAATGGTTGAAATTATTCAATGTTTCCACTTGATGGGTTGCAATTTAAGCCTGTTTAGGCAGTGAGAAAATTCTGGGGTTGGGCCGCATCGACTGTACTATTACGACCATTGTTTCAGGTGACGGGTGACGAGGGGTCGTGAACTGAATTAATTTGATATGGGTGACAGTGACATTTCGTTTTTTGGCCTGAAATAGGGGGTGAAAACTGTTAAAAATTCTCAGCCGGCACATGCCAGAGGCTGCCGTCCACCCATTTATGGGAATTTACAGTGATTGCCGATCAATAAACCTTAATCCCAGTGAACCTTTGAGGTGACGGGTGACATGGTGTGAACCTTTGGTCGGAATAGTACAGTAATTTCTCGCTCAAGGGTTTTTTTTCTTTTTTGGCCTCCCACACTGACTACTCTTTTGTTGTGTCCTGAAATGTAGAAGGAACAGTGGGTGGGTTCTATTTTTGATGTGACACTATAGGGCTTGGTCTATGATTGGGAGCTTTCATTGCTTGGAACAACTTGATTGTAAATTGATGAGAGTAGATTATTTATTCAAGTCAAATTGAGGAAAAATATAGAGGAGGTTCGGATGCTGTTGAGCCCGCAAAGTGGTCAAAAACAACAAAAATCGGCCGAACTCGGCCGAAAAGCGTGGAAAACAGCGAAAACGGCCCTTTTGTGTAGGCTCATGTCCAGCCGTTATCGTGTGCACACAGGATAACGGCTGGACACAAAGCCTACCTTTTGCGTGCCCCGTAGCACATTTTTGGCTGTATATTTTTCCATGACTCAACTTGGGAAGTGAAGAGGAGATGTGTGGGGTATCATATAGGAAACTCAAGCTTACCGCAGAGCAAGTCGTTGGGCAAGACGAAAAATCAGGTTTTTCGGGTGTATTTGCATCTGAATGATGGCAGATCAGGAGATATTGATGGATCTAAGTGATGCAATATGGTCGGCTCATTCACCTCAACAATCTGACATCTTGGTTTGTCCCAGAATGTACAGTAGTTGTCAAGAAAAAGGCCGAAAACCAATCAGACATTTATTTTGTTGAGTTAGTGTATAGGTGAAGTTATTCAATGCTTCCACTTAATTTGCTGTTGCGCAGAGTGACTGAAAAATGTGCAGAACTCAAGCGAGAATCAATGTAGGCAGGAAAGCGGGCATAGTGTACGGCGGTACACAGCTGTTCCTCTTACCTAGGCAAAGGAGATGTTTGCGGACAGCAGAACCGGGTTCGATTCCTGGTACCCAAATAGTTCGGCCTGAGGGTTGTTTTCCTCTTTTGCCTCCCACACTGACCGCTCTTTTGGTGTGCCTTGAGATGTGTGGATCATACGAGAGACTGACTTTCAGTGTAACACTGGAAGGACTTGGTCGTATGTCCATGATTGAGAGCCTGTAGATCGCGAAAACGGATCTTTGTTGTTAACTGGGTGGAAAATCTGTGGTGCTTAGCCGAGGTTTAAAGGAGGGAGGAAAGCGGGTGTGGTGTATGGTACACGGCTGTTGCCAAAAAATTGCAGACAGCAGAACCAGGTTCAATTCCTGGCATCCGCATGGCCCGCAGCGTTGGTTGAATATTTTTATTTATCTTTCCCCCAGTGGTGGGCAGCATAGATGATCAAGAAAAATAAAGGAGGAGCGCACATACGTCGACAGTGAAAATGGTGCATGTCCCTGCACGTTCACAGACACTAGGGGCAAAGACCCAGGCAGATGAAGCCATGTGCGAGAAACACACATTCGACACAGATGAACTGGAGATATCAAAAGACTGTACAAAGAATAGGTCACAGTTCAACAATCCCTCTTTCCTAGACAAAGGCTGGACAAAGGTCAGACAAAGGGCAGGGGAGATTTCCCAGGTGCAGGGAATCCTGCCCTGAGCTGGTCCTGCTCTTTATCTAACCTTTGTCTTGCCTTTGTGCAGTAAAGAATCATTGTTAAATTGTCACATTACCCTTCGATATCTCCGGTCCATCTGTGATGGACGTGCGTTTATCGCACATGATTTCATGTGCGTGGGTCGTTGCCCCTAGTGAGATGCTTACACGTCGGAGACCCGCTGCTGTCGGCGCTGCCAAAAAAAAAATGAATCAACCAAAAAGGATGAAACCCGAAAAAACACATACCTCAATTAAATACCCCTCACGTCTCCCGGCACACTGAGGCTCCTGGGTGATAATCAACCCTTTCAGGCATCCTCCCATCTGCTGTTGTGACCTGTCACGCTCACGCTCCCCACAACGCCCGCCATCATCATCGTCCATCTCACTCCGCCTCTTGTACTTTCTTCTGTTGCTTAACTCGTACTCTTACTTGTGGTGACTCCCTCCGTGTCAACACACACCCCCGCCTTCTCCGTCCATGTGCGCGTCAAGTTCCTGCACACGCCGCAGCTCCTGCCGAGTCTTGCGCGCAGACTCTTGCTCCAAGCTCCGCCCTCGGCCTCGCGCAAACTCGTTGCGGCGGCAGCGTTGGCTCGGTGCTCGATCCCACTCCCCCCTCTCCCTCTCCTCATTCACCCACTCCCTACCCCCCCCTTCCCATTCCCTGCCTTCCTCAAGTCTATACCGCGCCGCATGTCTGTCTTTGAATACATATATTCTTTTTTGCCAAAGTACTTGCGGGATCTCGTTGGTCAAACTTGCGCGGGGGGTTAATATTGAGTTAAATCAAGGGAAGGGAAGGGACAGCTTACCTTTGAAGTACATGAATGACGCGTGCAGCAATTCAAATCAGTCAGCGCAGATTCAACTCTGCAGCAAAGAGAGGTGAATACTCATACTTACCTTCGATGCAATTCAAACTCAAGTCAGCGTTGACTTTGCAGCTTGGATTCAATGTGCGCGCTACAAAAACTCGATGGTAGGTACTCGTAGGATTCAATTTAATTCGAAAGATGGTACTCACCTCGCAAGGAGTTGGACTCCCATTTAAACAACGCTGATTCCAACGAAGTTATCTGCGATGAAGCCAAGATCAGTAAAGTCACACAAATTGGATCTTACAGGGCAGCAAAATTGAACGGCGGCGCAGCGCCGCTCAGTTTCACACGGATTTGAACAACCAAGTAACAAGAAAGGCTGGGTGAACGAAAGGGAACGAAACAAAAGTCAGTAATGTGATGAATCTGATCGCGATTCACTCACGATGTACATGACAGGCAACTTGGATCCCCATTGTTGACGGCCTTCGATGCGAAGACAGGAACTCGAAGGGCTGGAAAATCAAGGGCAAGAAGAAATAAATGAAATGAAGAATCACCGAAGTTTGAAGCCAAGGGTGACTTGGTTAGCGTTAAGAACTCGAGGCAAAGGAAGGAGGGACGATAATCTGGACGATGGAAGGTCAGTTAAACATTGAATTGAGTCGAAGGTGAAAGGTGCTCACTATGAACCAAGTTGAACTTTGAGTACCACCGCCAACTCAACCAGACTCAAATTCAACATACTACTCAAAAACAATCAATCAGACCCCATAGTACCTCAGCAATGAAATGAACTCACCTCCCGCCAAAATCCCGGGTAAACTCGGGAACACACTCGGGGACGAAATGCATCCCCGAGATGCCCGAGGTCGACTCGACGAATTTAATAAATGGCTGGATGGGAGGGCTATTGACCTTTGAACGAAGCTTCTGAGGGTCCACAGAGGAAAGGTGAGTGGTGCTTGAGTGATATGAACCTGAAGATCGAAGATCAGGTTGAATACATTGTAGATAGCAACGGTGAATCATACCTGTAGTCAAACGAGGATTGTTTGAGTCTTCAGGTGGAGGTGGATTGAAGTTGAGGTCGAGTATCCATAGGTGATTCAATGAAAGGTCAATGGTAGGTGAGGTAATGGAAGATGAATGAACCTACGAGGTCTGATTTGCCTTTCCCTTGTTGAGTCTCTGAAAGTTCAGCTTTTATGCATCCAAAATTATGCTTACCCATCCACTTCTTCATGCGCCCCCAAGTTCAGCTTTGTGCGGAGTGGAAAATTGTGCAGGGTCTGAGCTGTATTGGAAGTAGGCAGGAAAGTGGGTGTGGTGTATGGTACATGGCCCCTCCCTGGTGTGCGTAACCATCGGTTTGCAGGCAGCAAAACCAGGTTCGATTCCTGGCACCCACATCGATGACCTGACATGTTTTTTTTTACCTCCCACGCAGACCAGTGTTGTATCCTGAAATTGTTCAGGGAAGGAGAAGTAGGTGGGTCTAATTTTTAACATTATGCTGGCAGGGCTTGGTCCATGGTTGAGAGCCTTCATTGATTGGGAAAATAATCTTTGTTGTTGACTGGGGAAAAATGGTGGTGCCCCAGCAGAACTGGGCAGGAAAGCGGGTGTGGTGTATAGTACACCGCTGTCCGGCCTGTCGAAATGTGCGTGAAGTAGGTCGCAGACAGCAGAACCAGGTTCAATTCCTGGCACCCACATGCTGGATTGTGCATGTTTTCTTTTACCTACCGATTATTTTGTTGCATCCTGAGACAGGCAAGGAGAAGTGGGTAGGTCTAATTCTGAATGATCGCGAAACAATCACCATTGACTGGGGGAAAATGTGGTGCCTTACCAGGCTTGGAAGCATGCAGGAAAGCGGGTGTGGTGTGTGGTACACAGCTGCCTTCTGTAGGTGGAAATTTGTCGGCATAGGCAGCAGAATTGAGTTTCAATTCCTGACACCCACATGAGATCATTCTTGGAACCAGGTTTTCTTTCCCACTTTACTGAAAGCATATTTCTTGGTATTAGATCAGGAACATCCACACGAGGTCTCTCTCCTTACTGAACAAATTCTGTTTGAATGTCTGCCACTTGGTCTCTTTATTTGAGCTTTCGTGCAGAGTGACTGAAAAATGTGCAGTACTTTGGCAGGCTTGGAAGGAGGCAGGAAAGTGGGTGTGGTGTAAGGTACACAGCTGTCCGTCATAATGCACTGGCGATTCAATGTAGGCAGCAGAACCAGGTTCAATTCTTGGCACCCACATATATATATATATATATATTTTAGTGGTACGTATGTAGTCGTTAGACTACATAGTCGGCGGACAATTAATATCGATTAACCTCCCCCCGACTGTCGTAAGTGCAGAGGGCCAGAGCCCTCCGGAAAATTTGAGAGATGAGAGACCACCCCCAAGGAAATGTGTTACGCACGAAGCAATCGGCAACAGTGGGGGACTTCCCGCCGTTATCTATTTCTGCCTCGTCGCCCTACGGGTGGAGACAGTGATCTACGTGATCTTATCGGCAAGATACCCACTAAAACCTCGGGTTCTCGGAGCCACTGAGGTGGCATTTTATCTTCATTGAATAAAGTTCCTTTCCAAGTCTCGAGGACGAGGGAGGGTGGGAGCGCATGTTGTTTCCCAAAACGCATGTGGTTTGTCAGGTTCCTGTCTATCTCCAGACGCTCATTCATGAGTGCCACCCATCTATTGTGGATCTCGGTCGAGGTTTTGCCTCGCCATTGTTTGATATAACTAGGGAATGACACGGGTGATACCGCGGGTGTCACGATGTCACACCGTACCCGTACCCGTGACACCCGTCACCCGTGCTCCCACGGGTACGGTATTACGGGTATGGACCCGCGGTGTTTACGTACACACCCGCGGGTCCAATACTGCGGTGTTTATTGGCAGTATTTGAGTTGTTCTACTACAATTGAAGCTGCACAAGGTACAAAAGGCAGTAGTGCAATGTTATTTCAAGTTGATACATGCAAATCAAGCTCAGTGGATAGATCCTTCAACAACTTGTACATGTGTACTAGATCATGTGACCGGAAGCCAGTTTCCGGGTCGATTTTTTGGTCAGGTATTGCTGGAATGACATTCAAGACCAACTTTAACCAGAATAATGATGTTGTAGGATCTTTGATTGATGCTCTCGGCATGAACTTGCTTTGAAATACAAGTTTTATTGCTATTTGAGATGTTATTTACGAATTTTGAGTGAAAGGTATTTCATTAATCCTACTACTTGCAATTTTCCATGCTCTAATATGACATCTACACCTTCTCAAATATTGTTGGATTTATGTATGCCGTAGTGGTAGAGAATAGCCCAATTCAACACATGTTTGGCACTGTTAAGTTCTAGGGAATGAAGTGACAGCTGCCATCCTAATATGGAATCCTGTGGTTCAAATGAGTTGATGATGGTGTGTTAATTGCATTTCAGGTTGATAGTAGGCAAATGGCTTAGTTGGATAGTGCTCTTCTCTGTATAAATGTTGTTTTCCTGAGTCTCTGAGTTCAAATCTCTCTCAGAAGCCCTTTTATCAGCGGGTTTGGGCCGTTTGGCATTTCGGCAACCCGTACCCGCACCCGTGGCACCCGTACCCGTAATACCGCGGGTTTGGCGCACACCGTGTCAAACACTAGATATAACTACTTCGCATCGAATTTTCCAAATGAGGTACATTGACTCAGTCATGAGGATGCGGTACAGGCGGGCCGTGCTCGGCGATTCTTTGCCGTTATCTCCCTGGAAAGCTGCTAGAGCCCCGCCCATGAGGCCTCCGAAAGATACCGCGGGCCACGTCGTGTACTTTTTGAGCCACAGGGCTTCTGCCAGTGCCCATATTTCTGCCCTTCCAGGCCGATCACATTCAGTAAGAATGTGTTCCATCGATTCAGTGACACCGCAGTGTTGGCATGTCGCTCGGTCACCCATCTCTGGGATGTGTTCCCAGAACTTGCCTATGCGGTGGGCTCCATGCAAGGTCTTCCACATGAAGTTGCGGATTTGGCGAGAGATGTCTTTGTTTCGGATCGATCTCCAAATCAATTTCTCGGTTGGGGCCTTCTTGAAGAGGGCCTTAACTGCGCTTTGAGTATTCAGGACATTTGCATCGGTAGCCTTGCGGTGCACCCTCTCTTTAAGTGCCTTTATGCCTCGATATGCTGACCCTTGGGTCAATGTAGATAGTTTTGCGCCCCTAAGTTGGAGGTGATCGGCAATTCGTAGATCTATTTGATCGGTGTCTTGTTTTCCGGTCCCGGTCCGAGCGAGGCGGTGTGCTTCTTCCACTTCTATGGAGCTCGTCACCACCGCCAACTTCGTCTCTGCTGTCCTTCCCCGGAGAGCCGCAGCTAGGGCCTGGAGGCCTTCTGCATTCGGGGTCTCTATCCACCCCTTATCTTCCCATGCAGGGAGTTTCTTGGTCATCGATCTCAGGATATTGTTCTTCCTGCTCACAATCCGTAGGGGCGCCTCTGTCGGCGTTTGTTTAACGCTGAGGAGCGCTCCCAGTATTTCCGCGCTCTGAACTGACTGGGGCAGGTCTTTTGGGATCCGTATTGCGGACCCCAGTTCTGGAGCTCGCTGCAGTAGTATTCCAACTCCCGCCTTCGCGTCCGCCGTGCCCCCCGACTCTACGGCTCCTGCGATTACGAAGGCCGTTGTTACTCCTGCTACCACTGGTACCATGGGGTATCCTTGCACCACCTCTGGTATGTCTGGGATGGCCTTATCTTTTGTGAAGATCCGGAAGCCATCCGCGAGGCTCCTTATTCTCGTCGACCCTACGAACGTGGCGAGCTCTTCCGTGTCCTCTATCTCCGGTGCGGGGGCTTCTGGTGTCGCTTTCCTTGGGTCCCACTTCGGAATTAGGGATTCAAGTAGGATAATTCTATTTAGCAGCCCCCCTTCTTTGGCAGCCCCCGGTGAAACCTTGGGGCTGCCAAACAAGTCCTGGCAGCCCCCCCATATTATGTAAAGTTCGATAAGATTACCGGCCCGCCGGGTGCCAGTCAGGACGAACAATTCACAAATCCAGTACACTGTATTACCGCTAAGTACTAACACAATGCTTCTTTCGTGGCGACAAAACCAAATTACTGAGGGCAAGGTCGCGATCGGCTGAGTTCCCTCGAGGCTTCTCCACCACATTCTCTTTGTTTGACTCTGCATCCTCCACTTTAATCCACGCGAGCTTCTTGTTGACCACAGCGACCGCCTTTGCCGACAACCCTTTCTTTTCCTCGCCTCGAAATTTGAGCTTTGCAGTGGCCTCTGTAAGAGCGCGGTAGAACTCGGGGATATGTGGGTCTTCCTTGCAGTACATGATTCTGCAGACCAGATATTAGTGTGGTGAATAGAATCAAAGTTGGCAGTGTACATGTCTGCACCCCTGCCCTTGATCAGATGCGCGATTCCGCAGTAATCCCGAGGCCTGACACTGTAATCCTGTGTGTGTTCAATGATATAGCTCAGCAAGGCTTTGGTGCGTGTCCCCGAGTCACACTCCAGCATCGGTGTGGGAGACGTTGCCTTTGACACAGTAGGTTTCTTGCGGCGGGGAGGTGCTCGAGAATGGCTGGACGTTGAGCTTTTCTTCGGGAAAAAGCGAGGGCGGGGCAACGGAAAATAAAATTGTAGGATCGACCGATCACCATCACTAGACCATAGGGTAAATTTCAAAGCTGAGGACGGTGCAGCTCGAAGAGAGGGGCCGAAGATATCCACAGGGTTGAGAAGAGCACATACTGTTTCCTAGTTAAGGACACCCGAGACGATTACTTACATTGGACTGGACCCTTTGTAAGCAGTGGTCAAAGCTCAGTATTGAGAGGCGCCCAGCCCGTGGCCCGGGGCGGCTAGATAAGATCATATGGGGCTGCCAAATAGAATTATCCATTCAAGTTTTGTTAGCGCCATTTTGGTGCACAGGTGCGGGTTTTCACATGCTTTGATCTTCTACGCACTCGAGGCACATGCAGTTTTTGTTCAACTCATGCTCCGGGTCGCCTAATCGTGCTATTATTTCCATTGCGTCCCCCGTACTGTGCGCATTGTGGTTCATGCGCAGACATCTGCAGGGTGCTGTGTTATTTATTCTTCGTTTGCTCCTGTCCTCGGCTCGGTGGTGCCAAAGGGGCAGCTGCTTGCTAATCCCCTGTGTAGGGTTCTGTGGGTCAAATCTCAGCCCGTACTTTGCGGCAGTACTGACCATCTTTTTCTTCCTCGGGGACAGCTTACTCCGCTTCGGAGTCCAGGTCTGTAGGAACATGTTAACATGTGAGCCCTCAGCTACATTCGAAGTTTTTTTATCCCTTTTTGCGAAACCTCTGTCCGCCACCTTAGCCCACATCGTTCTCTTTTTGGGGTCAAGTTGGGTGTAGCTCCGCAACTTCATAATAACCAGCCTCATTTCTTGCCTCTAGATCAAAGAGGTTCTTCCCCCCTGTACCTATCGATGCAAGGAGCATGTCTCTTTGGACTGGTGAAGATTTTGCCCCTCCCCATATGAACTCCCTTTGCACCTTTATTAATTGCTTTTCCACAGATTTTGGCATATCATTAACTTGTGCCATATATTGGGTCATCGCCCCAATCGTTATTTGCCTTATGTGGCGGCGTTTTTCGACCGTTGGGTGGTCTCTCCCCCATCTTTCCAGCTCAGAGTCGATTTTCTCAACCATAGGGGTCCAGATCGCGGTATCGTCTATGTTGTTTCCTATCCTCACGCCTAGAATTCTCACTGATTCTCCATCCACAGCGATGTGGACGTTATCTGGTATGGGTTCGTCTTCTTCTTTCATCTTCCTGGTTTCGATGAACTTTTTGCGGTACTCCACAGAGCCGATTGGGATAATCTCAGTCTTCGCAACATTAAACCTCGCGCTCGAGGCCATGCACCATCGATCCAGGATCTGCATAACTTGTGCAAAGGAGTCTTTGGCGGACGAGTACACCGTGGTGTCGTCTGCAAACAAGGTCGTTATTATTTTACCGGTGCTTGCGTCAATTTTATAACCTCTTAGGTTCGATTTTCGAAGCATCGCTGCCAGGGGCTCTATGGCCAGGTTGAAGAGGAGGCAGGACAACGGGTCACCCTGTCTCACCCCTCGCGTGATTCTGAAGGACGAGCTCAGTACGCCATTTATAACTACTTGTGTCTCCGCCTCTGAGTAGAGAGCTTTTATTGTGTTAATGAACAATTCAGGGATTCCGTTGTGCCGGAGTACCTTCCAGAGGTATCGGTGTGAGGTTTTGTCATATGCCTTCTCTTGATCCAGCGCTAGGATGGCTCCGTCCTCAAGTTCATCTTCCGCATATTCGACCATTTCCTGTGCTAGGAAAATTTGATCCTCTATTTTCCGACCTCTCATGAAACCTGCCTGGTCTGGGTGAATGAGGTGTGGTGCTACCCGCGTCAGTTTCGATGACAGGGCTTTAGTGAAGATCTTGTAGTCGGTGTTGAGCACCGTTATTGGGCGGTAGTTGGCTATATCTGTGACGTCCTTCCTTTTATAAATTGGACACATCCAGCCTTTCGCAAATTGTGTTCCTTGTACCACACCATTTCGTTCGATATTGTTGTACACCGCGGTCAGTATTTGAATAATGTTCAGCTTGGGTTTGGTCACGGCGGCAGTGTTGTACTTAAGGGTCTTAATAAGGGTCGCCCCGGAAGCTAAGACCTTAAGGTCTATTAAGGGTTAATTAAGGGTGTGTTTTAAGGGTAAAATTAAGGGTTAAGTGCCAAAATGTCAGGGCTGGTTCTTACCCTCGAAAGTTCGAAGTTATCGCTAGAACTCTCCTAGCTAGGCCCCGCATCGGACGCCTCGTTGCTGTGTTTCGGCTACTGCGGACCGGCCTCCGTTCTCTTCTTTCTTAGCTTTCATGTACAGCTCGTGTAGTTTAGCCCAAAACTCCGTAGGGATACCATTCAAACCCGCTGCCTTGCCTGAGGCCGACTCTCTCAGGGCCTGGAGGACGTCCTCTTCCAAGAGTTCCTTTCCCAGGTCCTGCATTCCGGGTGCCGTCCCCGGATTCCCCATCTCTGCCAGTACGGTCTCTATATCTCTGTCTTTCCTGTCTAGGTCATCCTCGCTCTCATCTCTCTGCAGGTCGCTGTGGTAATCCCTAGCCAGTTCCGCCATCTGATCTGAGCGCGTCTTGCTTTGGGCGGGGATTGTGTCGGTGCGCGTTAGAGTGGACAGAGTATCCCTCGGTACAGTGTCCTTGTTGACCCGAACCGAGAATTTGGTGATATAGTCCATCTCTGTCCGGTAGCGGATCTTTGTTGTCATTCTTTTCCGTGCGCGCTGGCGGCTCACTATTATATTTATCTCTCTCTGCAGTTTTGCGGCTTCCATCGCTCGCGCGCGAGTTTTCTCGCCTTCGCTGCCGTTCTGGGATCTATCTTCGTCTTCGCTCGATGCCACGCTGCTTTCCTCGCCGGGCGGTGTGAGGGGGGGCGGGGGAGCCGGCCGTTCTGCGCCGTCCCTAGTTATCTCGACCTCTATTGTGGGAGTCTCCCTTGTCGAGGTATTTCCTGGCTTGTTTTCCAATAGGCCATTTCTTTCCTTCTGGAGTTTGAGCTTCTTCTGCTCAAGTGCTCCTATAGTTAGACTCGCCCTGGCTTTTGCAAAGGTGCCAACCATGTCTTTGAATTTCTTGAAGCGTACCTGGATGTTTTCAGACTCGTTGGACTCTTCCTCGTCGAATATTTGGGCACCGGTCTTTACCGCGTACTCCATGAAGGTAACATTGTTCATCAGGTATAGCGGGATGGCGTATCTCCCGGGGCCAATATACGGTGCCCCGGGTCCGCATATATTCACAGAGGTGAGTCTGTGGTCTGTCAGGCCCCCCGCCGCATCACTAATATCCCAGTGTCTGCATTTCTTGAATAGTGTCCATCAGGGAAAACGGACTTGGCTAGGTTGCACTCCGTAGTCGTGGTAGCATGAGTATCCTGGTAGACTAGTCCCCAAATAAGTAGCACCCAGTAGCAGTCAGCCAATGCTCAGTAGCACCTGGTAGCAGTGTGGTAGCAGGCCGGTAGTGCCTTCATAGCCGCAGTATCCCTAATAGTTTGTACGGAAAGGACACATAAATGCACGAAATGGGAGAAAGCAATGTATTCTCAGGTAAATTAAAGGACATAGTAAGCTACAGTTCAATAGTTCATAATGCATTAGGTCACAATGCATAATTGTCATAATGCATAGCATTCGGGCGTCCACCGACTTGGTAGGCGGGGATTTTATGCACTTTTTCATAATGCATAATGCATAACCCTTGAGTGAGTTTTTCCCCACTTTTATGCATTTTTCAGGCCGTGAATGTGAGCGCAGACTCAATTTCGGTTTCATGCAACCGTGGGAACATATTTATGTAAGGATATGGCACCTCAAATAGATGTCAGAATGTATGATTTGCACTCAAGGGAGTGTTGTACATCGTCATGATTGGTACAACTCACTTGAAGACGAGGAAAGTCATTGAAAGTCTGAATTTTCATGAAAGATTTCTCCAAATGTCACGATGTCACATTATGTGACAAATTCCGCAATGCATATTGCTCGTAATGCATACGGTTTGGGGGTCCACCGAGCTTATGCATTATGAGCTATTCAACTGTAATGAACATCAAGATGTATCTATATTCAAGCGGCACAACGATCTTCAGGTAGTGATCCGGGATGAGAGAATAACGCAACTTACCAGGTAATTCTCGTTTGCGATTTGACAGCGGCAGCATAGTAGGAAGTGAAGTACACCATCATTCAGAAGGGGGCCGACAGAAGTCCATATACTGAGCACGATACTTGGTGACGTTGGCAATTCAGAATTATTGATGACGGGATTGCGGACTTGAACTAGCGGGGAGAACTCCAGTCTTCTGACATTGTAGATGAAAGGATTGAGGCCTTGAGGATTTAAACGAATACTTGAGTACCGCGGAGAGGGGAAAGTCTTGATCCATAGGGCTTGAAAACTCGTTATCTTGATGTGTTACCGGAACGGCGGCGGCCGGTGACGGAGACAAGCCACGTCGACGCGGCAAGGGGAAATTCGGTGCGCGGGAGGGGGAGAGGGGGAGTAGGGTGAGGGGAGTGAGAGTGTGGTATGCAGTGCCAGCTTGGCCAGGCTTGGATGCTCGGCCGCTCCAGCACAAAAGGCGGCCCAGGACCGATGTTGGCGATGCATGGCGGAAAAGGCCAAAGGATCGGGGGGTAGGACTAGTATGAGTGAGACATGAGTCTGGGAGAGCCCTGGGGGTCTTGGGATGGCCAAACTTGCGCAATGGGGGAAGGGAGATGGGGGGAAAGGAAGAGAAAATGTCAGCGGTGCGATCAAATTTGATACCAACATGACACACTCGTGCACGTGCCAGCGGAGTTTGAAATGACTTGTATGATTTGGAGAAACTTTCGAAATAAATGTTAACTCGATATTTTGACTAGTCTTTTGCAAATTCAAGTGGCGACACTCTACCGCTCAGATACTTCGATGAGCCCTGTGAAACATGTTTTGGTTTGTAACTTTTCTATCGGCAACTACTGATCCGCGGCTGATGGCTACACGCGCTACAGACTGACAGGTGTCCAGCAACCGAGCGCTACCAGCGCTACCCAGTGCGGACGCGCATGCTACTGGAGCTACGGATGCCACAGAATTCTGGCCATCCTACCTACCAAAACCGTGTTTCCTGATGTCGGCGATACATAGATTCTATCTATGCGGGAGTGGCTGCCTGTCCCTCGGGAGAAAATGTACTCTTTGGTGTCAGGGTATGTCATTCTCCATCCGTCTTTGAGTTCTAGTATGCGTTTCAAGTCCGCTAGTGCGTGTGTTGCGTCGGCGTCGTCTGTGCGGTGCGGGAGCCGGTCCACCGCATCTTCTACGATGTTCATGTCGCCTAACATTACATCGGGCACCGGGAGGTTCTCCGTCATCCAGAGGCGGTGTAACTCTTCCCAGAATGCTCTATTTTCTGCCGCTGAGCCGGCTGGCGCATATACTGCGAGTACTGTGAGTGTCAGCTTGTCATGCCAGGGGATCGTAACAAGGATCGCACGCCCAGGTATAAGTCTTCGGACTTTTATATTCTCGGTGTTGGTAATGTCTCTGTTCAGCACTACTGCCACGCCCCCCTTGTTGGGATGGTCAGGGTCTATGCTGTTGAAGATTCTCAGCCGTTTCCTCCCCACGGCGGCATCTTCTATCTCCTCTATCTGGGCTTCTGTGAGGTGAGTCTCGCCGACTGCCATTATTCCAATGTGCTCGTTGAACATTAGGCAGCTCAAGTGTGGCCATTTGTCTTCCTTGTTTCTCATGTATCTACCATTTATATTCAGGGCAGCCAATTTTACTTGAGCCCTTGTTTTCCTCGCGATTTTAGGATTCCCGACTTGTTGCAGTTTCCTCTTGTGGTTGAAGAAGGTTGCCGCTGTCTCGTCATCGGCTGGGAAGTGGACTCCCGGCTGTCCCGCTCGGGGTGCCGATATTTGCCCGCTCTGGCTACGTGGGGCGGATGTACGTTGAATTGTGGAGGCCATGGAGTGGCGTCCTCCTCGCCTGCGCCTGTTATTTGCCGAAGCGGAGCTGCCGTTGTTGGAGACGGTGCTTTCGGTGGCGGGACTCGGTGGTCTCGGTGTGCGCCTCGGCGGGCGAGCCTGTACGGTAGGCTGGGTTCTCGTGGAACCAGAGGTTATACCTCTGTCCTGTCTAGCAGGACGGGGGTTATTATGAGGTTGTGGTTGGCCCGCGGCTGCATTACGATTTGAGGGGTTACCCCCTCTCGTCGCAAGCCGCCGCGAACGTCGCACTTCCTCTGCACGCCCATTCGTGCGTCCATCGCCAATCTCTCCCCCTCCATCATCAGGGCCACGGCCGATGGCTGAACCGTTAGCCCCTCCAGAGAGGTCGAGGCTAGAGCCAGTACCGGTGTCGAAATCCTCGATATCTAGAAGGTTAAAATGATTATTGGTGGTCGCAGCTACGTCCTTGGTTAGCGACCGTACCCCAAGGACGGGGAGCCTGACCGGTTCCCAGGGCGAGCGAATGTTATGAGTACTAATCCACAGGCACGATAGGACGCGTCCGTATCATTCCCCAAAACTTAAGCCTCTCGGCGCGGCTAGCCCAGACCTAAATAGGTCTCCGCTTTTTGTCGTTGCATGGCTTTCCTGTCCTGCCGCAAGGCGACAGTCAGTATATTTGGGCCCGCAGCGGCTGCCCCAATGCGGAGTACATCATCGGGATGCAAGGGAGTTTTTGAGTCCTAGATTCCTACCTCTTGACTCTTCCTCCGCACTCGAGCAGACTTGAGCTCGTAATATTTCTCACTGACTTCCTTGTCCTGTCAAAATAACTCCGATGTTTCGTAGGCAAAAGAATGGAATTGTCATAAAAGGCTAGACAGATCGGCAGATTTACATGTAAGGACAGTGAGTGTACTTAAAGTACGACGAGACGATATGCATATAGTGATTTATCCGGGAAGAGGCCTGGCGAGTAATTAATTTCCACGGCCTCCACGACCACCCCTGCCCCCACGAGCCCGGCCACGGCCATTTCCACGTCCGCATCCGCCGCGCGCTGCAGGTGGGGCGGCGATGAGTGAGGCTGGGGTAGGGCCCATCCAGCCTGGTACAGTGGGGAAGGGGCAGAGCAGTGTCGGGTGGTCGATGGACTCGCAGATGCGGCAGAACATGTCCCCGCGCACACCGGTGTTGTTGAAGGCAGTGACAAAGAGGATGGGGGCGAAGGCTGCGCGAATGGCAGTGTAGGCGGTGGCGTCTCGGGTGGTGACCATCATATAGACACGCCAGATGACGCGCGGCCCGCGGGGGGAGAGGAGCTCGATGGGGGATACGGCGATGGATCCGAGGATAGCGGTGAGGGCCTGCTCGATGGACCAGTGGCCCGGGAGGTTATCGCGGTGATTCATGACAAGTTGGATGAAGGCGGGGGTCGTGCTCAGGGTTTGGGTGATCATGTTCGCCGCTTCTTGGGCCCCGGCGGGGGTGTTGGGGAATGTTAGGCCTTCAATATTCCCCAGGAAGCCTGAGGACTCGTCGGGGACGAGGGAGTAGAGGAAGAGGGTGACCTGCTTAATACTGAGGACGCGATCGCTCAGGAGGAGCGCTGCGATGTCGGGAGGGATCCCCGTGATGCCAAAGACATTGGGCGCGGGAAGGCGGGGGTTGGCGGCATTTGCCGCTCCCATGCGAATGAGCTCGCGTGGGACGTTGGTGGACCCAGAGATAAGGTCGGCGCCATCCTGGGACTCGCTCACTGGGTTCACTGTTCCCCCCAGAGACGACCGTGAGGATGGTTCCAGGGGTGTTGTGCCATGTCGGGACTTGGCTGGTGTCGACGTTTCGAAGGCGAGCAACGGGGTTCGCCGTCGTCTCGGGGAACGGGCCTTGGGTGACAAAGACACGCAGTGCCTGCCCGTCGTACATGCGCGGGTTCACAACGGGCACGGCTGGCTGGGGGTGCTGCAACGCGGGTGCAAGAACGGACTCAGGAGCGGGAGCGGCGCCGGCGGGGGGAACTAGGTGCTTGGGAGTTAGTTCTGTTTCACCCGTTATCTGTTTTGACATACCTGTACCCTCACGAGGGGCAGGGGGCGCTGCGGCAGCGGCGGCGGGGCGGGGGTTAACAATGGCGACCAGGGGCGCGGTGGCAGCAGCAACAGCCGTGGCGGCAGCCTGTGCTGCGGCAGCGGAGGACGCACGAGTCACACGTATCAGGGTGTCGGTACGTGTCTTCTTAGGAGGTGAACCGGAGCCAGGGCCCTCGGGGCGTCGAGAGCTCGACGCGCCGTCAGCGACGGGGGGGGCGACACCGAGGCTCGCTTGGCAGGCGTGCTCAAAGTCCCGTTGCTCCTGTTCTGGGGCGTGGAATAGCGCGTTGGGACCGAGATTCTCCTCCGCCGCAATTGCGTGTTCCATATCCGCGAGGAAATGGGGTTCCGGGCGGACGTGTTCATCAAAGAAGCCGCTGAGGTTTTCGTCCGCAAGTAGGGTGCCGGTGTGGGCGATGGTGCGGGCAGTGATATCGAGGGGGGAGAGAAATGCGGAGGGGGGTGTCCGCGGGGGAGACGCCTTCGCAGATACGCTGTGTGATCGCCCTATCGCGTGCAGTGTCCTCCTCGTCGTCCTGGGGGGCTGGGAGGTATGTAGTGAGTATAGCTCTACTCCGTCGGTTTTAGTTCTTACCTTTGTCTTTTGCCGCACGCCTTGCAGCTGCGGCGTCAGGATGCATTACCTCCTCACCGGGCGGAGGGAGCGGCGGGGACATGGCCGTGTCTGTCGGCGCGGGGAGGTTCGTGGTATCAATTGTAAGTGCTGCCGTCGCGGTTGAGATGTCGGCGCCAGCATCGAAGGCATCTGCCACGCGGGCCACGAGCGAGGCAAGGGGGACGCTGGTGATCAGGGGGCTGCGCACCGCACCTCTATTGTCGTGGTTAGATTCGCTGGCGTCCTCGAGCTCCGCCTCGGGCGCGGTAGGGGAAACAAGATCGATGGCGGATCCTTCAGGCGATACCAGGTTAATGGTATCACGGTTGGCGGTGGCAGAGGGTGGGGGGGGACCATAGAAGCCTGGGATGCGCGCGCTCGCTGCGCCCCGCTTTATTAGTATATATATATGTAAATTTCAGCCCAGGGACTTACTTACCGCCCCGACAGGCTGGAGGAAGGCACTGGGTGCGGCTGTGCTCACGGCGTGTGCGGGGTCGGTTGCCTGTGTAGTCGCCGCTGTCTTGGTCCGTGAGGCCTGTGGGGTGTCGCCTGGGATCGCGACTGATGTGGGGCGCGAAGACGGGAATTGTGCGTTTGTTCCCGTCGGCGTGTTCCTGGTGGAACCAGTCGCAGCGCGGATGCGCGGACAGCCAGCGTCGGCGGTGGGGAGGGTAGGGGTGTTGTTGCGGGGGGGAATTTCACAGAGTGAGTGTGTTTGTGGTCGAAAGAGTGTATTAGATTGGGTACGAGAGATAGTTTATCGCTTTGTCGCGCCTACCTTAAGTATTCTTTGTTGCCCGTTTGGTACTATGATCCGCGCTTGGGTCTTTTGAGATGGGTGAACCCCTATGGGCCTAATAGAAGAACGAAGTGGTCAAAAGAGGCCCAGAAAGCTCTTTTCATCGAATTTACTTACCTCGTGTAGCACATAAAGTGAGTCTCGGGTCAGGTCGGGGTGCGCGTATCATACGTTCGAGGTGGTGTGGCTGATATCCATGTGAGCGTCTTGTTCGTTGCTTGCTTTTGGGCGAGGTTGCTGCCTGCAGGCAGCGAAGCGAGCGCCAGCCATCTTTTGTCGGGTGTTTCCTTGTCTCCGCCGAGATGGGTACCAGAAAGTCTATGCGGCAGCGAGGTACAACCTCTGTTATCGCCCGTGGCCGTCCTGTGTGTTCACGAGGGGGAGGGTGTGCGAGACGATGCTGGTGGGAAGACAGATTGGTTCGCTGAGTAATTACTTCACACGGCTGTCTACGGTCCGGAAATCCGACGTCCGAACAAAGCCGATGCGCCAAAGAGGGTGTCTGGTCGACGGTGCGACGGTGGAGGTGCCTTTACAGGCTGGTGGGAGCTCTGGAGAGGGTCTCCGGGGTGCACAGGCTACCTCATTGAACCTCTCCCGCCTTTTCCACCGCTCCCTTGCCACAGAGGTGGTATATCTCAAATCACACATGGTGGTTTGAGATCAAGGGACCTCCCTCACACCCACATAATTTCCCCTGCATATATTTCTTTTACCTTGCACACGGACCGGCCCTTTCGTTGTGTATTGAGACGGGGAAGGTGAAGTGGGTAGATCATACAAGAGACTACTTTCAGTGTAACACTGGCAGGACTGGTCAGTCATTTCATGATTAATGGAGCGTGAAAAAAATCTTTGTTGTCGACCGAGTGAGAAATATGTGGTGTTAAACAAGGCTTGGAAATAGGCAGGAAAGCGGGTGCGGTGTATGGTACATAGCTGTCCCCCTGGCGGGGTGAAACTGCAGACAGCAGAACCAGGTTCGATTCCTGGCACCACATGATGAATGTACTTGCATGGTTTTTTTTCGTTTGCCGCCCACATCGACCGTTGGCTCCTTTGTTGTATCCTGACATGTGGAAGGAGAAGTGAGTGGGTCTAACCTTCAACATAACACTGGCAGGACTTGGTCCATGATTGAAAACCTTCAGATTGCAAAAAAGAAAATCCTCGTTAACTGAGAGAAAAAACATGTGATGCTGAACCGAGGTTGAATAGGCAGGAAAGCGGGTGTGGTGTATGGTACACAGCTGCTTTCCGTAGGTTCAGTCAGAGTCATAATTTGTAGGCAGCAGAACCGGGTTCGATTCCTGGCACCTACATGGTCCGCAGCGGAATTATTATTATTTTATGCCTGCACTCACTGGTTCCCTTGTGGTGTCCGGATATGTACAACTGAAGGAGAAAAATTTAAATGGGTGGATCATGCTTTCAATGTAATGCTGATTGGACTAGTTCCGCATTATTGGGGAAAAAATGTTGATTGGCTGGGGGAAATATGTGATGCCTAACTGAGGTTAAATGTAGGCAGGAAAGCGGGTGTGGTGTATGATACACAGCTGTTTCCGTTCGAGGTCCCGACGCTCTGCAGACAGCAGAACCAGGTTCGATTCCTGGCACCCACATTACTTGTGTCTATAGCACAATTTTTTTAAACCTACTTACCTATTATTTGAAATTGTCCAAGGAAGGAGAAGTGGATGGGTCATGCTTCCAGTGTAACAGCTGGTAGGATTGGTCAGTGGTTTCATGATCGATGGAGCGCGAAAAAAATCTTCATTGTTGACTGTGTCTTAAGATATGTGGTGCCTAACCAGGGTTGCAAGTATGCAGGAAAGCGGGTGTGGTGATAGCACACAGCTGCCGCCCTTTGGTGAGTTGCATTAAAGTTTGCTGATAGCAGAACCAGGTTCGATTCCTGGCACCCACATCAGTCTTTATTTGTCACGTTTTTCCCCCAATTAAATTTATTGGCACAATTTTTTCTGTGCGTCCCCCAGCATGCACTCCAATGATGGGTTAATGGATTCTGGTGCTAGTGTAACAGGACCGGAGAAAATTGCTTAAATCCTTGTGACATGATCAGAGCTTTACAAAACCATCAGAAAAAATGTGGAGTGCTTAGTAAGGCTTGGAATTAGGCAGGAAAGTGGGTGTGATGTATGGTACACAGCTGTGTTGCGTAGTTCCTCGATTCGGAAGTTTGTAGACAGCAGAACCAGGTTCGATTCCTGGCACCCACATTATTCATGTTTGCAACACAATTTTTCCAACCTAATTACCCATCATTTTGTGATGTCCTGAAATAATCCAGGGAATGAGAAGTGGATGGATCATACTTCCAGTGTAACAACTGGTAGGATTGGTCAGTGGTTTCATGATCGATGGAGCGCCGAAAAACATCTTTATTGTTGACTGCGTCTGAAGATATGTGGTGCCTAACCTGGGTTGCAAGTACGCAGGAAAGCGGGTGTGGTGCATGGTACACGGTTGTCACCATTGCAATGATAAAAGTGGCCAAAAAATGTTTGTAGGCAGCAGAACTGGGTTCGATTCCTGGCATCCACATAATTCGTTTGACGATTAGTTTTTTTTCGTTTACTGCCCACACGGACCGGCTCTTTTGTTGCGTCGTGGAAGGAGGAGTGGGTGGGTCCAACCGTCGATGTAACACCGACAGGACTTGGTCCATAATTGAACCTGAGAGCCTTCAGATCGTGAAAACAATTCTTTGTTGTTGACCGAGTGGAAAATATATGGTGCTTAGCCGAGGCTTGGAAGTATGCAGGAAAGTGGGTGTGGTGTATGGTCCACAGCTGTCCTCCCTGCGGTGGCCTACGTTCTGCAGACAGCAGAACCAGGTTCGATTCCTGGCACCCACATAGTTTGTGCCGGAGCGTTTTTTGTTTTGTTTACTGCCCGCACTGACCAGCTCTTTGGGGCGCCTGGAGACGGGGAAGGAGAAGTGGGTGGGTCTAATCTTCAACATAACATTGGCAGGATCCGGACTGGTTCCATGATCGAGAGCTTTTCATTGATCCCGAGACAATCTTTGTTCTTGACTGAAAATTTGTGGTGCTTAGCCGAGGCTTTAAAGGAGGCAGGGAAACGGGTGTGGTGTATGGTACACGGCTGTCCCCTTTGAGGTTAGGAGGTGTTTGCAGACAGTAGAACCAGGTTCGATTCCTGGCATCCGCATACAAGTCGTAAAATGGTGGACACCAATTTTTTTCCACAAAAAATGGGCAGCAGAGATGATCAACGAACGCAGTAACGGAATGCACGTCAACAGCGAAAATGGTGTGTCCCTGCATGTCCACAGATGCCTACACGTCGGAGACCCGCTGCTGTCGGCGCTGCCAAAAAAACGAATCACCACAAAAGGATGAAACTCGAAAAAACACATATCTCAATTAAATACCCCTCACGTCTCCCGGTACAGTGACACGGACCTTCCTGAGGCTCCTGGTGATAATCAACCCTTTTAGGCGTCCTGAGTCCCATCTGTTGTTGTGACTCGTCACGCTCACGCCCTCCCCACAACGCCGCCATCATCGTCGTCCATCTCCCTCCGCCTCTTGTACTCTTCTGTGGCTTGACTCGTACTTCTACTGTGCCTTGTGTGGATTGGATTGGACTAGATACCCAGTGGCTCAAGATAACAACTTAGCTTAGCTTGCTTGCCTAAAGAATGGACTCGCCCACCCCCGACTCACGGCTGCCCCCTCCGCCCACCTCCACCTCCACGGGCGGCATCCTCGGCTCCTTCCTCGGCCGCGGCCGCCCCCGCAACTCCTCCCAGTCCCACATCGACGTCCCCGCCCTCAATCGCTCCCCGTCCCCGCCATCGCACGGCTCGCCCCATCCCCACCACGGCCTGGGCGCGATGAACCCCTTCGCGGGCCTCGCTGCGCACGAGCGCGATGCTCGTGATGCCCGCGAGCGCGCGAATGCGAATGCAGCTGGCGTCGCGGCCAGTGGGCTGGGCATACCGGCGTTCAGCGGCACTTCGGGCGCGCCCTTCAACGCCGGTACCGCACAACAGCCAGGTGGGAACGGTAATGGAGGAGGAAATGGAGGTAGCAATCGCCGCCGGCCCGCACCGCCCGCCGTCGTCGTCGCGCCCTCGCCGTCCAACCAATCCTCCGGTGGGGGATTGAATCTGAGCCACATGTTGAGAAGGAGGCGGAGTGCGGGGAACGTGGCTACGCCTGCGCCCGGCGGGGTGCCGCCGACGCCGACGCCGCCTATTACTGCCAGTCGGACGGGGCCTCCTGCTGCTTCTGGTGGGAATACGAGTGGTGGTGGAGGAGGGCAAACGCACCGCATCCGCCTGGTCCCGCACCTCGACTCGCGGCGCAGTCTGCGCTTCGACCCTATCAGCCGTGATTTGAGGCCCGTGCCGTTGGATCCCGCGTTGAGGATCGGTGCGTGCTTTTTTTTGTTTCCCTGTTTTCTGCGCTTCCGGGCGTTTTGGTTTTGGGTTTGGCCTTGCCAAGATCCGTTTTTTTTGTGGGGGGCGACGCCATCGAGTCGGCGCATACGCCCCCTGCTCCACTTTCTTTCTTCCCTCACATTTACTTCCACCCGCACCTTTTCTTCTACTCACTCAATAACGTGTACTCACTCCTACCTTTTTTTTTTCAGGTCGATTCACAGACCGCTCCGGCCTCGGCCTCGCCGCCGTCAACGCCCTCAATGGCTCCAAGATCGCCTTCAAGAGCAAGGTCGTCAGCAGGGCGCATGCGGAGGTGTGGTGTGAGGAGGGTGAGTGCGCGTAGTTTTTCTCTTTCTTTCTTCTCCTTCTTTTACTTCCGCGCCATTTTTTGTTGCGTTGCCGCTTGCGATCCCGCCCTTCTTTTTGGCGGGCGGTGGCATTTTCTTTTTTTTTTTGGCGTGGCGCACGCTTGCGTCTTTCCGACGGTGCGGTGCGGCCGCGCCCGCTTACGGCGGAGGGCAGCACGAGTAGCGTTTCTTCGCGGATGCCCTCCCTCCCTTCTTGTTTTTACGGGCAGGGGTCTCGTAGCCCTGCTTTGATTTCTTTTATTTGTTTTTCCGGGCGCGATGACCGTCTTGCGTTCTTGCTTCGGGCGGGCGGTGCCTCTGCCTTCCGTTTCCATCCGCCCGTGGCGTCGAAGCGTTCACTCGGGCACTCGGGCACTCGGATTCCGCTCTCCTTTGCATCTCATTTCCTTTTCTCGCGCGGCAGTTGTCTGCCTCTGCGCGGCGGCGGCGGCGGCGGCGCGG
Source organism: Mycena metata (assembly GCA_029378385.1). Lineage (NCBI taxonomy): Eukaryota > Fungi > Basidiomycota > Agaricomycetes > Agaricales > Mycenaceae > Mycena > Mycena metata. The sequence goes on along the minus strand of JARKIB010000064.1, from coordinate 231,926 downwards.
TGGTGCAGCTGCTCGCTCGCGGCCGCGCATATGCAGATTTTCTGGCCTGCCTGCCTGCCTGCTTTTATCGTTTCTTCCTTTGGGCGGGCGGTCCGGGGGGGCATTCCAGATTGTTGTATCTGTGAGTGCTTGTGCCAGCTATTTTCGACTTTAGTGCGCGTACTCTGGGGTTTGTGCTGGGCTCGCGATTGTGCGGACGAGGCCAGCGCGCGGGCGGATTTTGCTCGGGCTAGCTTTTTTTGACTCAGGCGCGCGCGCGTACTTTAGAGCTCGCGCTGGCGTACATACGCGCGCTAGCGCTCGGGATCGTCTGGACCGTGCGCGCGATGGCCACCCGCTTTCCCTGACCTGTACCTCCACGTACGCGCTCCGCGTTTCTAACACTCATTGTCGTTCTCATTTTCATTTTACTTTACTTTACTGTCCTTCGCTATCCGTCTACGCATTTCCCCTCCCGATTCTCGACGCTAACGCGCAGACAGGCCTCTTCCCCGTCTCCGTCCGCCAGGCGTTCTTCATCGCGCCCTACAGCCACGCGTTCCACTGCAAGTGTTTTCGCCCGCTGTTGGAGGTGCATCATCCCGCGTTTAGGTGCGTTCTTTCTTCCCTCTTCCTCTTCGTCCTGTTCTTGCTCTTCCTCTTCGAACATGATTATCACTTGGGGTTTTTTTTTTGGATTTTGGGAGGAAAGAGTGGCAGACGGGGGATGTCATCATGACGCGGATCCTCCGCGTTGTTGTGGACGGAGACGTAGTAGCTCGTGCTTCGTCCGCGGCGGAGGGTGCTGGTGGTGGTGGTGGGCGGTGTCGATGTCGTTCGATGTCGACTCGCATTTTCTGGGCGGTGCGGCGTGTGGGCGGGGCAGACGAAACGTTGTCGAGCGAGGCCCGTAGGTGTAGCGGGAGCACGCCTTTGATGATGTTGAGGTGGTCGCTCTGTGCAGCCGGAGGACACTGTCGAAGATGTCGAGGTAGTGGATCGCGCCCGTGAGGGCGAAGTGATGTAACGGTGGTACATCACGCTGTCGTTCTCCTCCTACCGCTGCCGCTGCTCGTCCTTTACTTCGCGATGATTACGGGTCTGCGCGCGACGACCTGGAGCGTGCAGCGCACCCGCGCACCCGCTCGTGGATGGGCGCAGGATGGATGGTGCCGTCCCCGACGGATGACACCTATACTCCTCGTCCCGCGCGCGGCGAAGGCGATGCAGCAGATGGCGTAGGGAGGGCTGTATACGGGCCCTACGTCTGCGTCGTCGTCCTCTCGTTTGCGGATGCCGATGCTGGTGCGCGAACAACGACGATCGGCCAGCACGGTCATCGTCGCCCTCAGTTCCATTCCCCTCCCTCCTCCTTCCGTTCCTTCCTTCCTTCTCCTTCCCAATCACTCGTATCGAATTAACGCTGACGCTGATGCCTTTCTGTTTCCAGCTGCCCACTGTGCCGCACCTTCGTGAACCTGGAGGAAGATGTCGAGGGCGAGGCGCACGAGGTGCGTACTCTTCTCACTCTTTCCTCTGTTGCTTTCCCTCGCTTCCTTGTTCTCGCGAGTCTCTTCATTCGTTTTGGTTTTGGTGATGGATAGGGGTGGATTTCCTTTTTGGGAATACAGCGGTCGGGCGTGGAGAGGCTTTCCAGGAGGTGCTTGCGCGAGCGTTTGGCGTGGGGTGCCCTGGGTCGTGGTCGTCTTCGTCGCGATCTTATGATCTAGAGGCCCGCGGGCAGATGATTGCGGGTAACGCGAGCACGAACGTAAGGCACTGTCGGGAGCGGTCGTGGACTGTTTCGACGGGGTCTTCGAGCGGCTAGCGCGTTGTGGTGTCTTGCGAACGCGGGGGCTTGTGTGCCCTGTCTGCCGTTGGGCACTGCGGCCGGCGCCGCGAGTAGGTTAGGGGCGCGGGTGCCGGTGGGGTGCGGGCAACTTATGCTTGCGCGCAATTATTCAATTCGAGACAATGTTTTTATGTTCCACCAACCATTTACATGCATTGGACAAAATATTTGGGCAATATCTACTGTTTGGAAGACCAAATCTTTGAATGGCCCCGCTGTAGGCCTAAAGTATTCATTCCTTCTTTCTTGATGCCATGTCTGTGCAGAGTGACGGAAATTGGGTAGACTCCGGCTACAGTTTGAGGTATGCAAGGACTGGGTGTGTGGTGTATGGTACACAGCTGTCATCCTTGAGCAGAAGTCTGAAGGCTGGACGACTGAAGCCAGCTGAGATTGCACCGAGAGAAGTCGCCGCCGGGCCGTCGCTGTCGCCGGGGGGAAGACAGAAACAGCAGAGTGTTCAGAAGAGCTTTTTGAACGCGCTTTTGTTCAACCTTGCCAAAATTTCGAAAAAATTCTGTAACCGTTTTTAATGATCATGAATTGCCCTATTTCAAAGACCGTTTTAACTACACAGCCGAGGGGTGGCCACTTCGGCACCGCGTCCTCCGTGATCTCATCACTCGCGGCGTTGCTCCCTTCATTCCGGATTTGCATCGAATGTGTCTGGTTTGTGAATGTGTGTATGGTCCCGGTTTGGTCTATCCCGGGTGGAAACAGATGTAGATTTATGGGACCGCAGGTGTGCATAACCCAAGTAACGCAAGAACGTGTACAACTGCGGATTAAAACCTGGTGAGTCCAGAGGTGGGGGCGCTGTAACATCCGAAATGTATGCGCTCAGGTAGCCAAGGATCGTGGCAAGAGGTGAAATATGTCCCGCACCGAGTGTGGGCGTGGTCAACCTCGATACAAAATCGAGTACCAGTCGCAAAGGCTCCCATGAATGGGTGCGGGTCATCGACAAGCATGCAATCAATTGGTGTGTTGCAGCCCGACGCAGTTCCGGAATCTCTGAGTATCTGTCCAATGTCTAGCGACGACGGAAAAGAGGGTAATAGCGACTTACCGAATAAAGTCGAACAAGTCGTGCGCTGCGTCCCAGAAGTCGGGATTCCACGGCCAATCCTTTGAGCTAGGGTTCAGCAGGACTGCCTTGAGGTTCAAGAGAAAATCCTCGGCCAGTCACTGCGTTAAGCGGCAGCGTCGGCAGATGTTGCCGACGTCTGACGATCCTATGCCGATCATAGTAGACATCGACGAAGGCTGTGCCGATCAGCGTCGGCAGAGTGTGCTTCACACGATCGACACAGGTCGTCAGACGTCGGCACCTGTGCCGACGCAGCGGCTTAACGCAGTGAGTGGGCCCCCGGCACTCTCCAATTGTGTCCGATTGTTCCATCTATGTTTGTGGTCCCCAGAGAAAATCAACTGTAGTTTGCATAGGGTCGCTCTTTCTTCGGCGTGAATCCTCAGGATAGGATGGTCCTGAAGGTCCAAGAAGGGTTTGCGGAAATGTGGGCTTAGGGAGAGGTGGTCAATCGCTGCAAAGCATGCCGCTGCGGTCCCCGGCCGCACTTGCACCAAGATTGTCAAGAAATCCAGGGCCAACTGCATAGTGGGTAAGTCGGCTTTATACAGTCGTCCGTCGATGAATTCACGTTGGCTTTGGCCAAGTGTTAGTTGCGGTTCTCTGTTGACATAAATTGGTGCATTACCTTAAATAAACGATCTGACATAGGATCCATTGCAGGTCCTCCAGCCAAAGTTGTGAGAGGCTCAACGCGACAGTGACACTACATCCACATTCGATTTGCCGCCATATAATCTGAACCGCTGCCTCCACAATCTGCGGGTACTTGCCCGCCCTAGAATTCACATCAGTAAGCTAGCCTTCTGCTGCACTGAACACACTTGCAGAGACAGTTCAATCAAATCGTTATACATGTCTGCGGTTAGGATGGGCAGGTTGGCTTTCTCGAGTTGAGGCTGACCGCATTATGTGTTATGGTGGAGGCCAGAAGAGAAATATTGGTGCACCGCATACAGACACAGCACGCTAACAGCTTCTGGTGTTGGAGTTGTTGCGTAGTATCCCCACGGGTAAAATTAACTTGACATGTTGAGACACCCCAACTTTGTTGCCTAGGATGACATTCATGGACGTGGGATTAATTTCACTGAGGAAACCCGGCCGTCCTAGATTTGCACGGTATATGCACGTTTCGCTATCTTCCGATGCTTTTTGCGAGGTAACCTCCTCCGTGTACTTGTCAGCACAGAGGCCTGTGATCGGGGTTTGAGTCCGACTGAGGCGACAGAACAAGACGAAAAGGGATAACAAATAAAGCCACTGGAGATTAGACCAGAATAGTATACAGTACATGCGTCCAAGTAGAGTACTTATACTATAAACTATAGGAGAGTAACCTAGGCATTATTGCTAATAAGTAACTACGCGTCAACGATCAGTCAAAATGGGAGTCAAGGGGAAAGATGGAAGGTAAGGGGTATAAATGCAGGGGTTAAATAAGGTAGCGTTGCCTACGCATCGATCGGGATCGAGTCGTCTCGGGTTTTGATGTATTGATGTGATTGATGATGCCGCATCAATACCGGGGTCTGGTGAAAAGAACCGGATCATGACATTACCCCCCCTCTACGGGTTCCTTCGTCCCGCAGGAACCAGCCTCCACTTCCCTCTCGGCCCCAGCTCCTCTCTGGGGCGTTCGGGGTATTTCTTGTAGAACTCCTCGATTGCCTCTTCTGCTCCGTCCAACCACTCCCGTGGTTCCCACGTCCACTCTTCCTTCGGGTAATCCCTCCACTTCACGAAGTATCGCAACCTCCTTCGTGCCCTTCCCCAGTACTTCACACGAAGGATCTCTTCCACTTCGTACACGTTCGCCCCATCCACTACATCCGGGGGTGGTGGGGTCACCGCGTGTTGATGTTGTGCGTACGGCGGAGTCCAAGGGCGCAGGAAAACCGTGTTAAACACCGGGTGCACCTTCCATGACACAGGCAGCTCCAGTTCGTACGATATGGCCCCCACTTTCCGTTTCACCTTGAACGGGCCATACCGCCGGTCTTCGAATTTCTTCGCTGGTCGATGCGTCGTGAGGTTCTTGCCCGATAGGTATACTTTATCCCCAGATTTATAGTCGGGGTCTGCCTGTCGCTTGGCGTCGTAGAACCTTTTCATCGTCTCCTGTGCCACGCGCATCGACGCTGCTGCCTCCTCCCTCACGAGCTGCATGCGTTTCGCGAAGTCGTCCGCTGCCTCCGTAGGGACCGCGAGCCGGGGTTCGGTCCCCTTGCGTGGATGGAACCCCAAGGTGGTATAGAATGGGCTAAACCCGGTGGTCGAGTGCACCTTGTCGTTGTAACTGAATTCCGCCAGGGAAACCCAGTCGGCCCAGTCATCCTGTAGGAAGTTGGTGAACACCCGAAGGTACTGCTCGACCTCTTGGTTTACGCGCTCCGTCTGTCCGTCCGTTTGTGGGTGGTACGCCGTGGATGCGTTGGACTTTATCCCCAACAGTTTGAGCAAATCCCGCATGAAGTGCCCCACGAACTGCGAACCCCGGTCGCTGATCACCACTTCTGGCAGCCCGTAGTCTTTCCACACGTTGTCCCGATAAATCCGCGCGATCCCTTCGCCGCTGATGTGTTCCGTGCAGGGCTTGACCCTGATCATCTTCCCCAACCGGTCCACGACTACGCAGATGGAGTCGAATCCGTTGCTGACCGGAAGTTTCGTTATCAGGTCAATGGAGATATACTGCCACGGTCGTTCGGGGACTGCGTTGGGGTGTAGGGGACCCCGGGGTTTGGCCGGGAAATTCTTCGTCCGTTGACATGTCGGGCACGCGGCGACGTATCGTTTGGCATCCTTGAGCAGAGTCGGCCAATAGTAATTTCTGCTCACCAATTCCGCTGTGCGATACTGCCCGGGGTGTCCGGAGATGTAGTCGTTGTGGTGCGACCTCAGCACTTGATCTCGAAGCTCCTTGTCGTCCGGGATGTAAACCGCCCTCTCCTTTGTCAGGAACCCGTCGTGTTCCTTCCATCCGCCTGTCTTTTCCTTCAGCGCGTCCCTCACGCCCCCCTCCCAGCGATCCTTCTTTGCCTTGATCGCTTCCAAGAAATGGTCTCCCGGGGTGTCATCCAACACTGCTGGCATCGCCCGCAGAAATTCTTCCTTGGCGATTTCTCCGAACAGGCCCTTCGGCAGCAGCACAATGTTCGAATTGTCACTCTGCCCCTTCTCGTGGCCCCCGCGTCGTGACAGGGCGTCCGTCTTGACATGCTGCTTTCCCGCCTTGTGTATCAGAGTAAAGTTGTACTCACTGAGTTCCAGAGACCAGCGCGCCTGCCGACGGTTCAGCTTCTTCGTGGTCGTGAAATATTCGAGGTTCTTGTGATCTGTCCAAATCTCGAAGCGTTTCTGACTGCCTTGCAAGAAGTGTCTCCACTCCGCCAGGGCGCGCATGATAGCCAGCATCTCTTTGTCGTGGATGTCGTAGTTGCGTTCCGTGTCGTTCAGCCCCTTCGAGAGGAATGCAATCGGCACCCACACCCCGTCTTGCTCTTGCGACAAGCAAGACCCCGTGGCGAAGTCAGAGGAGTCCGCCTCCACTCGCCACTCCCCATGGTCGGTCGGGAAGTGCAACACGGGTTCCGAGGTCACTGCGTCTATCAGACCCCGAAACGCACCGTGTTCGGCCTCCCCCCACCTCCACTTGGTGTCCTTCCGAGTCAGTCGCGTGAGGGGCTTGGCGTGGTCCCCGAACCCTTTGATGAATCGTCGGTAAAAGTTCAGGAACCCCAAAAAGCTTTGAACGTCCTTCACCCCCTTGGGAACGGCCCAGTCCCGTACCCCGGCGACCTTGACGGGGTCCATGCGTATCTTGCCGTCTCCGATAATCACCCCCAAGTACTCCACCTCCCGTTTCTCGAACTCGCACTTCTCGGGTTTGAGGAACAACTCGTTATTTTGCAAAATTTGCAAGACCTCGCGCACGGTAGCACGGTGTTCCTCCAACGTTTCCGAATAGATGAGGATGTCGTCCAGATAAACAATGACACGCCCTTCGGCGATCTGTCGTTCGAAGATTTCGTTCATCATGCATTGAAATGTGGCCGGGGAGTTGGTGAGTCCGAAAAACATTACCAAGGGCTCCCACAAACCCCGGTTGGTGATAAACGCCGCTTTTTCTTCGTCCCCCTCCTTTATCCGAATGTTGTTGTAGCCCCAGCGCACATCTAGTTTGGTGAACCACGTTGCTTTTCGGAGCATGTGCATGATTTCGGAAATGAGGGGAATGGGGTATCGATTCTTCACCGTGAGGGCGTTCAGCTTCCGATAGTCCTGAACCGGTCGTAGTTGGCCGTCCTTCTTGCGCACGAAGAAGAAGGGGGATGCCCAAGGCGACTTAGAGGGCCGGATCCTTCCGGTCTTCAAGTGTTCGGTGATGAATGCGTCCAATTCCCGTTGTTCAGCGGGCGATAATGGAATGTTTCGCCCCTTGACGGGTTCTGCCCCAGGGTTAAGTTCTATCGCGTGGTCCCATTTCTTTCGTTCGGGGAGTTTGTCAAAATCCTTCTTCTCGAACACACCCCGGTAGTCACGCAAGTAGTGCTCGGGGACGCCGTCCTCTAGCGATTGACTGGCCTTGCCCTCCTGCGCCGCGGCTGCTAACTTGGTAGAGACGCTGCCCATGGCGCGGAGGTGTTGCGCGTCCCGTTGCTCCAACGTCTCTTCGGGGTACATCCTGGTCACAAAAACCCGGTCTCCATCCTCTATTCCTTCTGCGTCCTCTTCTTCCCACTGCTCCCAGAGCCGTTCCTTCTTGCACCCCGGGGGGCACCTGGTGAACCGTAGCTCTTGCTTCTGCCAGTCGATCTCGGGGTTATGGTGTCTCAACCAGCTATACCCAATGATAACGTCGCTCTTCCCTGTGTCGGTGACCGCGAACGAAAAGACTTCGGTGTGGTCTCGAACCTCCAGGCGCAATTTCACGACGTGGGTAATCTTGCCTCCCTGATTCGGGGTCCCGTCTGCGTTATAGACCGGGACGGCCATCGGGAGCGCCTCTACTTCGAGCTGGTGTTCGTCGATGAACCTCTGACTGATAAATCCGTTGGTGGCCCCGCTGTCCACCAAGCCTGTAACCATGTACCCGCGTCCGCTGCTTAGCTCTTTCAGCACGACCGGTAACATCATGGAGTTTCCTCCCATGGATCGAATATACTGCGGGGCCTCGCGCAGGCTATCCAGGGCATCTAGGGCATCGGGTTCGTATGCCTCTACCAGATCCCGCACCAGCTGCGCCGTTACCTCCCCCTTCCGTCGCGGATGTACCCACCGAGCCAGGTCTTGCTCGGCCCGCCTGACTTGTTCCTTCATCCGGGTTAGAACCCGGATCGTACTGCCCACGGGGAGTCTGCGCCATCTCGCTTTCTCCGTCCGCAGCCTTTCCTTCCGACGGAGACCCCGAGGGGAGCTAGCCCCTCGACTCCGTTCTCTTTCCGTCTCGGGGTTTGATTCGGCTTCTGCGGTTTTTTCCAACTCAAGGTGTTCGTCCGGGAGTCTCAAGACTTCGAATCGATTGTTAACAGACAACGGTACACCTGAGTGGGGTATAGTAGATCGTGAGGACGCAGCTTTCACTCGCGATCTTCGCCAAAACCCTCCTCCGAATCCTTCACCATCTCGGTAACCACTGCACGGAACTGCGGGTTCTGCATCATCTTCTGGGGGCAGTTGCGAGCCAAGTGCCCCTCCTGCCCACAGTTGTAGCAGACGCGGGGTCTGAAGTTGGCCCCCGGCCTGCTAGCCGCGCGGTCGATGTCCATAGGAGCAGGCCCCGATGCCACGGGAGTCGCCGCCGCAGTGGCGGTATGCGACGGGATCTGGTGCTGGTTCTGTTGGACCGGGGTCTGGTGCGGTGCCTGGTTCCCGGGGTTCCGTGCGCGTGCGACATAGGTCGCGTTCTGGTAGCCGGGGTTCCCCATAAGCCGAGGCAGGGAAGACCCCGATGTCCCGGGTGCGGCGAGGGTGGCCTTGACCGTGGCGATGGCGCGCTTCAGCCCATCGTGTTTGATAATTGCCTTCTTCCACTCGTCGTACGTCTTGGGCATAACCTCCGCGTTATAAACCGCCTCGAGCACAGGGTATTGGACCCCCGCCTTGAGCAAACGAATGAGCGTGGTCTCATCGTATCCTGCGGTCTTGTTGAGGGAGTCCATAACGGTGAAGTAGGACGTTGCGGTGCCCGTATTCTGCCGGAGGCGTTCAATCTTCGCCTGCGCCACTTCTACCTGTGCTCCGCCCTTGAAGGCCTCGATGACGGCCGCCTCGAACGCCTTCCACGTCGAGTAGTTCCCGCCTTCCACACCCCGCATGGACTGCACCTCGTTGTTGGCCCACACCCCGGCGGATCCTTCCTTCATATACGAGAGCGTGTAGATGATTTTCGAGGTGTCGCTCTCGTACGCCGGGTTGTTCTGGAAGTTGAGCCAGCAGTCCGCAAGGAGTTGGTCAACCTGCTCCGAGTCGCCGTTAAACACTTTGGGGGGGGCAACGCGCGGGTGTTTCGTTCCCGTCTTCCCTCCGGGGGTCCCAGACCCCGCCTTCTGCGTAATTTCCACCAGTTCCGCGCGAGCGTCTCCCAGCTGTCGGAGCGCTTCTCCGACCAGGTCTCCGTTGCTCGCCAGCCCTCTCATCGCATTCGCCAATTCGTCCACCTGGGTCCCGAGGGTGGTGACCTGATCACTGAGCGTGACCATCTGTCCGGCAGCGACACTCGACTGCTCGTAGAGAAGGGTAATCGCCTGAGGGGGTTCGTAGGTGACGAATTCGTCGCGCCCGGGCATGGAGAAGCCGCTCGTCATCGTTCGTTCTGTCGGGTAGTCGGTATGTGGATACTATTCTTTTGTCAGCACAGAGGCCTGTGATCGGGGTTTGAGTCCGACTGAGGCGACAGAACAAGACGAAAAGGGATAACAAATAAAGCCACTGGAGATTAGACCAGAATAGTATACAGTACATGCGTCCAAGTAGAGTACTTATACTATAAACTATAGGAGAGTAACCTAGGCATTATTGCTAATAAGTAACTACGCGTCAACGATCAGTCAAAATGGGAGTCAAGGGGAAAGATGGAAGGTAAGGGGTATAAATGCAGGGGTTAAATAAGGTAGCGTTGCCTACGCATCGATCGGGATCGAGTCGTCTCGGGTTTTGATGTATTGATGCGATTGATGATGCCGCATCAATATCCCAAACGGGAATCTAGTGGTTCGGGGTCAGACCCCGGGGTCTCGGGGTCTGGTGAAAAGAACCGGATCATGACAGTACTCCATGACCTTCGTCACCGTGATGTCCGACCCGCTGTAGCCTTTCAACCGAACGCCGTTCAGCACACCCTATAAAACCCGAATGAGTCTGTACGGTTAGTAGGTCAAAGCACTACACACTGTCTAATGCACTGTCGGAGAGCTGTTATTGAGTTTGACGGGCGCATCGAATACGTGCTCGCTGAAAGTATTGGCCGTGGGGCTGCGAAGGAGCACTCCACGCTCGGCGTCGAGAAGGGCGTACAGCATATATTCTGCGCACTCTTGCATTCGTACTTGCAGTCAGCGCAAGATACTCACGACGGCTCGGAATTAAAGACAGACTGGTCGGACGGCGATGAAGATCATGGCAAGTTCATACAACCAGGAAATTGGGGCAAGGAGCCAGCCGGTGTCTGTGTGTATCCCGGATGTCTCGACGAGCCCCGGGGGGTGTGCGTGAACGCGATTCCGGGATTCTGTGTAGATATTTTAGGTGAGGATGTTTGAGCTAGAGTGTCGAACTCACTGCGACCATAGCGGAAACCCCGCGATTACGCGAGCGGCGGCGTCCGAGTTGTGACCGATAAGGATAATGTGCGCTTTGCCCTGGGTGCATCCCGCCAACGACTCAGCGATTGCTTGGCCGATACCAGACGTTCTGCCAGCAAAGCTGGCAACGGGGACATAGCTGGGAGAGTAGGATGCGTTGGACGGCTTCGCTGGAGAATAGCTGGGAGTGTTGGCTGGATGGATGTAATAGTTGATAGGATTCATTCAAGGCGGCCCGGGATCGAAACAGTAAGGAAGCACAAGGTTGCAAGTAAGGATCATTGTGTTATGGACCTGCACCGAGCGTCTGACAGTGTTCTCTTTCTCCAGTCAGAGCGAGCGACCGAAAAAAGAAGCGTAGTGTTGCGAGTGCGGGTCCGAGGGTGATCATACCATGCAGACCAAGGATTGAGGGCCGACGGGAAGAGGTAAGGAGCGTGGGTTGAATACAGTACAATAGAGCGCTGTACGAACTTGTAGACCCCACCGTGGCTGGGTTAAGTGCGAGGAGTCCAATGACATTCAAGATGTCGGCGCTACTTGATGTCGTCGAGCTCGTCTGTTAGATTGAGTACCTAGCAGACAGTCTGTCTTCAAAATGTTCGTCCGAGGTACAGAACAGTCTGAACATTTGGATTTGGATCGAAGCTGACGTCGCGAGAGAATATACGCCCGAAGTTGTAGAGTCAGATTATTGGATAGCCAAAGAGAAACGGAGACGGAGACACCGAGGTGGTACTGGTGTTCTATATCGCATTAAGATTCCTGTACCCAACCTGTACCAGCGATGCGCGGAGTGTGTGCAACTCGAACTCCGCAGATAAGGATATCGCATCCATTGCAGGAGATATGAAGGCCGGAAGAAGAAGTTTTGGTGGATCATGGAGGCCTAAGGCGTGTGGACCGGTTGAATACACGAAAAGGCCCGAAGTGGGAGGAAGAAGGCCGTTGTTCGGCTCGTGTTCGGCGGAGAAATCTTTGACGTGTAGGGCTGTGCTTTTGCCAAACAAACAAAGCCAACATTTTCTCTGTTGGTTGATCAGCGCCATCATCATCAGCAGATTGCCTCGCCCAATGCCTGCGTGAGCCCGACGTTGTCGACCCCGCCGCCACGTACAACAACTTTGGAAACCGGACAAGCATGAGCACACAGCGCCGCTCCTTGGTGTTCCCGTACCAGCACGACCGCACCAGCACGGCCCGCACGTCCCTGCAACCGCAACCACAACCTCCCCGCCAGCTCGCCCGCACCGTCCACCGCCTCACAAGACCGCGGGAGCAGCGTCGCGTCCACCCCGCTTGTCGGCCCGCGTCGTGCCTCGCCGCCGCCACCCCCACCCCCGGGCCGCTGACGCAGCAGCACCAGCAGCACCAGCAGCAGCAACACGCCCCGCCGGCGCAGCAGCGCTACCCGCCCGGGGCGTACATGCTACCAGCGCTACCCGCCCGGCGCGTACATGTACGCCCCGCCCCGCCCGGCCCGATTCCCCCCGCAGTACGCGCCCCACCCGCACCCGCACCGGCATCGGTACGACCCCCACGGGAGTAATCTGAGTCCGGGGAAGATGGTGCGTTGCGTTTCCTCTCTCCACTACTTGCACTTTCCCGCCGCGATCGTGAATATGGACCTGGATGAATGCTAACACATTTGCCGTTATGCAACAAATGCGGGCTGTTGGAGCGCACGCACTCGCGCCCGCGCCCCGAGCAGTCCTCCCACAAGCGCGGCCTGTTAGTAGCGTCGATTTTGCCTGCAGGTCAAGGGTTAGTCGTGTTTCTTGATTTTTTTTTTTTACTTCCTTCTGTTCTTCGAGCGCGAACTTCCGCGTCTTCTGGCGCGTTAGGGCCTTACCGCGGCCGCCTCCCTCTACACGTCCCTTTCCCCGTTCTGCGCCTGCGCTTGCGCCTTCGTCTTCGGCGTTCTTCCTCCCTTCCTCTTCTGTCTTCGTTGCGCGCCTGTGAGTCCTTCGCAGGGTTCTTCCTCTTTCTCGCGCTGGCGTCGTCCTCCTCCTCCCTCCCTTATTGAGGGAGGACGAGGTCGCTTTTTTTTCCCGTTTTTTGCTTCTTTGCGGACCTTCCTTTTCGGGACTTGCCGTTTTGGGACGGATGCACGCGCCTGCAGCTGGCGGTGTATGCTTATGCTAGGCGCCGGCGGCGTGTACGGTGGTGGCGTGTACATACGCTGCAGCGGGCGGCGTGTGATCTTGCGAGTGCTTGTGTGTTTGCGCTGGGCCCTCGTGGGCGCGGGTGCTTGTAGGGCTCGTGTGCTGGGGCGCGGCTTGTGCAGGCGTCGCGTGGTGCATTCGTTTTATTCCATCCTACCCACGCTCGCGCGGGTTTCGTATTACACTCGCGTCAGCTGCAGCGCTGACGCTGGCGCGCTCGAACTTATTCATTCGACCCGTGCGCATGCCTCCCGACTTCCTCCTCTTCATTTTCGGCATCGCTTCGCCCCTCGCCCGCTCCCCTCTCGATATCATCCCCGCTCGCCGCGCTCTCTCTCGCTGCCTCATCTCCCTCCTTTCTCGCAGCGTTCTTCTCCCTCCTTCCTTCATGTGTACACCGCACACACGTCGCAGCCGCAGCGCAGGAGATGTATGCATACAGCGCAGGCGGGGCGGGATACGGACGCCGCGCACGGGACGCACGCCCGCACCTGCAGGGACGACGTGGCGCGCTGCGTACACACGCACGCAGCCGTATGGATGGGGACGACGCGCGTGGGCGGCGTGCAGCACGCCCCACCCGCGTGGAGATGCGGACAGGGCGGGGATGTACACCGTGCTGCGCGGACGGGGACGACACCGCTGCGTCCGCTCGTGGGCCTTGTGATTCGCGCCCATGAGGGCGCGTTTTTCTTTTTTGCGCGCACCTTCTTTGTCTCGTCTTGCCTCTTTTGGAACGCATACCGCGGCGTGTGGGTGGGACGAGGCGCGGGGCTTGTGCCCTATCTGTCGTTGGACACTGTGGCCGGCGCCGCGAGTAGCTTAGGGGGGCGGGTGCTGTGCTTGTGTGCCGGGTGCTGGCGGCTTGGGCGCTGGGGCGCGGGCAACTCGTGCTCCCGCGCTGGCGGCATAATGCATTATATAATTCGAGACAAGATGTTGTTTTAATGTTCCACCAACCATTGACATACATGCATTTGGACGAAATATCCGGGCAATAAGTGTCTACTATTTGGGAGACCAAATCCTCGAATGGCCGCGGTGTAATAGGCCTGAAGTATTCATCCCTTCTTTCTTGATGCCATGGTTTATCTCGATATATCCATGTCCAAAGTTCACAATGGGACCCTCCCCAGGGCCTCCGAGACCACCCTGTGTATGAGATTGGCCCCCAGCACCTCCGGTGCCGCCTTGGTAGAGTAAATACCAATCGATGTTGATGTGCTAATCAATTCGAATTCCCCACCATGGATATTGGGTTGCGGTGGTCGTAAGATAGCCACACATATCTTTGTATGATGCACATCACTATCAGCGAGTTTCAAAGCTTACAAAGGAGACCGAACTGACCAAAGAAAAGAGGAGGATATAAAGCGTGGAGGGGACATCAAACGTGGGGGGGATATCAAGCATGAGGAAGATATGATATGTTCCTGCGGTAGACTTGGAGGTACCGGTGAAAGGGAACGAACTGGCACTGAAAGACAAGGCTCAGAGGAAAGATTGAGGAAACACGCCCAGAGCACTATGTGCCTTAAATTACACACTATGCTGATGCAATGCTGCGACGGGCAAGTAGTTGGCCGCATTGTTCGTGTGCAGCAGTTGCATTAATGACGCCGGCATTAATTAATCCAGTCCCGGGCCTCGTCGCACACACCAGCGCGTTGAAATTGAATGAACAACAAGCCAGAGCTCACCCCAGCCTGCAGACCTATGCGCGCTCGCCGCGCCGAGCAAGCGGCGGCGCTTCCCGTACGAGCACGGCTGTCAATCAGTCAGTCAGTCAGAGAGGAAGAGCGCTTTTGGTGGAGCGTTGCAACAGACGTCGAAGATACGAGGACGGAAACAGCGCGATAAGGACCATGAGACCACAGACCACCCAGAACGTGCGAGCGTAAAAAGAACGGAGGCGGTTGAATCCACGTTCCATGTCTTGAAAGCGCGGAAAGTGAGAGCTCCGAGTCCTCGTCGCATCGCCGCCACCCGCCACTGCTCCGGTTCACTCGCGCACTCGTGTCGCGTCCGGAGCAGTTCCCTGTAAGCGTGGTCCGCTCGCCGCGTCCACGTTCCGCGCAGGCGAAGGGGTGCGGCGTGTTTCTTACCTCTTGTGTTTTGTTTTTTTATTTCTGCCCGCTGGTTCGGGTGCTCGGGTCCTGCTATGCTTGTCTGCTTGGGTACAGGAGCGCCAGACTACCTTTGAATTTGAGACTGAGTTAGGCGGCCGGGGCCCTGAGAGGCTTTGGAAGAGCGGATGAGCTGCATGAGCTCGACAATGGTTGCCTGTGGTAGGCGGTAGCATGAGGGAATCATGATGGTTAATATCTAGAACCGCAATTACACAGGCTGTCGGTTCCGCTGGTTCCGAGTCACCGCCCTCACTGCCCCCACACAATGTTTTTGAGTCATGGGAACACGGGCTAACTAGTACTAGCAGCTGCAGGTGGACTTGCACATGTAAAATCTCTTTGTCTTGCTCTTTGCGCTGTTAGACAGCTAGCCTTTTTTTAAAAAAAAGGATCTTAGATTCCTGAGGTTTTGGCAAAAACAAACCCCGGAAAAAAGAATTCTAGACGGCTTGGCCTATGTGGAGAAAAAAAAAACTTCTATGACGTTGTGTAAAGCACAGTCCAAATGTCAGGGAGGGGCAGTGAACACAGCAAATAGTGACAGATGTTATGATCTGTTGGTCGAACACGGTAAAATAACCAAATGTAAAAAAGGGTAAGACCCCCGGAGTTAGCTTAGATTCTGTTGACAGCAGGTCAGTAAAAATCTATAGGCTTCATTCAGCAATTTTTTCCCCTTGTCACACATTTTATGGGTTGAGGAATGAATATAAAAATGAGAAAAACTTAAGTTTTGTCCTCGTAACAAGGGCCAAAAGGGGACAAGATTTTTGTCAAATTGCTGATGGAAGAAAGATGAGCAGCAGCCAATGAGACCAAAGATTCCCAAGCTGCCTTGAAGATTATAAAGCTCCGATGACTTCCAAATGTCATCAACTGTTTTAAGATGCCCCATCAGCCAGCTACCACTCAAGCTCGTCTGAACAACATCTCAAAGTGTGTGGCCATCACGGCCAACACATTTAATGTCCTTGTGGACACACTCCAGATCTCTGGCCTGGAGGCAATTTCTAATACTATTCAGTCACTTTTAAAATTGATTCAGGTGTGTTCACTACCCTTCCCTTCCATCCACCTTGAGAATAGTTCTGAGCTAGTGATGTAGACTACCAAACAAGAAAAAAATGAGTGTGCTGACTTGATGGAGCAAACTCATGAGTTGCTCAAGGCAATTATCGGCATATATATCAAGTCCGACACTGGTCCTGAATTGCCACCGAACACTTTGAATCAGATTGTAAAATTCATTAAGTATTTATATACCCGTAGCCCATTTGCATTTCTTACTCAGAGAATCTAGAACCCTTCATCAAATTCATACCTTTGTTGAGGCTCAACAACGTAGCAGCAAAATCAAAAAGTTGTTCCACCACGGAGAACTGGCTGCTCTGCTCAAAGATTGCAAAGCAGGATTGCAACATGGGTTTGACTTCTTTAATGTAAGTGATCACACTCAAGGTATAGACCAACTAACAATAACAAAGATCAAAACTGTCGACATCATGACCGATGTGAGGGAGATGCAAGACCAGGCTCAACTTAGACACCAGGAAATAGCCAACATGATCAAAAATTTGTCTAGTTCAGATTCAGTGTCCTTTGTATATAAGCACATTTCTTTGAGTGGAACAGTACTAACAGTGACCCAGATCAGCAACATGTACTCTGGATCGTATCCAAGGTGCTTCCTTCCAATGACCCTGTGTCTATGTTATTTATTAAATCTTACAGCTCAAACTCCATTTCAATGCTCCCAGCAGAGCCAACAATATTCCATGGTCGCGACTCAGAGCTGGCAGATATTCTCAAGCTCTTCAGGCAGCACACACCCAGACTTGCTATTTTGGGTGCAGGGGGAATGGGAAAGACCAGCCTCGCAAGGACTGTGGTTCACCATGAGGAAGTAGCAACCAAGTACCATGAGAATCGGTTCTTTGTTACCTGTGAAACTGTATCAAGCAAACCAGAACTTGCAGGTCTCATTGGAGCACATCTTGGAATGAAACCTGGGGAAGACCTTACTCGGGCGGTCTTACGGCATTTTTCCAGTAGTCCACCCAGTCTGCTGATTCTGGATAACTTGGAGACCGTGTGGGAGCCAACTCAATCCCGCAAAGACATTGAAGAGTTCCTCTCACTTCTCACCGACATAAACAGTTTAGCTTTGATGGTCTGTGAATTTTCCTTCTTCTTATCAATATCATTCATGAAGCCCCAGATCACAATGCGTGGAGCAGAAAGGCCATCCAAAGTGCAATGGACCCGGCCATTCTTACCACCTCTACCACCTTTGGCACAGGATGCTGCCAGACAGATGTTTATTGATATTGCTGATGACCAGAATTCTGTGGATGAAATTGACCAAGTCCTCGGTTTAACAGATAATATGCCACTCTCAATCAGCCTTCTTGCTCATTTGGTAGATATGGAAGGTTGTAGAGAAATATTATCTCGCTGGGAGACAGAGAAAACTTCCCTCATCTCTGATGGCTATGACAAACGATCCAACCTGGAGCTGTCAATTTCACTTTCACTTTCAAGTCCCAGAATTGCTTCCACACCCCATGCCCAGGATCTATTAGCCCTGCTATCCCTACTGCCAGATGGTCTTTCAGATGTAGAGCTCAAGCAAACCAAATTTCCAGTCGCAGATATCCTTGGTTGTAAAGCTACATTGCTGCGTACCGCTTTGGCATACACAGATGGCCACAAGCGGTTGAAGGTCTTAGTGCCCATTAGGGAATATATGCAAAAACTGTTCCCCCCTACGGACCAGATGATACAACCAATGTTCAAACACTTTCAAGAACTTCTAAAATCATACAGTGCAACTGTTAGCACGAGATTTGGCACGGGCCATATCGATCGCATAACGTCAAATTACACAAACATCCAAAATATCCTCCGAAATGGTTTACACCGGGAGTATCCCAATATTGTGGATGTTGCTTACTGTGCATGTGATTTCAATAACCTCAGTCGAAGTATTTCACGTGGAGCGACTTTCCTCCTCGAGGATATTAGCAATGCCCTTCCATCCCTGGGAGACCATCGGTTGAAAGCATATATAATCACTGAACTAATATCATCGTCATACCATCATCCAGTCTCTCACCCAGAGCCCTTGATAGCTGAGGCCTTAGACCACTTCCAGTGCTTCAATGACCCAGACCTTGAAGGTGTGTTCTCTGGTCAACCTAGATATAAAAACTGAACAGACTTTATTTGATAGCCAGATTTCACTGTATCCTAGGGGATTACTACTTCCAATTCAACCACAACATATCAACAGCTTTACAGCATGGTCAGATTGCCCTCTCGTTGGCACAGGCTGATAGAAACCTCAAGAGGCAATGTGATGCACTTGATACCCTTGCATCTATTGAAATAATTGGCGGGGACCCTGCTGCTAGTCGAGCCCACGCACGGGAGGTGCAAAGACTTGCCAGAATCTCTGGAGATCTGTACAGAGAGGCACGTGGACTCCAGAGTGAGGCCCTCTCTTTCATGTCACAAGGTGATTACAGGAAGTGCATTACTCTGACCAGGCGGGGTAGAACAGCTCTGAGTCTATGTGGTCTGTCTCATGGGTTAAGCAACTATCGGTTCATAGAAATTCAGGCTGAGGTCCACAAGCTTAAATCGGAATATGTTGAGGCACATGACATCCAGAATCAAATTCTCCAAGCAACAGCTGATGATAATTACCAGCAAGCATATACCCTCATAAATATTGCGGAAATTGACATCTTGACTGGGGTTCCAAAACTCCAGATACAAAAGATAATTGATGCATCACAAGCCGTTCTCAAAGTAATTCAAAGTGCATTATTTACCATTACCTGTGATGCCACTCAGGCAGATCTCAACTTGAGAGAGGGAGACATGTCAACCACATTATTTGTTAAATGCCTTAAACTTGCATGGGGGACATACTCTCAGGCAGTGGGTTACTGCTTGGAGAGACTTGCAGATATCAATCGCTGGTCGGGCTCTCATTTAACCTCATGGCCTACTGTTTTCCTTGCAAATTCCCTCAAGGCAAAAGAGAGGTTAGAACTCTACAAAGCTCTGCAGTTCCTAGGTGATGTCTTCCTCAAAGAGGCAGATGAAGTCACAGCCACATCTCTGTTCACTCTTGCCTTGCAGGGATTCACTGAGATGGATGTTCACCACAGCAGAGCAGAGTGCATGATCCATCTTGGGGATATCTCCAACAAACATGGTGATTTCCTCAAGGCACTGGAACTGTGGGAAGCAGCGAGGCCACTGTTGGAGCGGTCCTCACAGGCTAAGCGGGTCCAGCATATTGATGAAAGGCTAGCTGGAATTGGTGAGGATATCAAGGAGCAGCACCCCAGAAACTTGTCTCGGCTCACTGAGTTACATGCTCCTGTGGGAATGATGGAAGAGGTGGACAACAGTTTATCGGAGGATGAGTTGGAGAAGGAATAGGCCAGATTGGTTGTGGTTCAATCTGCAAGGGATTATTGATTGGCATCCCATTTTTTCATTATTCGGACCGTGTGATACTACTGACCTACCTACTTTCCGTTGCCTGTATTCATGTGGGGCTACTTCAGTTCAAAAAAATGTATCTATTTATTTATTTTGCCAAACATGAACACATAACCCCGCAAGGTATGTAGAAAGACTGAGTAGGTGTGCAGATGTGATAGTTAGGTCCCAGCTTATTCTAGTGTTGCCGCGACTTAGTAAAATGACTCCGACCCAAATTTAACTCAACTCAACTAGACTTAGTCAACCTCAAGTTACTTGAAGTCACTCAAGTCGACTCAAGTTGGCCAAGTCAAATCATTTGTTTTAGATTGGCTAGAATTACTGCCACATTTTACAGAACAATGTGCCCTGGACCCCGACCAGAATCATGCAAGAAACAATGCAGCAGTGTCTATTCTGTGATACACAAAGTTCCTGGGGGTATTTGACTGACAAAATGCTTTGAAATCCACCCATGTAACATGATAGAATTTTGGTGTATTTTTTCGGATTTTATGAGTACACAAAGCCTAGTCTCGGACCAAACTCTCATGACATCCCAATCTGGACCCCTGTCATGAGAGTCTGGGCGTCTGTCAGCCCGTTAGCATTACCATTGCGCTATCAGATTTTGATGTAGCCTAATTCAAGTCATCTGTTACAGAATGTCACGCAATTATCCTATCCGGCCCAGCTGGCCTGAAAAAAAGGTGCGGGGAAGGCCCGACTCCAGCGTGTCGTCGGGGTACGAGAGTCAGGAGCAACGAGCCCCGAGTCGGGACGCCACATCATAGGCCATGCAGCCTTGCGAGCCCCCGCGTACAAAGGGCTGAGCTTGATGAGGTCCTCAGCCTCAAACTTCCCGTCGATGATGAGATTCAGCACGACATCGGAAGGGATTTGAAGGTGGGGGATTTAAAGTTCTCAATCTCACCGGCAGTATTGTCTGTCTGCACTAAGATTCCCCCATTCCCATTTCCACCAGTTTGCGCAGGCGCGGCGCTGGCGAGAAGAGCGCGGAGCTGAGCATTTTCCGCGGGGGTGAGAGGAACAGTATTGTTGCCGGCCATGTGGGATGAGAAAAACTAGGGATGACGAGAATAAGCTAGCGTGGAGGACGAGAACTGAGCGGGAGACAATGGCGGTTGAGGAAGAAAATAATAACAGATGATGGCACTACTCGCGTGCATTCCCCCATGGGTAACCCATATCAAGATCGATGGAAAATGCGAATGAACTCAGTGTTAAATGTCGCGTCATGTCACACTTGTTCTGAAACAAAGACAAAACTGCTCTAATGGCACCTATCGGCCAAGGTAAACACTGCCTGAAAATGCCCGACTCCAGTCACCCAAGCATTTTCAGGGTGGCGGCTAAGAAATTACTTCTGGGTTTGCTGGTGCCGCCTGATCCGCTTGATTGAAACAAATAAAGATTTGAACTCAACTTGGCGACTCATCTCAGTGCTCTTTCTGGGGAATTGGATGATACCAAGGTACCAATTGGTGCTCTGGAGCTGATTCTCCCTATATGTTCCCAAATTTTACCGGCTCGGGAGTGTTCGTGTCTCAGTGGTTTTCTCCTGAACAGGTTGTTAACGGGGCGCATTTGGAATGCCAGCATTTTTTGTAATGCAACTTACTTCATTACTTGTGCCAAGCTAGGACCCAAATATAAAAGGTGCCTGCGCTTGGCGCCTCTAAATACACAGTTTCGCCCATGCCCAACCGAAGTTGTGCGGCCAGAACAGCCCGATCAATCATTTCTATAAAAGCTTTTTTCACCAATTATTCTTTAGGCCAGATCCAGGACCAAAGTATCCGCGGGCTGTGGTTGTGGTTATTAGGAAACACAGTAGAATTCATGCATGGTCGGTCACCTGGGGTGAACCCAAGTCTTGCTCAAGGACCGTATCGTCAATTCAGTGTCAGCCGGTTGTTCACAACTGAACTAAAAAAATGGATTTTCTATGTCGGGAACGACCCGGAATCATCGAAATCATCAGAGTTCGGCTATCCCATCATGGGACAGTCACCTATTGACAACTTGGTTTACCAAATTTAGCACTAGAGGAACCCGCAATGCGACCCTACCATAGAACCATGCACAACGATGAGCTATTTGTAGATCGAGACCACAAATCACACCAATCAAGACCACAGACCAGCATCACGAACCACATCAAACCTTCGGCAAACCACCTCAAATACTGTCTCTATATGTAGGGGAGCAACGGTCACGGTAACGGACCGCCCGTTGCGTTGCTTTCGTCACGGTAACGGTGAGCTCGGTTGCTTTAAAAAAATCGTGACATTCCCGAATAAAATCCCAAAAAATCCCCCGGCTTTGGAAACAGGTTGGAATGGCCATAAACTTGGGATTTTTGTTGAAGAAACACCAGATGAGTGCTACAACGCCTTGTATCTTTTCAATTTTGGGGTGAAAGAATGTGGTCTCGTTGCCTTCTCAAGCAACGGTCACGCTCACGGTGGCCTCCGTTGCCTGAAAAAGAGGCAACGGGTATGTCACGGTCGCTGGACCGTTGCTCCCCTACATATAGAGACAGTACAGTGACCACAACCTCAGACCTCAAACAAATCATATTTGGTGATTAAAAAGGTCATACATTTCTATGACAGATGGTTACGAGGACACCAAACATTGTAGACAGCAGGACCGGGTTCAATTCCTGGCACCCGCATGATTTCGTCCATCTGGTTTTTTTTTCTCTGCCTCCCGCACGGACAGGCTCTTCCAGTGTGCCATGAGACAGGGAAGGAACAGTGGTGGTTTATGCTTTCGTAAAAGCAGGACTGGCAGGACTTGGCCCATGATTGAGAGCTCTCATTGATCGCAAAAACAATTATTTGTTGACCGAGTGGAAAATCTGTGGTGCTTAGCCAAGGCTTGGAAGTACTTAGTTAGGAAAGTGGGTGTAGTGTATAGTAAACGGCCGTCCCCGTTGTGTAGGTCACATAATGTTTGCAGACAGCAGGACTGGGTTCGATTCCTGGCATCTACATAACAGTTTCATGTCATCTTTTTTTTTACCTCTCACACAAACCAGTTCTTTCGGTGTGTCCTGAAATGTAGTCTCTCGCAGACAGATGCTACAACAAACCTTGCTCGTACCTCGCATGTTGAAATGGTCTAGGGAAGGAGAAGTGGGTGAGTCCAATTTTCAACGTAACAGGACTGGCAGGACTTGCCCCATGATTGAGAGCTTTCATTGTTGACTGGGTCCAAAATATGTGTCACCTAACCAAGGTTGCAAGTATGCAGGAAAGTGGGTGTGGTGTATGGTACACAGCTGTCTCCTTTGAAACCGTGATGATATTTGCAGATAGTAGAACCGGGTTCGATTCCTGGCACCCATATAGGTGCCCCCGCATGTATTTATTTTACCTCCCACACAGACTGACTCGTTCGTTGGGGCTTGAAATGTGGAAGGAGAAGTGGGTTACCATGGGCTTAATTCACCATAACACTGGCAGGACTGGGCAGGAGTTCTTGATTGAGCGCCTTCAGATTGCGAAAACAATTCTTTGTTGTTGACTGGATGGAAAATATGGGGTTAGGCAAGGTTTGGAAGCAGGCAGGAAAGTGGGTGTGGTGTACAGTACACGGCCGTCCCTGGATTGGTGACAGAATGCTTGCAGACAGTGGACCCAGGTTCGATTCCTGGCACCCACTGGCACCCAAATAGTTCGGCCTGAGAGTTATTTTCCTTCTTTGCCTCCCACACGGACCTGCTCTTTTGGTGTGCATTGAAATGTGGAAGGGGAAGGGCTGTAGGGCTGGTTCCCTTATTGATCACGAAAAAAATCTTTGTTAACTAGAAAAATTGTGATGCCTAGATGAGGTTGCAAGTATGCAGGAAAGTGGGTGTAGTGTATGGTACACAGCTGTCACCATTGCAAAATGTTTGAAGAAAAATGCTTGCAGACAGCAGAACCAGGTTCGATTCCTGGCATCCGCATAGCCCATAGCGCTGGTTAAATATTTTTATTTATCTTCCCCAAAACAAGTGGTGGGCAGCATAGATGATCAACAAAAATAAAGGAGCGGACAGCGAAAATGGTGCATGTCCCTGCATCTTCACAGATGCCTACACATCGGAGACCCGCTGCTGTCGGCGCTGCCAAAAAAAACCAATCAACAATAAAGGATGAAACCGAAAAAACACATACCTCAATTAAATACCCCTCACGTCTCCCGGTACAGTGATACGGACCTTCTTGAGGCTCCTGGTGATAATCAACCCTTTTAGGCGTCCTGAGTCCCATCTGTTGTTGTGACTCGTCACGCTCACGCCCTCCCCACAACGCCCGCCATCATCGTCGTCCATCTCACTCCGCTTGCCTTCCCGTACTCTGTGGCTTGACTCGTATACTTGTGCTATCCTTGTGGTGGATTGGATTGAACTAGATACCCAATAGCCAAGATAACAACCTAGCTTAGCCTTGCCTCAAGAATGGACTCGCCCACCCCCGACTCCCGGCTGCCCCCTCCCGCCACCTCCACCTCCACCGGCGGCATCCTCGGCTCCTTCCTCGGCCGCGGCCGCCCCCGCAACTCCTCCCAGTCCCACATCGACGTCCCCGCACTCAATCGCTCGCCGTCCCCGCCATCGCACGGCTCGCCCCATCCCCACCACGGCCTGGGCGCGATGAACCCCTTCGCGGGCCTCGCTGCGCACGAGCGCGATGCTCGTGATGCCCGCGAGCGCGCGAATGCGAATGCAGCTGGCGTCGCGGCCAGTGGGCTGGGCATACCGGCGTTCAGCGGCACTTCGGGCGCGCCCTTCAACGCCGGTACCGCACAACAGCCAGGTGGGAACGGTAATGGAGGAGGAAATGGAGGTAGCAATCGCCGCCGGCCCGCACCGCCCGCCGTCGTCGTCGCGCCCTCGCCGTCCAACCAATCCTCCGGTGGGGGCCTGAATCTGAGCCACATGTTGAGGCGGCGGCGGAGCGCGGGGAATGTGGCTACGCCTGCGCCGGGCGGGGTGCCGCCGACGCCAACGCCGCCTATTACGGCGAGTCGGACGGGGCCTCCTGCTGCTTCTGGTGGGAATACGAGTGGTGGTGGAGGAGGGCAAACGCACCGCATCCGCCTGGTCCCGCATCTCGACTCGCGGCGCAGTCTGCGCTTCGACCCTATCAGCCGCGATTTGAGGCCCGTGCCGCTGGATCCGGCGTTGAGGATCGGTAAGTGCCTTTTGCTTGTTTTTCTGTCATTTTTACTGGTTTCTGCGCTTCGGGCGTTTTGGGTTTTTCTACCCTACGCCATCGTGCGTCTGCATACGGCGTGCTTTGCTTCCCCAATCCCCTCTGCTCCACTTCCCACTCCTCTTTCCTTTCACCCGCCTTCCATTTTCGCTTCGCCTCCATAAACAACTCATACTGAATATACTTTTAGGTCGATTCACAGACAGAAGCGGCCTCGGCCTCGCCGCCGTCAACGCCCTGAACGGCTCCAAGATTGCCTTCAAGAGCAAGGTCGTCAGCAGGGCCCATGCCGAGGTGTGGTGTGAGGAGGGTGAGTGCGCATGATTTCTTTCTTTCTTTGCCTTGGTGGTTTTTTTTTTTGTGTTGGCGGTTGCGGCTTTGTTTCGCCGGTGCGATACAGCTGATTTCATCTGCTCGCCCGCTTACGGCGGAGGGCAATGCGCGCGTAGCCCTTCTTCGCGGATGGCGCCTTGCGTCTTTTCCATGTCTTTCTTTGGGCGGGCGCTCGCGGGCGGCGCGTCTGCGATCCATCCTTCCGTGCGCCGTTTGTGGGCGGCACCACCACTCCGCGGCTTTGCTCCCTTCTTTCTTTCTTTTTTGGACGCGCACTCGCCGACGTGCCTGCTTTCCTGTCTGCGCACGCCGACTCTGCGGTTCGCGTGCTTTTTTTTGAACGGGCGGGCTCGTCTCGTCTCGTCTCGTAGCCCTGCCCTGCCCTTGCTTTCATTTCCCGCCCTGCGCTCCTTTCTTTTTTTTGGCGGGCCGCTCAGTATTTATCTCCATGGACGCACTGTATTTATCTCCATGGGCGCGCATAATACTGGAATACGCGGTGCTTGGCTTTTTCATCTGGCGGGGCGTGCTTGCTTGCGCTCTCTGGCTCGCGCGTTGGGGTTTTTATCTCATTTCCGACGTGGCGGGATTGCTTGCGTTTTTGTATTTCCTTGGGCGGTGCACCAGCGCCCGCTGATTGATCACCCTCGCGGGGCCGGTTTCGGTTTTGGCGGTGCATGCAGTTGTGCGTGGGGCGCCCCTGATGCGATGGTCTTTTTACTTCCCGGCCTGCCCGCTTGGCGTTTTCCTTCATGTGGGCACAGAGATTGCGGCGGCTCTGTCCTTACTTTTGCGCGCTCTCCGTCATGTTGGCGTTTGCGCGCGCGTTTGTTTGCGGTGGTCGTCCTCGTGCGCCCTGTTTTGTTTCTCGGCGCGGCCCGCTGCTGCTGCTTTTTCTTCTTTCTTTCTTTCTCTCGGCGGGCTGGCGGCGCGTCTTTTCCGCGATCTGCTCGCTCGTCCTTTTCTTTACACCCCCATTTTGCTCCCGTCGTTTCCTTTCCTCGCTACTACTAACTACAGCTCACTGACATTTTTTTTTCCCTCTCAATCAGGCACGAACGGCACCCCGCCCAAGTTCTTCATCCGCGACACCAAGAGCAGCAGCGGCACGTTCTTGAACCATGTTAGGCTGAGTCCTGCGGGCACGGAGAGGTGCGTTTGCTCTCCCTTTTCTTACCCTTCTTCTCTTCACCCCATCACCCCACCTCCTTTCCCTGCTTGCTCCCCTTCCCACACATCCTACCCTATACTCCTCCTTTCGCTCGCTACCCCTTCCATTTTACTGTGCTACTCGCTGACGCTCGCGCAGCCGGCCCCACCCCCTCAAAGACGGTGACATCCTCCAGCTCGGCGTCGACTACCAGGGCGGCGCGGAAGATATATACAAGTCGGTCAAGATTAGGGTGGAGTTGGGGCGGGAGTGGCAGGGGCGGGTTAATGGGTTTAAGTGAGTGGTAGTTTTATTCTTTACTGGTTTTCCAGCGTTAGGAGCACGGGCTCGTGCCGTGGTGGATGGCGAGCGGACGTCGGCGTCGGCGTCCGTGTCCGTGGTGAATGTGGACGGGACGGGACGCGGACGAGCCCTGTGTGGGGCGCCGCTTTCGTTCTGGGACGCGCGTCCAGGCGGTTGGCGGGGACGTGGGGGTCGAGGCTGTTTTCATTCGGGGGTTGCGTCGAAGGGAAGGGGGACGCGGAACGTGTGCGGAGATGTGCGCGGTTACGTCCTGGAGACCGTAGTGTGGACGAGGATGGGGACGACGAGTTTGTGCGCGCGCGTCTGCGGGTCGTAAACGGCGGATGCGCGTTCTATGCTGTCAGTTCCACTGGCGGATGACGGTGGCTCTCGCGCTCGTGCAGACTTACGACGCGGCGTGCGGGCGCAAATGAGGACGCGGACTCGACATCGCCTATCGCGGACTACGGAGGCGTTTGTAGCGTGTCTTAATGTCGTCCGGAGGGCGTTTTCGACTCGGGCGCGACGTTCCTGTTTGCCAGCCTCGCCCCTTGCTTTCCTTCTCATCTACATCCCAAAACAAAATCACCATACTGACCTCCCTCTCTTCCTCCCTCACAGCACGACAGCCCTCAACAACCTCAAGTCCCTCGCCCTCGGGCCCACGCTCGTCCCGCCCGGCAATGCGTCGTCGGCGTCGGCGTCTGCGGCGCCGGGGACGGCGAAGCGGAAGAAGGACACGGGGGGCATTCCGGATTGTTGTATCTGTGAGTGGTTCTTTCGTCCTGAGGCGGGGGGTTTCGTGGTTTGTGGGGGGGGGGGGGGAGTTTTTTGTGTCGCAGAGGGAGTGCTGCGTTCCTTTTTTTTTTCTTGGAGAGCGTGCACTTTCGCGGACTGGCGGCGAGCGAGCGGCTTGGGGGGCGACGGTCTGGAGCCTGCAGTCGTTTCCTTCTTTCGCACCCGGATGAGGCCGGCGTGCGGGTGGATCTTGCTTGCGCGCTCGCTTTAGCGCGCGCACATCGGGGTTCGTGCTGGGGCTCGCGATTGTGCGGACGAGGCCGCTTGCTCGCGCTATATTTTTGACTCAGGCGCGCGCGTGTACTTTGGAGCCCGCGCAGGCGTACATACAGCGCGCTAGCACTCGGGATCGCCTGGACGGTGCTACGGCTCCTGGCGCGCGGTGGCCACCCGCTGTAACCTCCACCTACGCACTCCGCGTTTCTGGCACTCATTGTCGTTCGCATGATCATTTTACTTCACTTTACTGTCCTTCGTTATCCGTCTACGCATTTCCCTCCCATCTTTTATTCGATTATTGATTGACGCTAACGTCCGTACAGGCCTCTTCCCCGTCTCCATCCGCCAGGCGCTCTTCATCGCGCCCTGCAGCCACGCGTTCCACTACAAGTGTCTCCGCCCGCTGTTGGAGACGCATCATCCCGCGTTTAGGTGTGTTGTCCTCCCTGTTCCAATGTTATTTCTTGCTCTTCGATTGTTATTCTCTGGGGGATGGGCGAAATTTCGCGGCGATGGATGGGGGCTTGAGGGGAAGGCGGGGTGAAAGAACGGTGCGCAGGAGGGCGCAGGGGCGCCATGATGACGACATGATAACTCCCCGCGTCCCCCGCCTTCTTGGGGGCGGGATATGCGCGTGCGGATGCGCGTCGTCTCACCCGGGGGAGTGCGCGGCGTAGCCGGAAGCTCGGACGGGGTGTCCTGGCTCGTTCGTCCGCGGTGCTGGTGTGCGGCGTCGAGACTGATTCTGGGCGCGTGGGGTGGTCTACGGCTTCAGATCGTGTGCTTCGTCGTGGTGCTCGGGAGCGGGCTTCGTTGGAGGACGCCGTCCAGGACGTCGAGGGCGATCGCGAGGAGGGCAAGACACTGTAACGGCGGTACATCACGCTATCGTCCTGCCGCTGCTAGCGCATAACGGGTGTCGTGCGTGCCCCTCGTCTTGCCCCGTGCCGTCGGTCTAGCATCAAGATGCGTTGTCGACGTTTTCGCGACGAGCTGGAGAGTGACGCATGCGCGCGGGGTGGATGGGCGTCGATAAGCAGATACGTGGCGTCGTCCCAACGGATGACGACTCTGCTCCACGTCCCGTATGCGGCGGAGGTGCGGCAGCAGATGGGGCATGGGGGCCTCTGCAGCTCGTTGTCCACAGGCGCGTCCGTCTGCGTCGTCGTCCTCCCCTTGTCTGCAGATGGACAGCGCGTGCGATGCTGGTGCGCAGACAACGACGATCAGCCAGCACGGTCGTCGCCGCCCTCAGTTCCATTCCCCTCCCTCCTCCTCCTTCCGTTCCTTCCTTCCTTCTCCTTCTCAATCACTCATATCGACTTGACGCTGACGCCCTTTCTTTTCTCCTCCTACTCCAGCTGCCCACTATGCCGCACATTCGCGGACCTGGAGGAAGATGTCGAGGTCGAGGCGGACGAGGTGCGTTTTCGTCTCTTTTCCGACTCATTCTTCCCTCGTTTCCTTGTTCCCGCGAGTTTCTTTATTAGTTTTCGTTTTGGTGGTGGATAGGGGTGGATTTCCTTTTTGGGAATACACCGCGCTGGTGCGAGGGTCGGGCGTCCGGTACGGGGGCGCAGCTTGCCAGGAGGTGCTTGCGCGAGCGAGTGGGCGTGGGGCGTGGGGCGCCTGCCTGGTGGTAGATCGTCTTTGTCGCGAGCTTACGATCCAGAGGCGGGCGGTCCCGCGGGCAGATGATTTCGGGCAACGCGAGCACGGACGTGGGCACTGTCGGGGGCGGTCGTGGTCTGTGTTGACGGGGTCTTTAAGCGGCCAGCACGTTGCGGATGGGGGCCAGTGCGGTCGACTCGTTTCGAGTGGGAAGGTAGTGGTGTGTCCCCCCGTACCTCTCCGTTCTTGCGTCGTAGCGACACGGACGTCGACGTACGGGCTCCGGAGGCACATAGAGAGCTCTGCGACTCGCCGACGCATGTGCGCGACGTTCTTGTCCGGGTCACTTTAGTCCCTTGGGGGGTCAAAGAGGCCGCATCCCGTGCGCGCGGAGCCGGATGATTTCGACGTCGTCCTCGTCAGTGTCGTCGAGCCTCGAGATGAGGGTCTGTGTGTCAGCAGTGTATGCGTTTCGGCATTTGCGTGCACGTCCGTCTCCGGATGAGGCGGAGATGATCGCCGGGGTGGGAGACGCCATCCAGGTCCTGCGGCGACGGAGCGTACTCGCGGAGGTGCGAGGGGGAGCGTGGGTGGATTTTTGTGGGACCCACGTTGACGGGAAGGTATATATTCGAGACGCAGGTCGGACGCTGGATATATGAAATCTCGCGGAGATTGCTGTATCAGGCGAAATTCTCCGTCGATCCCCTTGCGACGTTTCTGCGCTAGCCTCTTTGCGCTCGTTGGGCAGCGATGCGGATGCGAACTGGCGGTTTGTGGGCACCTGTCGTGGTAGGAGAATCGCAGTGTGGGCTGCTTCTTGCTCGGCGACCGTTGGCCCGTGGTGGGATTCGAGGGCTAGACCTGCTTCTTTTTCCCCTTTTCCTTCTCCGTCCCCTCCTCTATCTCCCTTTCTCTCACCTTTATCTCGTTCCTCATTAACCCCCTCCTCTTCCTTTCCAGGACGACGAATTCGAGAACCCCGACGCCTTTCCCGCCGAGCCGGTCGTCTCGCTCCCGATCCCAGGCGACCCCACCCCCACTGACGAAGTGCTCATGGAGGAGGGCGTGCTCGCAGACGACCTCGAGGGGGATGACGGGGAGGGCGAGGACGAGTTTGGGGACGTTCCGCGGTTTGGGTCGGGTGCGGGACTGGGACTGGGGATGGGCGGCGGGGGCGCGGAGACGGAGGTGGAGGATAATGTCGGGAGCCATGGGGGTGTGCGCGCGAGGTGGGTTTCCTCTTCCTAACCTTCCCCTTCCCGACACCCCCTCTACACACGCTCTCTTCCTTTTGCTCGCTCCGTTGTTTGGTGCCCGCGTCACCAATCTCTCTCACACTTTCTTATTCCTCTAATTTTCCAGCCGCTGATTCTTTGATTGTTTCTGTTTCTCCTACTCCGCAAATCTGTATATCTATCAACTGTACATTCGCCATCTCCCTACCAATACACCTCTCAATCTCGACGCGAATAACTCTACACCTCACCCTTCATCACCACCCTCCGCACATGCAACAGGCAACGCAGCGCGCACCCGATGGACGAGGACCTCCCGGCGCCGCCGGACGACGAGATGGACGTCGAGTCGGGAGAAGGCAGCGGGTCCGCTGAGGGCGGGCTTCAGGGCGCGACGCTCGGGGGCAAGCGGAAGCGGTAGTTGTCGGTCTGCGAGATGAGGCTGATCGATGGGTTGGGTGCGTTTGGGAAAGGCGAGAAGCTCGAGCGGGCAGCTTATGGCGGACTTTGATCGTGGGAGGGGGAAGTGGTGTAATTGGACGGGACGGGCCGCGCATCTGCGGCGTGTGATACTATTTAGCGTGTAATGACCCCCGACGTTTTCTCTTTCTTTCTGTGTTATGTTTCCCTCTTTGCATTGGCTTGTATATTATATGCTGCATAATGATGTTATTGCATTGGAGCTCCTGTCGAATCCCAAGCTACAAGCTCTTGCCAGTGCTGGAATGCGCCACTCGTATACACCCACGCGTCGCGCCAAGATGTAATCTAATTGGGCCTCTGCCTTGCAGCTGCTAACATCGATGTAAAGGAAATGGTATTTATTGCATCACGCCGACCGCTGGAGAACCCTGAAACCTCACAAAATTGCATCCACCTGCCATTCTGTTAGTCACTGTCTTCCCTTCAAAAGATTTTGCAGCGCACCTGAATATATTTTAACCTCATCCTGGTCACTGAGAGAAGTACATCATTGGGGCATCCTGCCACTTCCACGTCCAATCTCTTTTCATTTGGCGCCCCGAAAAGTCAAACGAAACAAGCCCGGCCTTGTTTGCACGCGACAGCATCTTACGTATGCCCGGTTCGGCGCCACAGGAAAAGGGCCACAAATTGAAGCAGATCTGTTGGAAGTTGGGGAGCTGAAGTAGTGCGTCGTCGACGTCCGTCTCCCGATCACCATCCCTAGCCACTCGACTGACAAACATGAGCTCGTCAAGGGTAACGGTCAAGAACTCGAGTCCCGGCGTGTAGGAAGGGAGGCGTATGATGACAGAACATATGAAGGGAAGAAAATCCGGCCTCGAGAGGCGTGCTTGGATATTCAAGGAGCTGAGGTGGCGTAGAGTGGGAGGGAGTGTGAAATCTAGGCGTCCCGGGGCCCAGGGCTCTACAAGTTTCGTTAGATTTGTGGCTATTCGAGAAACAAAGCCCAAGAGGACGTACGCTCAAGAGCAATTGTTAGATACTGTAGCGAGGTGGAGCAGTTCATAAATATGTCGTCGAAGCCATCGAGCCACCCCTCTTGATTGGGGAGCATAAAGGCCTCCTCCGGTTGAAGAAGTATCAACTCGAGGTGTTGGAGACACCCCAAAGATGCCATGACCTCGGCGTTGAGCATCAGAGTATGAACGCTTGTGCAGCGCGGCGACGAGGAGGCAAGGACAAGACGCTCTAGTGATTGTCCGCCGCCTCCTTTTGCGAATTTGTGTCTGCGATTCAAATGGTCGATTTGTGTGACCTGCAGAGCGACCTCCGCATAGGACGACAAGGCATATCGAATAAGCGCCGCTGGGACGCCGACACAGCGCAATCCAAGGCACCGCATAGAGGGGAGCATTAACACCGCGGTCAATGACTTCTGCAGCTCCCGCGGCCAGTGGGGCCAGTACCAATCGCCGAAGATTGTCACTCGTCTCACTGCAGTGAGCGGGCGGAGCACTCTAATCAACGGGCCATGAACTTCTCGGTCCTCGAGGTTGAGATCGAGAGAAAAGTCGTGGATGTAGCGGCCGAGTGCGGGGCTGTGGAAAAGGATGTTGGATCGCTTTTCTAGGCTACTAGGAGAAAGCTCGAGAGATACGAAGAGACGTCGCTGAGTGGGTGCCAGGAAGATGCGGGATACAAGGGCAAGGCGTTTCCAGTCGTCCCGCAAAGGCAGCTGGTCAATGATCAAGTCAATCAGTTCGAGAGGAAGGTGTTCCATGGTAAAGGGGCAAATAATGTGTGTACACAACCTGCATCGCCACTTCAGGGGTTGTCCAAGAAATTTTTGTTTCATACCTTAACCTACTCCGACTCGGAAGAGTATCGATGAAATAGAATCAAATTGAACTTTTGTCTTGCCCACAACGCCCGAGTTATCTAACGATCGCGGAAGCCCAATGAGCAAGAGAAGTCGGGATGAACCAACTGAACCCAACTTAACAAAGCGAGGAACGAGCCCGGTGGTTTGAGGCATCCGTTGTGGCCACGGTGAATGAACTTGAATTTTATTGAGGGACGGGTTGAATTATTTCAGGCATCCGTCGATAAATCTCGTCAACGCTAGGTTGTACCGTATCACCATTTTCTAGCACTTCCTCGCCGAAGCCGCCGTAACTTGGCGCGAGGACATCGGATCGAAATTACAGTTGATACTTATCCTTTCCAAATAACAGGGGGTAGTGTCGCTGTAGCCCACTCCCAAATCCAGATCCAGGGAAGTACCGCCCAGTACATTCGCAGAAAGCGGAAAAGAAGCTCCACGTCTGTACCCGAGCCGCCGTCTCGACGTACGCACTGTCCTTTAGATCGACCGGGTCAAGACGAGCAGCCTCGAAGAGGTCAATGAATACGACGGTCCAATTGCCGGGGGCACCGGTCAGCAGGACGTTGGGCCCACGGATGTACGGCAGCATCCAGCCGCTGCGCGCGAGATCTTGGGCAGCCGCGATGCCCAGAAGACACTTTGTGGCCCTGAGTTCGAGGAAAAAACACGGAGGGGTGACGCACAAATTCGCGCATGGTGGGCATAGAGCGCGAGATGACCACTTCGTCAA
This sequence comes from Mycena metata, assembly GCA_029378385.1. NCBI lineage: Eukaryota > Fungi > Basidiomycota > Agaricomycetes > Agaricales > Mycenaceae > Mycena > Mycena metata. The sequence continues at coordinate 198,482 of JARKIB010000064.1, read as the reverse complement.
CCGTTTGGCCGGGAATAAACTCTAAAACCAAGACCCAGGCGGTCTCCTGCGACGGAGTCGTAATCTGGGGAATGTTTATTACGATCCATGAGACGCATTTGAATTTCCGTACAGTGTGCAGTCCAAAGAAATATGGAACGATCAGTCCCTGTTTTTCGACAAGGCAGCGATATACCCAAGCTTCGTTATGAGCAAGGTGCCAAGGGTCGCGATAATCATTCCACCAATCGTCGATAGGCCAACGACAGAGAGACGGTTGGATTATTTTCATGACGAGAGTCGTTTGGGGCGCGTCGATAGGGTGAGCCGTCCACACTTGTGAAAGCCCGTTCACACCCAGCTGGAGCGCGGCGTCGAGCTGCAACGTCGTACCGCCGAGATGATATTCAGAGTGGATTATCGATTTTGAATGTGTGTCGGGCAGAAGGCGCGATCCTACGGCTGGATTTTGCGGAGGGATGTCCAAGGAGAGCGCGAACTGCAGCCCTGTCTCTAGGGACGCTGCTAGGGCGAGTGCGCGCGCAGCCATAGTCTTTCGGTAAGGCGTCGACCTCATTCTGAGAGAATGGATCAAGTTCTAACTCTCGGGCTTCGTATGGCGGGATTTCTGCAGACATGAGTGGCGGGCGCCGCCGGGTTTACCGTGACATAGTAGGGCGGGACTGATTGCCGCCCGCGGTATTCCGTGATGCTGATGCGAACAATGATCGGAGTTCTAGCTTCCGGAAGTACCCGGGAATTTTAACTACTTAGTCCGTGCAGACACATCTCCGCCTTCTGCATAGATGTACATCTTGTAGGTAGGAATACCCGTTTCAATGCTGTTGCGCTTTGGATTCCTTAATTTAAATTGCGGCTGCAAGTTGTCTGCACGTTGTCTGCAACACGAACTCGGAACGTTGGATTTTTCGGCCAAAGGTACGAGTATATTCACCGCAATAGATTTGTGGAATAAAGTTGTAAGGATGTTAAGAGAACATGAGGTTCGAGTAGCGTGTAGCGATTGAAATTTGAGTCCGAATTTAGAGAATGGGACCATTAGGCCCCAGAATGAGGGGCTCGCAGGACGTCGTCTCAGTCCAGTTCGAGACCGCGTGAATGGTGTCCTCAATGACGCCCAGAGTGTCACCGGTGATGAGCGTTGTCGTTTTGGTCCATCCCTCAGCAATGGGGAGGCGTTCCTCGCGGAAGAAGATGTTCACGAACCTAACGGAAATAAATATAAATCATTGAGTGACGACAAGAGAGCAATCAACACGCACTTCTTGGGAGCAACGCCCGTAGTGGGGTCGCCGAAAATGCTGAGGTACAGTCCGGACTCGCGGCTGCGCAGGATGAACTCCTTTCTCGTGTTGACCAACAACGGGTTGTTGGCGACAGAGTCAGCAAGACGCTGCTTTTGGACGAGACCGGCCGACGTGGGGTCGTAGGTGTCCTTGCCCGGGTTCGAATTGGCCAGTGTCGAGAACGTGGTCTCGTTGAAGTGTACGTTGTCGCCCGAACCATCCCCAAAGTCGTTCCGCGAGATGGAGGCGTCATGCTCGACGATGTTGTGGCTGCTGAGGGCCGCGAGGGTCATCTGAGTGCCGCTGAGAAGGTCGTCTCCCGTGAGCAGACCGAATTTCGCAGCGATGAGGATGGCGTCCCAGTTGACGTTGAACCCCGCTTGAAGACACAGTCAGGACCGGAATCAAGATATGTGGTGAACTTCCACCTACCAAGGGCAGCGTTCATGATCCCGGGGACCGTGAGATTACGGCCGTTGCGGGGAAGGTATCCGTGGTTGGCAAGACTGAACAAACGAAGGTAGGTCAGTCAAGAGTCGAAGGACTGCACGATAAACGACTCGCGTATTCAACCCAGGGCACGGACCCCTCAAATCGGTGGCTGTGGGTGCAATCCACTGGTATTTGTTGGCCAAATCTGGCGTCGCCGCCGTTTGCGTGGCAAAAAAGACCGAAGCGATTATGAGAGAGACTTGAAGCTGCATGACTGGGGAGGAAATTGAGATGGAGATTCGAATACTTCACCTTGCTTATATTTTATGTTCAACATCAATTGACTTCCGGTGTGGGAAATTAGCTGCGTAGGGAGGTAATAGTGGATGACTGTAGAGTGGATGTTGCGGAAATCATGATGCCAAGGAAGTTATGGCGGTGAAGTAACAGCGGATTGCTGTGGAGGTTGCCGTACCAGTTGTGTGATACGCGCGCCTTCCCATTGGTAACCTGGTTTTTCAACTTTAGAGTCCGGCCTCGTCAGCGACAATAGATGAGCGGATAATTTCGGATAGGCGCAAAGGCGGATACGAATGACTGGGCGTCGAAAATGTGATTGTTCCGACGGCACAGATATATCACTATGGCCGGCAAAAAAACATTTCAGCGCTTCGTTGACAGAAAGGTCCAGGCTGGAACACTGGTCGACCCAAGGTCGACCAGTTGAAGTTCCTACAAAAATCCCAGGAAAGGACAAAAACTCTAAGTACAACGCTTTCGGGTAACATCCCCTGCTATATATTCCAGAAATTAGGATCGAACTCGACCTGGAGCATGATTCTCACTGACCTTGGTTCGTCGGCGGGTAATTTCAACCGGATTGGAATGAGGGCTGGATGGCCGCGCGATGTAGCCGGCAAGGAGGGAGCGACAACATCGATACAAACAAAACATCAACCGTGATACAAATCCCATGTAAAAGTCGTACGCGTTCCAGGTCGAGTGACAATGACGGATGTGAACCTAGAGAATTAGTTATAGCAAGGGTGTGGAAAAGGAATACTGTATGTAGCCTATTCACTATAGAGCGTTTCTATCGTGGACATGAATGAAGGCGCACGAAACAAAGTCTCCTAAATGCGTTGGCCCATACTCCACGAGTACCCGACGACGATACAGTCGTAGCCTGCCAGCAAGGGGAACTCGGGATTCGAAAGTCGGAAGGGGGGTTGATAATCTTTTTTCAGCCTGACCTAGACTCCCCCCCCCCCCCCCTCGGGCGCTGGAAACACATCGTCAATGTTGACGAAGATCCATGGTTAGACCCTCAACCCAAGCCCTTTCTACCCAGCTTTTACGTGAGACGTCTATAACTTCCATTCGGAGGTAGGTAGGCTATCACAGCGTTGAGGCAGTAGATATCTGTAGCGTACACTAGGACGCGATGTACGTCGGTACAGAGCCTGCTTGTTCCTGATTGGGACCTCTGCAGTTATACCACTTCCTTCCTTCCTTCCTTCCCCCCCCCCCCCCCCCCTATACCATATAGGAAAGGTGTTTCCCACCCCTGGCGGCGGGCCGCTCCCCCCCGGAGTTCCCGCCGCGCACTGGATTTGCTTCAGCGATGCTTCAGACTCTAGTACCACCTGATTTTAATGCTTGAGGTACATACCATGGTCTCCAAATCTATCTGCAATGCTGCTAAGGTCCTAAGCAGACCTCCAAAAATTTGTTGAATCTCATTCCAAGACCACTTGGAGGCACCTTTTAGTTGAACTTGGGTGGAAATATTGTCTTGGTACATTCTGAAGCAAGTAGAAAGCAGAATTCGGAATTTCTGACCTACTAGAGGCTGTACAATACTTCTGCCAGTCCTTTTCTCCCCTCCCATAATCTATAGTGAGAAGTTTTTTTCGGCCTCGGCCAGAGCCCCCCCCCCCCCCCCTCCCCCCTTCCGATATTTTAATCCCGAGTTCCCCTTGCCTGCCAGAGCACCACCATTAATATCCCATGAATTCACACCTGGCCTAGTCATCATGCCGGGGATCCTCACCTAACGGAAGTCAGGTAGACACTCCAAGGATGCTTTAAAGCGGCTGGTGACCGGACAAACTGCGCCAAAACTGCGCTGCGGTAAGGTAGGGGCCATACAAAGGCTGTGAACGTCACATGACCTTTCCCGATTTGGACAATTTTCTCGAAACAAATGCGCCAAATAATAACTATGTACCTGGGTCCTTAGCCTTTCCATAAAATATGAGATATACATCCTAAGAGTCTTCCAATCCACCCGATAAGTAAACCTCCGAGAATTGAGGGAGTAGATGCCCGGGCAAAATTCCCATCACCCTTTGATATCAAAAGTAGAAATCACTGTGATGGCACTTTTAAAAAATGAACTACATTTCACCTGCTCATATACAAGTTCCAGGGAGTTGTATGAAGGTCAATGGTCAGCATTACTAGCATTTTATGGAAGGACTAAGGTCATAATAGGCTGATAATTATCTGGGGCATTTGTTTCAAAGAAATTGTCCAAATCGGGAAAGGTCATGTGATGTTCACAGCATTTGTATCAATGTATGGCCCCTACCTTACATAGTTGTAGGCGGGACTGATTGCCGCCCGCGGTATTCCGTGATGCTGATGCGGAACAATGATCGGAGTTCTAGCTTCCGGAAGTACCCGGGAATTTCAACTACTTAGTAGTCCGTGCAGACATCTCTGCCTTCTGTATAGATGGACATCATGAATGCCCGTTTCAATGCTGAGTTCGTGCCTTTGGTTCTTTAATTTAAATTGTGTCTCCAAGTTGTCGGCAAGTTGTCTGCAAGCACGACGGCCAGGAACTCAGAACGTGAGAGTTGGAGTTCGCGGCCAGAGTTACGACTATAGTTCACCGCAATCACATTGTGGAATAAATTTGTAAAGAGAACATGCGATTCGAGTAGCGATTGAGTCCGAACTTAGAGAATGGGACCATTAGGCCCCAGAATAAGCGGCTCGCAGGACGTCGTCTCGGTCCAGTTCGAGACCGCGTGAATGGTGACCTCGACGACCTCCAGAGTGTCACCGGTGATGAGTGTTTTCGTTTTGGTCCATCCCTCAGCAATGGGGAGGCGCTCCTCGCGGAAGAAGATGTTCACGAACCTAACGGAAATGAATCATTGAGTCACGACAACAGAGCAGTCAACACGGACTTCTTGGGAGCAACGCCCGTAGTGGGGTCGCCGAAAATGCTGAGATACAGCCCGGACTCGCGGCTGCGCAGGGTGAACTCCTTTTTCGTGTTGACCAACAAGGGGTTATTGGCAACAGAGTCCGCAAGACGCTGCTTCTGGACGAGACCGGCCGAGGTGGGGTCATAGGTGTCCTTGCCGGGGTTCGAATTGGCCAATGTCGAGAACGTGGTCTCGTTGAAGTGCACGTTGTCGCCCGAACCATCCCCAAAGTCGTTCCGCGAGATGGAGGCGTCGTGCTCGACGATGTTGTGGCTGCTGAGGGCCGCGAGGGTCATCTGAGTGCCGCTGAGAAGGTCGTCTCCCGTGAGCAGACCGAATTTCGCAGCGACGAGGATGGCGTCCCAGTTGACGTTGAACCCCGCTCGAAGACACAGTGAGGACCGAAATCAAGATACGTGTTGAACCTCCACCTACCGAGGGCAGCGTCCATGATCCCGGGGACCGTGAGATTACGGCCGTTGCGGGGAAGGTATCCATGGTTCGCAAGACTGAATGAAGGTCAGTCAAGTGTCAAAGGAGTCCACGATAAACGACTCCCGTATTCAACCCAGGGCATGGACCCCTCAAATCGGTGGCTGTGGGAGCAATCCACTGGTATTTGTTAGCTAAATCTGGCGTCGCCGCCGTTTGCGTGGCGAAGAAAACCGAAGCGACGACGAGGGAGGAAAGCCGAAGCTGCATAACTGGCGAGGAAATTGAGATGCAGGTTCGAACATTTCACCTTCCTTATATTCGATGTTCAACATCAATTGACTTCCGGTGAGGGAAAACAGCTGCGTAGGGAGGTAATAGTGGATGACTGCAGAGCGGATGCCGCGAAGATGCCGTGCAGCGAAGTAACAGCGGATTGCTGTGGAGGTTGCAGTCGTGTGATACGCGCGGCTTCTCATTGGCTCACGACAGATCCGCTGTAACCTGGCGTTCTTGGCAGCCGGCAAGCAGCCGGATTCTTTTTAATTTTGGATCTTTTCTTTCAGGCATTTTAATTTGGAACTGCATAACACATAAAGGCTGACTCACTCTACATCTCCAACTAGACAATCCTACCCTGTGCTTTACGGTGCGTTGTTGAGCGAGAGGCAACGGTCGCATCCGACTCGCAGCTGCGCCGGCTTGCGGTTAGTGATGTTCCGGCCTTGGCCTGAGGCCGCGAGGCCCCGGCTTTTCGGCCTGGGCTCGGCTCGGCCCGGTCTCGCTTAGGTTGGGCTCGGGCTCGGCCTAGAATTTTGCCAGGCCGGGGCCCCATTTCCTTAAATTTACCAGCCAAAAGGACCGGCTTGGGCCGAAGCCGGGGCTTGGCTCGGGCCTAGCTTGGAGTTTTCAAAGCCGAGCCCAAGCCGAAGTCGGGGCTTCAGGCCGAGCCCAGGCCGGAACATCACTACTTGCGGTACTGAATCGAAGTGGAATTGAACGGCTGGAACGCGTATGCCTTTATATATATGTGGGATTTGTACCGAGATTAATATCGATGTTGTCGGCCCATCCCTGCGGGAGACACTTGGTAGTCCCTCGCTGGAAGCGGGATCTGCTCGACAGCGGTTCCACCCCGGCTGCCACGATCACTCCTTCGAAACAAGTCCCTCACGGTTCATTCCTTCGATTTTGGGTATTCCGTCATAAGGGAAGGGACCATATTGTCTTGTCTTCGCACCGTTTCGCTGGACACTAAAGCTCACGCGTTGAATCAGGGTGAGAGGCATATTACCTGCTTGGGAAATGGAGGAGGTGTCAACGATCAGCGGAGTTTCAAGTTTCAACGTGAAGATGCACCAACGTTGTGCAGTACCGACGGATGACGTTCTTAACGCGCCAACGTATCCAGGGAAATTGGTCGAACTCGGAACCCTTTCCCGCGGCGGTACGTTGAAGCCTCTCGAGTATTGTATCTACCGTCACGGTTCTCACACGCGATTAACCACCCGCAGAATGAATGCCATACTGCACAAGAAAAGCAATTTTAAGAAACTACATACTGATGGTACATTTTTTCTTTCGATGAAACCCACTACGACGCATGGGTGTTATTCCAAAGAGATCGCAAAACGAAATCAGCGGGATCAGGGTTGAGGTTCTTCGATAGATCCTCGTTGAGCTGGAATTGCACTAAAAATTCGTGAGCTTCGGGTTAAGCCGCTGAGTTGCAATTGAACGTACATGTGCGATCGATCCCCGGAACGAGGTAGAATCCATTGGACGGCAGCCTGGTGGTGTTGTCGACAAATACGCCGACGGTACCAGCTGGATGGTCGAGCCATGTCCAGGGGGCGACTCCGCCGAGGGCCGATAGGGTAAACGTGAGATTTTCGGTCGAAGTGATCTGAATCTCAGGGTCGATGAGACTGGCTTCTGCGAGAGAAACCGGCGTGAACTGCGAAATTGTTCTTCAGAATCGCCCGGCCGCGAGCATCAGGCAATGCGTACGCACGTATTGTTCATTGGTAACCGTCTTGTTTTCTACTTGGGCCGTGAGGTTGAGGAGCATCCAAACATCGGTCGCATTCTGGCCAGCGGGAAGGATCGAGTCCAATCCCAAAGTCCGCGAAATCAATGAGTTATTGAGCGTAGGAACGGTGAACTCGTGCGTGCTGGTGTTCAAAATGGTCCCATTCCAATCGTACCAAGTGAGCTGGGCGGTCCCTTCTACAGTCTCCCACCGATCAGAGGTAACAATAACCTCCAACGTCTGGTTGTCTGGCGTCCAGAACGGATAGATCGTGAGCGGCGAGAACGTCGTAGTGATACCGTAGTTCAGAACTTTCCACCGCCCGGAGTATTCGATGCTGCTCCAGCTGACGCCCTGCCAGATGTCGTTGAGCTGCCAAACTAAGGCGCCGAGGTTATTTTCGCCCTGGCCGGCGCCGCGGCGATACCACGAGATCTCAGACATCATGGTCATGGACTGGAATATCTGCGTGCTCCAGCACCATTGCGCGAATGTCTGGTTGGAATCGGACGTCGACGGGGTGGGGAGCCACAGCTCCACGGCCTGCGTCATTTGTGCCTGCCCCTGCGGCGCGTTGGGGTTCGGGAAGGCCAGACTCCCGGCTGGCGGGTGATGGTCACGGGAGGCGACGACGGTAGAGTTGAACGAGAAGTCGTCCGGTGAGGTCAGAACCTCCTCCCAAGTGTAGAACGACGGCATCGAGTGGAATCTGAGATATTTAAAAAAAAATCCAGTTCACTTGACTGATGTTTTGACGCTCACCCGAACTCATTCACAAAGCTGGAGCCAATGACATCAGTTTACGCACAGACGGGTTTGAAAGGGCGCGTACCGAGAGACAGGGAAAGTGCTATAATTAAAGGCCTGGCTCGCGTCGTAATTGTATCGTTCTGACGATGGTGAGCGCTGGAATAATCAGAATCAGAGCCTCCGTACCGCTGTTCCCGTAGATATTCCCTTTTGTGCCATTGTTGAAGCGAAGGACATAAGGATCGAGGCTCAACACGCCCTTGGTGGTCGAACAATCGGTGTACGCAACCTGTGATGCCCGTTAGCACAGACTAGTCTGTGCGAATAACCATCGTACCGAGTGAGTCTCCGAAACGGCGATATCATGGAGGAAATCTTGGAACAGAGTGACAAACTGGAATAAACAGCGCGCTGAGTCTTTCAGATGAAGATTTTAAATGGCCTTTTTTACCTGGTCCTGAGGAAGGCTTAGAACCTAAATGACAAGAATAAAGAACAAAGTCGCGTACCAAATAAATAGTTCCGTTCGCCATCGACGTATTCACCCCCGTTACGATTCCCTCGATCTCATTCCCGCCCGCCCACTGAACATTACTGGGGTGTTTATTGATGCGCCTCACATTCTGGCGCACTTCAGGTTCGATGGACTCCAAGAAAAAGTCGTTGATCGGATACAACGAGTCGGAGAAAATGAACTCCGACCAGGCGAGGATCCCAAGCTCGTCGCACAACGAGTAGAAATCGTACACCCCAATGTCCTCCGAATCAGGCTGGTAGATCCCACCGCCCCAAATGCGCAGCTGTCAAGGTATTATTTGACTTCGAAAACTGAGGTTGACCGTTGAACTGATCTGATCACGCACCATGTTCTGCCCACTGAGCAACGCACTCTCGAGCACCCAGCGCACCTGCTCCGTTGTCGTGCGCGCGTAGAACGGGTCGAATGGAATAATGTTGGTACCAAGGCTGTAAAACGCTTGTCCGTTGATCTCAAAGTGCCACTGGTCTCCCGGGGTGATACCGCGCGAATCAACGTCCTCCTGCGAATACGGCAGCTGTGCCAGCTTGATAGTGCGGAAGCCCGTGCGGACGTTGAGCTCGACGACGTCAGCTGGGGCGCCGAGGGCGAGGGCGATGGTGAGGTTGTAGAGCTGGGGCGTGCCGAGGTTGTGGGGGTACCACCGCTGCGGAATGGAGTCGGGAATCTGCCAGAGCACCGTAACCCACGTCGGGGCATCAGTTGTCGACGAGAGAGGATCCAGAGGGAAAGGCGAGGAGGTAAGGTTGAGCTCGTCGAAGGCGAGGGTTACGGTCGGGGCGCCAAAGGCGCCGGCGGACCGTACGGCGAGAGTCACGTTGACGATCCAGTCTGCGGTTTCGTTCGCGGGGACGGAGAAGTTTTGGCCAACTTTGTAGATGTCGACCGAGGTTTCTTCGATGAAGACGAGCTGTGGGGCATCTGTCGAGTTGGTAACGGAGCTGCCGTTGGTCGTGTTTGAGAGGGATATGAGATATGCGGGCTTGAATATCCCGCTTGGTATGAATGCTGGACCCTAGAACTCCCGTCAAATACAAGATATCGGACCAGGAAAATAAATGAAGTACCCAATCCCAGCCGAAATCAGAGGCTATTTTCCGAATGTATGCACGATCCGCGGCGACTTCGAACTGCTCGGGATGAGGTTCTAGCGTCAAATAATTGAGGGACAAGGCGTACCGTGTCACCGATGATAGTCTCCGCATCGGGTCGCATGCTGACGTTGAGGCCGTAGTAGTAGGCAGATTCGAATGCGACGGTAAGGTTCCCAGAGGTTACATTGCTCAGGAACGAAACGTCGAATACGTATTGGCGGAACTGGTTGTTGACCCAAGCAATGGGTTGATCAGCGACGGTTATGTTCGCAATGGTATCAATTCCATGGAAGACGCTGTAGAAACTGTGAGTATTGAAAAAGATCGGTGCGTTCAGAAGCACGTACAGAAGAATTTGATCAGACCCATTGATCGCGCCGCCCAGCGCAGGTTGTAAATCAGCGGTATAGGTCCAGTTGTCCATGAAAACCCAACGTTCCGTGAAATCTAGTCATCGAATGAGCTGGGACACCAAGTTGAGTTTGAGTTTGACTGACCGTTTATACCGAGCAGCGGCTCCGTTATAATCCCAGCACGCACTAAATCGAGGTGCGCCTGGGATGGTACAGCGCCTGGGACCGAAATCGAGCCATTTTGGTTGGTGAGAGTCCAATTGAGCGCAGAGAGGTCAAAGACGGCACCGAGGACCAGGTAAGGGAACCACAGAAGAAATATGAGTGGGTGCATGGGAATGGGAATGGGAACGAATAGACAGAAAAAGGTCGTCCTTTAAGCAAGTGCGGAAAGGAAGGCAAGTCAGAGATGTGTCACTTGAAAGTGGAGCCGGAATCAAAAGAAGCATGCGAGCGGAGCCAGTTCCCGCTGACACGCTCACATGGGCAAGGCAGACCGTTGACGAAATTCGATGACGGGAGTGGTACGCCGCGGCTTGTTGAAGCCGCCTTCGAACCTTCGCCACTGAACTTCACGTGGTCGCGTTTTGTAAGTCGTTTAGCCTCGTTTAGCTGACCGATGAATCACACTCCCTTCCACATCCTCTGCTTCGGGACTTCCATGTCAATAACACTCCGCATCTTCGGTGGCAGACTTGAGGTCGCTGTCATCGCCCTCGACCTCGCATTCGAGAACACGTATAAGTATAAGTACCACAAAGCAAAGCGGGGACTTGCGCAGCTGGGAAACCACACTCTCATGCCACTGCGACGGGTAACGAGCATCAATGCTGCGAGTGAGGGGGGAGACTGCGAGTGAGCAGAAATTTAACACTTTCACTTCCAATTCCAAGGGAAGAATCAGTGAGAGCAAGTCAAAAGTCTCGGGACCATGGCGGTCGAAAACGAGAAGGGTTCGGCCCGGCTGTTGCGGTAATCTTTGATGCCAACTTTTGTGAGTGAGTCATCCCAGTCAACTTAACCCCTCCATCACTGCGGCGGTTCTCAAGAAAGTGTATGGGCCAGGGCGTTTTTAACTTCCATTTGTAACTGGGGTGGTCCACACTGTCGACATCTAGACAGCAAGGGGCGCTGTGAAACAGAACTTGGGCGCTCGACGAATCCTTTAAAGCGCACTCCCCTCGCCAGGGAGTCGTCAATCCAATGCCCACATTTTCCCAAGTCCAGTCGTCCAACGCATCCTACTCTCCCACCTATGTCCCCGTTGCCATCTTTGCTGGTGGAACGTCTGGTATCGGCCAAGCAATGGCTGAGGCGTTTGCGCGATGCACCCAGGGCAAGGCGCACATTATCCTTATCGGTCGCAACTCGGACGCCGCCGCTCGCGTAATCGCAGGGTTTCCGAAGCCGCCTGTAACTGAAGTGGGTTGGAGACACGAGTTCGTCGCGTGCGACGCCACCAACATGTCCGAGATTCGTGCCATCTGTGCGACGCTGCGTGGGCAGCTTACAAGGCTCAATTTCTTGGTGGTGAGCGCTGGCTTCAATTCCATGGCGGTCTCGAAGACGACAAGCGAGGGTTTGGATTACCATTTGGCGCTGCGGTTTGATTCCCTTTTTTTTTTAAAAAAAAAACTCATCTAATCGGGCATTCCAGATATTATTCCCGCTATGTATACTTCAAGGAGCTTCTCCCCCTCCTGAAAAATGCGCGCCAGCAAGGCCAACACGCACACGCGATGACCATGCTCGGTGCAGGTCTCGGCGCCCCCATATCAACGGACGACATCGGACTCGACAGGGCTCGTTCGCAGACAATTAATGCGCTCAGAGGTGTTATGTTGGTGAGTCTTCTCGAGCCTCTGAGACAAACGTTAACGATTGACGAATGATACCGGAAGTCTTTTGCAGCGCTAAAGGGAATGGCATACAGCCCAGGTTACAATGACGCTATGGTCGCGGTGAGTTTGACACTCTAGCTCAATCATCCTCACCTAAATATCTGCACAGTACTTCGCATCCCAGAATCCCGGAATCGCGTTCACGCACATCCACCCAGGGTTCGTCAAGACATCCGGGATGCACACAGACACCGGCTGGCTCCTTGCCCCAATTTCCTGGTTGTACGAACTTGTGATGGTCTTCATCGCCGTCCAACCTGTTCGTCTGTCTTTAATTCCGACCCGTCATGAGGATCTTGTGCTGACTTGATGAACGCAGGAGACGTGCGCGGAATATATGCTCTACGCCCTCCTCGACGCCGAGCGTGGAATGTTCCTTCGCAGCCCCACCGCCAATATTTTCAGCACGCACGCATTCGATACGCCCGTCAAACTTGATATCAGCTCTCCGACGGCGCATCAGACGGTGCGTAGTGCTTTAACCTATAACCGTACAGACTCATTTAGGTTTTATAGGGTGTGCTGAATGGCGTTCGGTTGAAAGGCTACAGCGGGTCGGACATCACGGTGAGGAAGGTCATGGAGTACACGGAGGAGGTTACCTGCGCAAAAAGCATTGGAAGATAGTGAAATGTGCATATACCGTGCAATTTTAGCATCCTACGCAACAAAGTTAGGAAGTCTCAACACGTCAAGTTAATTTTATCCGTGGAAATACTGCGCCGGAACAACCCACACTGGAAGCTGTTGACGTGCTGTATGCGGTGCGCCAATACTTCTCCTCTGACCTACTCCATAACGCATGGATGGCGTCTGCTCCAACCCGAGAAAGCATGTACACGGTCTCCACCGTTCCAAGCACGGTATGGGGGCCAGGAACCGTCGCAGGGAGGGCCATATTGGCCCTCGGAGAAGCGACGTTGAAGGGGCTGGACCGCATAGTCGATCTTGAGGCCCGGGCGATGCAGAAACGACTCGCAACTATTCGACGCAAGTTGCCGACCCTCACCGCCGACATGTATAACGATTTGATTGAACTGTCTCTGCAAGTGTGCTCAGTGCAGGACATGGCTAGTTTACTGATGCGAATTCTAGGCAAGGTAGGTGATCGTATGCTAGCAGACTCGTGAGGGGGAGGAGAAGAAGAGGGAAACGCTCGGTGCTTCGCACCTGAGCTGTGGGATGAGAGAAGAGTGCGAGAGTGTGTGTGTGTGTGCGGGGGGATCGGCCGTTCCGGCCGCCTGGGCTCCAGCGCGCAATGCAGCGGGGAAACCCGAGGCGGAAAGGAGCGGAACGCGGCAACGGCCGAACCCGGGACGCAAAGGCCACTGAGGGTCCGTGAAGAGGAGACCCAAAGCAACCAAACTGGAGCGAAGCTCCCAGAGCCCAAAGGGCTCGCGCGAGGGCGAAACGGGCCCGAAGACCCCACACTAGAGCGCAGAGACAGCACAAAGAAATTTTCACAAAAGAGATATATTCGGAAAAGCTGCACATGCAGAGTATAGAGAGAGAGCAAGAGGTGCTAATCTAGCGGAAGGCAGTCTGTTTCGAGTGGATGACCATGAGCGCGCGCAAACTCAGCGATACGCGCATCCCACGCGCGAGTAATGGCCAGAGGCAATATCTTTTCTAAACGGCGCCAGTAAATGAAGAAACACAACGACGTCCACCCCCCGAGCTTCATGATGACCTCGGGCGCGACGCCGCCAGAGAGGAGCTCGAGGGAACCACCAATGCGGTAGCTGTGCCCGAACACGAGGTCGAGTCCAGCGGATTTGAAGACGGGGGAAGAAGAGCGCAAGAATGTGTCCTTGGTGAGATTGAGCCAGCTCGACTCGGAGCGGTATGCGAAGAGCGGCGTGTCGCTGAGAGGCGAGTGGTTGACACGCTCGTGGTTGTCGAATGCGGCCACCGGGCAAAGGTCGGCGTCGGGCCCGAGGACGGCGGTGAGGAAACACTCGCCCCCGGCGAGCTGCGTCATCTTCGTCCAGACGAGGTGAATGGCGAGCACGTCGCGGCCGTTGGTGCGCGAACGTGAAATGGAGGTGCTGCGGCAAGTGTCGCGCAGCGAGGAGAACTTGGCGACGCTGCGGATCAGCAACTCGCCAAGGCGTCGACATCCCCAGAACGCGCAGAGGGCGGCAGCCCAGATCGCGGCGCCGAGAGGAGTGGAGATATCGAGGGAGACGCAAAGCGCGCGCAGGTGGGCGCGAGTGATGGGGCCGCGAGGAGGTCGCTTGAAGCCCGCGCCCGCTTTATCCGCTGCCTTCTTGAGAGCGGGCAACCAGCCCTCGTCGCCATGCCATCGCGCATCGTTGTAGGTATGCCAGATGTGCAGGCCATTAAGCCATGCACGAATACACTTGCCCGTACACGAGCCGACAGCGTCCGCAACGAAGGCCGCGAGAAGGAGGCGGGAGGCGGGCATGCGGTCCGACTCGGGGATGCCCTCGCGATCCGAGAACTGGTTGAACCGAAGGAGACCGGCGCCGTAGGACTCGCGCGTCTCGGGGATGTGCGCCTGCAGCAGCGTCTCGAAGATGCGCGTCTGCAGCGCAAGCGAGATCCCGGCCCTCTCCATCTCCGCGTGGGCGACGATGGAGTGCGGCGTCGTCCACAGCAAAAGCCGCCGATCCGCGGGGACGTGGGGTCGGTACGGGTTGGACGCGAGAGCGTTGCGCGCAGCGGCGCGTTGAGCCTTCTTGGTGGGAAGCGAGACGGCGGCGGCCTTGCGCACATCGAAGAGGGAGGAGTGGGCCGAGTCGGCGCGCGACGACGACGAGATGTGCTCGTCTTCGAATTGGGTGGCGTTGGAGATGGTTGGTGGATTGCGCGATGAGGTATCCGCGGGAGGAGCGATCGTCACGGGGGAGGAGGAAAGTAGAGCACTGCGAGGATATGAGCAACTTGAGAGATAAGACGAGCGTGCAACGCACGCAGGAGATGTCGCGTTGTATCGAGGTGGTAGAGGAGACTGCGCGAGCCAGAGACGACTGCGGAAGAAGATCAGCGAGATTCGACAGAGAGATAGCATCACGAACGATGCGAGATGGGATCGAGACTTTGCGTATTCTTCAAGAGCGAAAGAGGCGCACGGAGTGTCGCCGAGACGGGAGGCAGAGGGGAGTGTAGCACTATGCGAGCGTCAGAGGTGAGCGGAGAGTGAGAGTGTGGACCCACAAGTCTAAGCGAGACGTGTGAACGGGAATAGGGGTGTTCGGGCCGGCGACCGGTGGGCGCGGCGACAAGAAAAGAGATGAGCGGGAGTGAGCGAGATGAGCGAGTGAGGGCGAGTCAAGAAAGGCGGGTAACGGGAGCGGCCGCCGGTTCGACGGTATGGCCGCCGATGAAGGTATCCCGCAACTCGCAGGGAAGTTCAAAGTGCCGCTTGACCCGGTCGCGGGCATGGAGGTGAGAGGGAAGACCGCGGGAGGGAGCGTCTGCGATATTGTCGGCGGAAGGGACGTACACAATTTTCGGAGTGATGAGGAGCCCTGCCGTGATCGCGAACGAACGGCGCGAGCAGAGGTTGATCGCGAGGTTAGGGGATCGGCCTTTGGCGTGTGCGCCGATGGCCCCTTTGTTATCTGAGTGGATGAGGATATGGATGTCGCGGTAATTGAGCTGTTGGAGGAACATGTACAGCAGCTCAATCGCGATCGCCTCCAGCCAGCAGATGTCGAGGCCCGGCTTCTTCCATCCCGGGGAGAGTCGGAGGGCATGCCACTTCTTGCCGATGACAACCGCAACGCCCCACGACGTGCTGGCGTCAACGTACATGCTGAAGTCGCGGAGGGGCCCGAGGGGACGAAGCTGGCGATGAAAGGCGGGATCCATGAGCTGGGATTCCCACCAAGTGAGAGAGTTGAGTGCGGAATCTCCCAGCCGCCGCCCGACCCACGGCTTCTTGCTGTATCCGCTCATGGCGTTCGAGAATACCGCGAGACGGGAAGAACCTTCCAAATGGATGAAGACCAGATGGCAGAGCACGCCGTGAATCTCCTCTAAGTCATCGAGGGACATGTAGGCCCTGGACTTGACGCCGGCAATCATCTCACGAACGCGAGCCAGATATTTGAGGCGTTTCTCGGCAGGGAGAGAGACGCGACGGAGGGGGAGGTCCCAGATGAAACCCAGGAAAGTGATTGAATCCAAGAAATCCAATCCAGTTTTGGTCGGGTGCCAAGGTGTGCGCACGTCATCGATCGGGGCAAGTACGGAGGCGCGGTCGAAGTGGTACTGGAAGAGGCCGTCGGCGAAAGGACCCGTCGCGCATGGGAATCGCAGCACGGGAGCATCGTCTTCATACTTTAAGACCTTGCCGTGGTCTCCCAATTCGGCTTTCCACACATCGACAATGGCATTGAAGATTTGGCCGGCATTGCTGCTGGCCGACGCCGCGCCGAACGGATAGCAATGGTCGAGATAAAATAGCCCGTTGAAATGAACAGCAAGGAAGGGTTTGTGAGCGGGGAGAACGGGGCACGTCCGGTGGAATGACTTGATGTCAAAGGCGCAAGCCTGAGTGCCCACGGGAGCCGTCGCGATCTGCGAGAGGAGATGAATAATGTGCGCGGGCGGGCACGAGAAAGAACCAGAATGGGAGTGAAGTGCGATGTGACGGCGTCGGAAAAGCGAAAGAGACTGAGATATGGCAGCGCAAAATGCAGAGAGGGAGGCGCGAGAGCGCGTGCACGAGAGTGCATACAGAAAGGCGCGAGAGCGCATGCACGAGAGTGCGAGGAGCGGCGCGAGAGCGCAAGCACGAGAGTGCAGAAAGGGCGCGAGAGCGCGTGCACGAGAGTGCCGAGAGGAGCGCGAGAGCGCAGGCACGAGAGTGCCGAGAGAAGCGCGAGAGCGCATGCACGAGAGTGCCGAGAGAAGCACGAGAGTGCGGAGAAGGGGCGCGAGAGCGCAAGCACGAGAGTGCCGAGAGGGGCGCGAGAGCGCATGCACGAGAGTGCCAAGAAGGGCGCGAGAGCGCAGGCACGAGAGTGCAAAGGAACAATAAATCAAAGGCGGGCAGAAGCCGGGTAGAAAATGGAAAGGGGAAAAAGAAAATAATTAAAGTGCCACTCACCACTTCGGCCATACGCCATGGCATGTCAAAACGCGTCGGAAAATCCTCCTTGTCAATGAACGAATTCACAGAACGGACACCCGCGCGCGTATCCTCCTTGGACAGATTCCTGCAAACTCGTTTCTTCACCTCCGTGCCTGGACCCTGGTCGTGGCAAGAAACAATGAGGGGAGAGGCAAAGAAAGGGCCTCGGCAGACGATTTCCATCTCCACCTGCGAGAAAGGCCCATCCATACGCCCAGCGCTGAGTTCTGTCTGTAAGTAGTCCATCGTAGCCGCGTGTTCGGTGGACGCCGATATGTGGTTAGGAAAGATGATTGAGGAGGTGAGCGGAGGGAGGCGCCCGAGAGGGAACCCATGGTGCAGATTGCGGATCAGATGAGGGTAAAACTGTTGCAGGGCATGTTTTTCGAGTAGAGATTCCAAAGCCGACACGTTGTAAGGTTGAACGTTACGATCCAGCAAAGCAGAGAGATGAGATGGAGAGTGCGGCTGGGGCGGCCGAGGGTGAGCAAAAGGAACGAGGTCGACATATAGTAGTTTGTTGTTGGTAGGAATGTGCTCAAGAAAAACAAGGTCGTGCGGTGCGACCTCACGGAACGAAGGCTCCTGCGCGGACTCTCCGGCAGGATCCGTCGCGAGAGAGCGCGGGGTGGTTGCCGCCACAAAGGGAGCAGACGTGGAGTGTCTGGTCGTTGTGTCCAGCTTGGCAGATCCTGTTGAGGTTGTAGACAAGACAGATGGGGGCGTGGGCATGCCCCCGAAAGGACCGCGCGGTGCGGATATCGTTGCCGTCCAGAGAGGTGAAGAGGGCTGCGCCGTCCGCGAAGGAGGTCTTGTCTGCCGGGTGATCTGAAGCGCGGTGGGGACCTGTACAGATTAGACAAGAAGGTGCGCGATCCCGAACACCAGATCCATCGCCGCCGGGGGTAGCGCCTCGGCTGCCCGGGGTTCCACTGCGCCCACGACCACCACCGTTCAAACGAGGGCCCTTGGGAGGTGCTGCATTACCGTCGTTTGCAGCGGGACGCTTCAGGCCTGTAGATTTCGAAGGTATGTCGTCCTTGCTGATGAGGCCGTGCTTGACGAGGGCTTTGTGGTTGTGCAAGGCGATATTCCAGCGTTGCTCGTAGTATTCCAGGCTGAAGAGCGATTCATTGATGATCTTGGAGCGCAAATCGCACTCAACCGGGTACCAAATATCGAATAGGGAAAGATCTTCGAAGCCGTCCAAGTTGGCGAAGAATTTTATGTGGCCGGCGAGCTCCACTGCAACGGAGAAGGAGAGAGGGTCAGTGGGGTCGGGAGGGGCGCAGATCGCCTCGTAGGCTGTCAGCATGTTCTTCATGGCGCGCTGCCAGAGACCTGGAGTGAAGTCATAACTCCCTTCGTCCCCGAGCTCCTTCATGACCTTGGTGACGTTGAGCACTCGGGCGACGACGGCCGCGCCGGTCGAGCTGAGGGCGGTAGTGATGTTTTCGCAGGGGAAGACGTGGGGGGTTGCCGAGGCGCGTCGCATGACTTCATCGCTCCACCAATGCAGTGGGAAATAGATTTTGTGGTAGAGCGAGGTATGCCACGGGGCCGTGATGGTGACGGGACCCGAGATCGTCGAGCCTATAGGACGGGGGTTAGACATTGTCATCGTCCCGAAGATTGGACGCGTCGCGGCCGCCTTCTCCGCCTCCTTAGTCGCGCGCTCTTTTTCGCGTCGCTCTTTCTCCTTCACATCTTTCTCCGCCGTCTGGAGCCTGTGCCGAGCTACCAGCATCGTCATGTAGCCCGGGAGGGGACCCGTGAGATCCACCACCTCCTTGGAACCAACCAGCAACGCGAAATCGTCCTCGGCGTACGCTAAGAAAGGTTTTAGTGGAAGGCCGACATCTGCGGTACCGACGCCGGCAGTGGAGGCCCGAGCATGGACGTAGTTGCGTGTGTGAACGATACTGGTCTTGTTATGCTTTTCCCTCTTCACATTTTCGGCGTTGATTTCGCTCAGGTCGTAGTCGGGGGGTGCTGGGATGTTGTCCGGACGTGTCGCGTATTTTACGGCGTCGAAGTCGGCTGGAAGGGGGAGAGGGAGTCCTGAACGCGATGCAGTGGCCATGTCAGTGGATGGGGAGAAAAGAAATGCGTCTGGAGGACGAGGAAGGAAGCTGGAGTCGACGAGGACGATGGTGGCAGGAAAGCCGAGAGGTGGCTGTGCAGATGAGATTAATGTAATCTAATCTACACAGTGAATCTACGAGGAGTCCTGCGCCAACTCTCACTACCTTGCCTATCACTCAGGCAGACTCGCAAGCTCGTCTTGCCTGAGCTAGCAGGCGGTGTGGTGGGGTGGAGTAGGCGGCTAGGGGGTGGCAGTGTTAGTGTTTGGCACGGACTCTGGTAGATTACAGCGTATATTAGTCAGGATATATATTCCTTCTTGCACACGACGCCAGAGGATCTCCGTCCGAGTGATCTCCGTCTTCACCGCCACCTCGATCGCCGACCACTCCATTTTGGTGATTGGAGTCGGCTTCGCACCCACGCCGTCGGATCCAGCTCGATTGCTGTAGATCGTCTTCGGCGCTCTCTTTCTTCGGGCGCTCTCCTCCTCACACTCCTCCTCATACTCAGGCGACAGGTGTTTTCACAGGCGACAATTAGGCGATTCCGGCATCCTGGAGCTCCGTAGTACAAAGGTGAAGCTACAGGACGTTCCAGAACGGAGAAGGAGAAGGCAAAATAGTCTACCGAGTACTCCCGCAGAACAGGCACAGGCGAATCGGCGCTTGTCTAGGTCCCCTAGTTCGCCAGACCTACGCTTACTATCACCGGCGCGTATCGTGCCGCCCCAGCTAGTCGTAACCGGCGTCGTCGCGACTGCTGTCTTTGGCGCGTATCCTTCCCCGGCGTCGTCCCCTCTCACCGAAGTTTCATCGTCACCTGTGATCTGGTCGCCGCAGTACCTTCAACCAGCACCACTTATCATCACTCCCCCGCGCATCCCGAAACCAGAATCCTCGGCGAAGCCCATCGAGATTAAACCCACTAAAAGGCGAATTCCCGCGAATATGACTACCATTCCCGACTTCAGCGGCGACCGGCTTGACCCGGACAAGAAAATAACGGCGGTAGGCTTCATGAGGAAGTGTGGCCTCTATTTCCGCGAACGCGAGATCGATGACCTTGAGCGCCAACTTTTGGACGTTGAAGGCCATCTCGACCCTGATTCGCCGGCGGATCGCTGGTTCAAATCCATTCCAGATGCTGACCCGCGCAAGTCCTCGTGGGCAGCATTCAAAGGCGCTTTCGAGACGCGCTTTCAAGTTGCAGCTCCTCCGCCGAAACCCACGGCGCAGCTTCAGGCTGCGTTGGCTGGTATGCGAATCAGCGTCGAGGAGCTGGCGAAAGATACGGTGGTGGTGAATGGGACGCGCGTTCCCGTCCTACGCGATTTTACGACACGCGTTAACGAGTTGGTCACGGAGGCGAACGTGGGCAGCGAACAAGGTGCGGCGCTCTGGCTATTCTACCAAGGCCTTGAGCCATGGCTGCGTGTTGCGGTCGGGGCAATCCCGGCGACGTGGGACGACATGATCACCACTCTCAGCGGCATCCCTCAGCACGTTATAGACGCGGCGGTCGCGGCGCATCGCGAAAAGGTGCGCGTCGATAACAAGATGAACGATGTTTTGCGCAAGCTGGAGGGGATGCGCGTCGCGCCTGTGGTATATCAGGCCCCCGCGCCGGGGCCCACGCCTGCTGCAGGGGGAGCAGCGGGTGCGGTGCCTCCACGCGGAGCGGCAACGGGGGGAGGGGGGACAGGTGGAGCGGCGGGTGGAGCGGCGCAGGCGGGCGGAGGTGGCGCGCGCGGGGGTGGACGTGGAGGTGGTGGGTTCGGCCGGCGTGTACCGACGGAGGCAGAGAAGGCGGCGCTGCGCGTGGTGCTTGCGGGGAGCATTGCGCGCCGTGCCCCGTCCACGCCCGAAGGCCGGGTTCAGTACGCAGCCCAGCGCGCGGAATGGGAAACCCGGAACGGCAATGTTCCGGCAGCTACGCTCGACGTCTCAGTAACCGGCTATCCGCTGACTCCGGGGACCGCGGATCCAGCAACGGGGGAGTGCTGGGACTGTGGTATACGCGAGCTTCCCGTACATCGCGGTGACTGTCGCGGGAGGGAAAAGGTACCGTCGCTCGAGCGCCGTTTTCGCGCGGTTTGCGGGAGCTGGTTGTTGCCGGAGAGGAATGCCGCGGGAGTTAACGTGGTGGAGGAGGAGGACAGTCCGGGTGTACCGTGGTATGGGGCGGAGGAGGGCGGCGGGAATGGTCAGGCGGGTTTTTGACGGGGGTCGCGCTGAAAGCCCAGCACGCGACTCCGAGGCCGGGCCAATTTGGTGGCCGCGGTTTTCCAACGTGTACTCCTCTTGATAATGACGAATCAAATATCATTGAGCTGTATATGTTGGAGCCGCGAGTACCTGAAGACGGGAGTGTTCCCTTCATGCATTGGGTGACACTCTCAGGAGCGAGGGGGGAGAGAGTACGCGTTTTCGGGCTGTTCGACACGGGCGCAGGGCTCGGGGTCCTAGACAGCGAAGTGTTCAAGCGGGTGAAGGAGCGGTTGGGGGCAACGAGCGCGGGGACAAAGAGGTTGAGGGTGGCGAACGGGACGTTGGTGTGGTCCTTGGCGCATTGGGAGGGCGAGTTGGAAGTGGATGGAGTGCGCGCGAAGGGGAGCTTTGAGGTGTTCGACAGCGGTGGGAGCTGGGACATGCTCGTTGGGTTGCCGATGCAGGCGGCGTTGGGGGTCGTACACGACACGAGGAGGAATGAGGTGACGGTGGAGGCGGGAGGAAAGTCGGCGCGCATCAAGAATCAGAACTTGAAGGCGGCGCGCGAATTCTCCGACGTGTATAAGGCCGCACAGGTTGCGGCGAGGCGTAGAGCCTCAACGGGGGTGAGATCGTCAGCGATTCCCCCCGCGAGGCGAGTCCCTTCCGCAATTAGTTCTGAGAACGCTCACGGACACCGTGTTTTTGTGTCAACAACAGATCCTAGTTTCCCCCAACGCCAACTCAACGTCGATCGTGAAGCATGGGTCTCGGAAGTAGGCGGAGAAACGGTGGAGAGCTACGCTGCGGAGGTGGGCGAGCAGGCGGGGTGTGCGAGGATTTACGAGGTGGAGGAGGACGGGGAGGTGATGATCAACAATGGGCGCGAGGAGGGAGTCGTAGAGCGGGATGAGGACGTGGAACTGGAGCGCGTGGAAAGGGGGTTTGAGGATGGCGGCGAGGAAGGAGGACTGCAGGCTGAGATGGGGCGCGGAGGGCGGGTAGGGGCGGTACCGGAAGCGGTGAGGAAGGGGGTGCCGATGCCGGATGAGTTGTATGATGCGATGCTGCAAGAGGCACGGGCGGATGGGGTCGAGGAAGAACACTGTGAAGGAGAGGTAGAGGATGCTGATGAAGGCGACGCGAGGACACGCGAAGCCTCAACGGGGGGTATGTTGTCCGCAACTCCCCCCGCGAGGCGAGTACTCCTCGATATACTCCCTTCTTGGATGCATATTAACCGCATTTGTCAAGTTTTACCTGACGTCGACGTATTCACCCGGGCCACGGAACCCTTCAAAGCGGCGAGGGTAGCGCGAGTTTTGGAGCTCGTCGAAATTGGTCCCGACGTCACGGACGAACAACGGCGCAGAATACGCGAATTCCTAGCGACCTATGCCGATGTCTTCGCGATCTCCGTCAGCGAGGTCAACGCCGTAAAGGGAGCAAAGTACGCACCAACAATACCGGCGGACGCGGCGTTTAGGATGGGGGTGCCGAACCAGCGGCCGTGGACGCTGCCGCAGAGCCTTGACGTTAACAAACAGGTCGACGTTCTCGTGGGCGCGGGTATACTGGTACCTATCGCGGCGAAAGACGTGAAGTGTGTCAGTCCAATCACGCTCGCAGGGAAGGATAACGCGGAGGGGATGACGTTGAATGAGTTGGTGCATGCGGTGGAGGAGCAGTGTGTGAAGGGTGGGTTGGAGGCAACGGCGGACTTACCACCGAAGGAGCCGGAGCGCAAGCCATCAGCGTTTAAGGATCCGTCATGGAGGATCTGCGGGAACTTTAGCGAGCTCAACAAGTACCTCGACATCGTGCCCTTCCCGCAAGGTGACATTCGCGACAAGCAGCGTCGATTATCGGGACACAGATACGTCTCTGTTTTTGACTTTGCTTCTGGGTTCTTCGCGCTGGAGGTAGCCGAGGAGGTGCGGCCGTACTTGTGTGTATGGGTGCCGGGGAGGGGGTATCATGCGTATGGGCGGATGCCGTTCGGGCTGCGCGACGCGCCGACAGCGTTTGGGGAGGTGGTGGCGCAACGGATGTGGGACTTAGTCGTGACGGAGCTGATGGAGCTCTTTGTCGACGACGGTGGTGCGGGGGCGGATGGGTTTGAGGAGATGCTAGGGAAGTTGAAGGTGATATTTGAGCGGGTGAGGGAGGCAGGGCTTTCGTTGTCAGCGGCGAAGACGAAGGTGTTTATGACGGAGGCAGTGTTCGCCGGGTCGCGGGTAGGGCCGAAGGGGGTGTCTCCGGACCTGCGCAAGCTCACAACGGTCGTGAATTGGCCCACACCACCGGACGCACTTAACCTCAAGTCGTTTCTTGGGCTCACCCAGTATTTCAGGGATCTTGTCGAGAACTACGCGAGGAAGGAAGGACCGCTGCGGGATCTGCTGAAGGAGGTGGAAGCACCGATAGGAGTGGGGACGAGGACGTATAGGCAGGCGATGAGATCGTGCAAGCTAGCACCATTGTGGAAGGAGGAGCACAATCGGTGTTTTTTGGAGCTGAAGCGGATCTTGACGTCGGAGCCAGTGTGTCGCTCGCCGCGATTTGAGACGGTGAAGGAGTACCCTTTCATCGTGGCGAGCGACGGGTGTGGGAGCGGATTTGGGGGAGTGTTGTCTCAGAAGATGGAAACGGTGTTGCCGGGTGGGAGGTTGGTGGTGCGACGACATCCAATTGCGTTCGCGTCGAAGAGGACGTCACCTGCGGAACGACGATACGCTCCGCATCTTCTCGAATTTGCCGCGCTAAGGTTTTCACTAGACAAATTCGCCAACGTCATCTGGGGCCAGCCAGTGAAGATCGAAACGGACTGCAGCGCGCTTCGGGACGTCCTCCTCAACGAGAAACCGACGACACATCACGAGCGGTGGAACAACGGGTTGGCGGGCTTCAATATCGTTGGTGTGAAGCACGTCAAGGGGACGGTGAACGTGGCGGCGGACGCGTTGAGCAGGAAGTACGAGGGTGCGGCGGAGGTGGAGGGAGACGGGCACGAGGTGACGGTGTCGCCGGATTGGGAGGAGAGCGCGGGGCTGGTGAATGATTTGTTTGGCGTGGAGGAGGTGCTGGGGATGTACGGGGTTTGCGTGGAGCAGTGCGGGGGGACGGAGGGGGATTCGTTCTTGATCATGCCGTTGCCGGAGGGGACGATGGCGCTGCGCGAGCGGTTCAAGGACGACCCTTACTTTCTGGAGGTGATAGATGCGTTGGTGGAGGTGGACATGGGGACGTCGATGAGGGAGCGAGAGAGGGCGAAGAAAAAGTCGAAGGAGTATTTCATTGAAGGGGGGAAGCTATGGGTACTGGGCGGGGCGCAGAAGGTGCGGGGGAGGCCGAGGAGGGAGTGCGTGACGAGAGCGGAGGCGCTGGAGCGCGCGGTGAAGGCGCACGGGGAGCGCGGGCACTTTGGACGGGACTCCATCAAGATGTTGCTGACCGACACAATCCACAGGCCGAAGCTCGACGCGATTATCATCGACGCGATCCGGGACTGCGGCCGGTGCAAAGCTTTCGGTCCTAAGCACATCCACTCACTTCTTGACCCCATCACGCGACGACATCCGATGGAGCTTCTCGTGGGGGACTACCTCTCCATGCCGAAAGGGAAGGGCGGGTACAAAACTCTTGGCGTCTACCTCGACTGCAATTCCCAGCATGTGTGGGCCGATAAGTTCAAAACGGCGGGCACCGGGAAGACGACAAACGACTCACTCTATCACATATCTCACGATTTCATCCCACCCGAAACCTTCATGACCGACGGCGGCCCGCACTTCGACTGTAAAGAGGTGAAGGTGTTCTGCGCGACGTGGGGCATAAAACACCACGTTGTTGCGAAGTACTCACCTTGGATCAACGGGCTAGCGGAGAACACCAATAAGTTGTTGCTGTACGTCCTGGCGAGGCTGTGCGCGCCGGACGTGGGAGAGGAGGAGTGGAAGGCAGCGACGTGGGAGAAGTTGCCGAACAACTGGCCCCTGCATCTGGACGAGGCGGTGCGGATCCTTAACTCGCGCGTTCTGCCGTCGGTCAAGTTCACGCCGAAGGAGATTTTCTTGGGACGAGTCGTCAATACCCCGAGAACTCCGTTGGCCGAGATGCTCGAGGCGCCGACCGATACAGATTATCAAACAAACATGGCCTATGTCGCGCAGCAAGGGTTGGACGGATACGCCGAGCGGGTCGCGTACGCGCTAGGGAGGAAGGCGGCGTTCGATCGCAAAGTTATCGCGTCGAGAGCGGGGGAGGTGACGTTTGAACGGGGGCAGTTGGTGCAGGTCGCGGGAAGTGTGTGGGACTATACCTTCAAGTCGCTACGCAAGCTGATCCACTACTGGTCGACACCGTATCGCGTTCTGGAGCGCATATCCCATTCTTACAAGTTGGAGACGCTACAGGGCGATGTACTCGACGGTGACTACAGTTCGCGGCGACTGCGCGCGTTCGTTCCGAAGAAGGGTGGGGCTTTGGAGCGGGTGCAGAAGGAGTTCGTGGAGGCGCATGAAGGAGAGTGGCGGGCGGCGGCTGCGGCGGAGATCGAGGCGGTGGAGGCGCAGAGGGCGCGGGCGGTCGGGGCGGAGGTGGAGGGTGCTGTCTGAGCAGTCGTTCTTGTTGTGACGCCGGGACGGCGCCATTTTGGTGGTGAGCGAATGTGGTGGGGTGGAGTAGGCGGCTAGGGGGTGGCAGTGTTAGTGTTTGGCACGGACTCTGGTAGATTACAGCGTATATTAGTCAGGATATATATTCCTTCTTGCACACGACGCCAGAGGATCTCCGTCCGAGTGATCTCCGTCTTCACCGCCACCTCGATCGCCGACCACTCCAGCGGGCAAGTACCCGCAGATTGTGGAGGCAGCGGTTCAGATTATATGGCGGCAAATCGAATGTGGATGTAGTGTCGCTGTCGCGTTGAGCCTCTCACAACGTTGGCCGGAGGACCTGCAATGGGTCCTATGTCAGATCATTTATTCAAGGTATTTAATGCACCGATTTACGTCAACACAGAGCCGCAACTAAACACTTGGCCAAAGTCAGCGTGAATTCATCAACGGACGGCTGTATGAAACCGACTTACCTATGCAGCTGGCCCTGGATTTCCTGTCAACATTGGTACAAGTGCGGCCGGGGACCGCAGCTGCATGCTTTGCAATAATTGACCAGCTCTCCCTAAGCCCACGTTTCCTCAATCCCTTTTTCCGCCTTCGGGACCATCCTATCCTGAGGATCCATGCCGAAGAAAGAGCGAATATTCCCTTGCTATGTCGAACGCCACTGACAAAACTACAATTGACCTTCTCTGGCGACCTCAAACATAGATGGAACAATTGGACACAATTAAAGAGTGCCGGGGGCCAATCGGCCGAGGATCGTCTTTTAGACCTCGAGAAAGTTCTACTGAACCCTGTGTCGAAGGACTCGGATTGGCCGTGGACTCCGGACTTTTGGGACGCAGCGCACGACTTGCTCGACCTTCTTCGGTAAGTACTTGTTGTTCTTCTTCCCGTAGTTGCTAGACATCCGATAGATACTCGGACAGTTCTGAAGTGCGTCGGTCGGCAACATCCCTGCTGAGTGCATGCAGCATCAGGACCCCCGATTTTGTATCGAAGATGATTGCAGAGATAAAGGCCTCTATTCCAGCCTAATAACATATATTTCATACTTGTATCTTTCCAATGACTGTCCCAACCTTTCCCGCCTCTATATACAAAAAAAATTAAATTAAACCCGCAGATTTGGCCGTGGGAAAGGAAAACAAGCGAAATAAGCGAGGTGCTGAAAATGCACGCCCTCTTTGCGCCCTCTACCTTTTGTCTACTTTAGAGTAGCGCCGGTGGAGGAATCCGAGCCCTGTGGGAGAAGTTCACTCTTCAATACTTGCCAGCAGGCTGTATTTCCGCTGACTCGGACGGATAACTTGAAGTTTCGTTACTAGTATCGTCGGACGATGGTTAGTTGAGTGGTTCAACTTTTGCACGCTTCCCGTGAATCTGCCTCTCTTCCTTGGTTCAGAACCATCTACCGGCTATTTAGCTGACATTTGCTCACTGCTCAATCACCCGGAGCAAGGTTTCAAGTAATAACGCATCAATAACGATTGTACAGCGTCCGAGATGCTAATTCCACCGCATGCCCCTACGCCTTGAACCGTCCAAGGACCAGGCTCAAGTGGGAGTTTTCTTCAGGCTGCGCCCCCTTTGTTTTGATTTTTTTCGCAACTTGACGGTCGCCTTTTCTTCTGTGACGGAATCATTCCTGCTTTTAGTTAGACCTCTTCGTCTCTGAAGCTTTCGAGGCCTCACACTGCTTCAGTTTACAATCATCGGGACCATTAACGCATTCTAGGTAAGGCTGGCTGCCAGCCTTCCTTATCGACGCTAAATTGAACCCCCTGCACTCAGCCTCGGCGCATCGCACGCCCAATCTCACCCCCCAGTCGACGCCTCCTCCCCGCCCTCCAGTCGCAGCTGCGATTAAAGCAAGCTCAGCGAGTCGGACTATTCCGAACACGGTGTTGAATATCGCGAGAGCTCTTCGCCCGATCGGACACAAGCCGACGCAGCATCCATCCGTGAGACTCACCAGCACCCTCCCACATCCGCCGCAGACGAAGAGGCACCTCCTCTCGTGGAACTAGGGTTGCGGAAGAAACTCCAGGGGGTACAACAAAGTCGGTAATTTACTACCCAAAATTTTTCCGGGGTACAACAAATGTAATTTACGCGGAAAGTTACATTTTCGGACGCATCACGTGGTCAAATCACGCGTATTTCTCAAAAAAAATCGCCGCTGGTGCTATGCACGCGCAAAGCCACGTTAGACCACACAAGATAACAGGCAAACCAGGTTAGAAGGACACGAAACAGGAGTTGGTATGGTTAATGTTCTACTGACTTTAAAAAATGCTGGCGACGTCGGGTTGCATGCTTAATACATGGTATTTATTCAGCACTTAAAGGAACTCAAATGCAGCTTACCTGGATTAAATAGTACTAGTGTGTGTCCGAGACGTGAAGTGTGTGTGTTTGGACGTGAGCTGTTTGATGTGAGCTGTTTGGACGACTATGATCTCTCGGAACACGACTCTCGGAAGTCACGACTTTCTAAATCATAGAAATTGGGCCTCCTGGTGCTTCCTGAGCCTGTACGTGTATTTAAATGATTTCAATATGATCTGAGGATTAGACATGTGACCGTGTTGTGGGGGGGTAATATACCAGGCTCTTTTGACCCACCGACCACAAATAGGTAATTTACGCTGCACGTGACCGCGGTAACTTACATCTACCAGTTACCACCCGATTTCTTCCGTAACCCTACGTGGAACTGACGCCGATGTCAGTGTGGGAAAGCAAGATTTGCTCGTGCTGTTTTGATGCTGTTCATTCGATGCCATCAATTTCTGCTTGCCACTTGTCACCATGGCCGCACTATCGGACGCACCGTCGGACGCGTCATCCTTGCAGCTGGAACCTCTGGAACCTCTGCTCATCACCCAAAATCCTCCATTGGCCTCAGAGGTCGCCATGGCGCGCGCAATCGCCGCAAAAGCCCAGGACGATCTCAAAAATGTGAAAGCCAGAATTGCGGAGCTCAGAGTGCAAGAGCGACGACTGCAGCATCATTTCGACGATCACCAACGTATTGTTTTCTCGATAAATCGGCTTCCCATCGAGCTTCTCTCCCTCATATTCCGGTTTGCGCTGCCATCCGTCCGCCAGCTACTGAAAGACAAATTGTACTATCCTACAACGAGACCCGCAGCTCCTGCCATTGCGCAGAGCCCTTGGCTCGTCAGCCAGGTGTGCAAACTTTGGCGGGAGATTGCCCTGACGTCGCACTCGCTGTGGGCCTTCCCCATTGTCTTTCCGCCCACTCAATCCCCATCGCAACTCAAACTCCACCTCGAGAGGGCTGGTAACGCAGGTCTTCATCCGTTGCTGTCCGGTTCCCCGGACGTACGTTATTTCCCCAGGCTTCTCGCCTCTGTCGTGGAATACTCGCCCCGATGGGTTACCCTCTGGATGTCCTTCAATTGGACTCCCTTCCAGGACGAACTCGTGGCGCTAAAAGGACATGTCGGCCAGCTGGAGGAACTGCGTATCGACGGGGTTTGGGGGGACGATGAGGACACGGCTCTCGAAGAAGGAGAGCGATTGACCGTGTTTGCGGTTGCTCCACGACTTCGCACAGTGGAGATAAACGATGTATGCGAGCCCGCGGTATCTATCCTCCTCCCCTGGCACCAACTTACGGAATACCGCGGGATCGGCACTGCGCACGAGCACCTCTCCGTGCTTAAACACTGCGCCAACCTCGTCACATTACATCTCACATTCACGAGTGCTGTGACCGTCGTCCTGACCGCTGTTGTCCCCACCGAGCCTGCGCAGTATGAGTTAGTCCTCCCGCATCTCGTCCGCCTACACATCGGCGACGCAGAATTCCTCCGCGTGATGTCTCTCCCGGTCCTGCAGCACATTGTCGTCCAGAGGAAGGACTGGGACCCCGACTATGACACGCTCCTCCCCCTCCTTCACCTCGTCCAGAGGACCGACCGGCCCTCCACAGCATCTCCCTTGTTCACAGCGTCCTCGTCACCTCCACCCTCACCTCCATCCTACAAGAAAGCCCCACCATAAGCGCCCTCCGAATCCACGTTCAGCGGGGAGACACCACCGCCATCGATGAGCTCCTCGGGAGGCTGACCCTCACCCCCGATAACGGCCAGCCTACTTCTACCGCTGCATGCCTCGCGCCAAGCCTCATCTCGATCGAGCTTGTCGGCCGTGGAACGTACAACGAGGCGCGGTTCGTGGAGATGGTCGAGTCGCGGTGGCGAGGGTGCGGTGGCGGGTGCGCACAGATTCGGCGTGTGGTGCTGTTTCGGACGATGTCGACCCCGGAGTTTATGTCGGACACGATGCAGCGGCTCGGGGCGCTGGCGAAGGAGGGGCTCTATGTTTCCGTTACCGCGTCTCCGAAGCCAGTTCTAGACTTTTACGACCGACATGATGAATGGACAAGGCTGTTGAACTGACGGCACCTCCAAGTTGGACTGCGCTTTATCCGAATGTTTTCTTTAGCTAAGTTTTGTTGGTGAGCTTTTTGAATCTGGACGAACAATGTGAACGCCGCTATAGCATCCTCCTCAAGTATTGCGCGCGCAAATCGGGGTCCCATGTCGATGTTGGAGGACCCTGGGTTTTTCCGAGCAGCCTCGTGCCAAATCTCCCCATGGTGAGTCTCATCTCTTCCTTTTCTTATTTTGTTTGGTACTCATTTTGACGTTTCCCTGAATATCTTTTCCCCTCGAACGACCGAAACGATCTTTATTGGACATCGTACTCCTGTCGTCTGCAGCATCTTTGAAAACTCGGCCCCAGCGCTGTGTCAATGCACTGCCATTGGATTATAGGACCTGCGGAGGGTGATGTCCACATTTCCATTATTCTGCTGCGAGATCTAGTCAGTCGTTCTGATTTCGGTTTTAACTTCATGTAGACCCGTGGAACGCGTCTTTTGAACAAGGAAAATGCAGAGTACCAGCAGCGTACGTGAGTACTCTACAGACATCATTTTTCCCAAGCAGGTAAAATAATTTCCCTCGCCCAAAATCGAAGGAATAAGCCGCGAAAGCTGCCGTTTAATGGAGTGCAGTTCCCATTCCATAACTATCAAAAAACAGTGTTTCCTTTACCTTTGATTTAGCCGTCTTTCTCGCGATCCCACTTCGCAGTTAGATAAAAATCTGTGCTCGCCCAATGCTCGCCCACCGTCACCGTCTGCTGATGCCCTTCGAGCAGACTCACCCAGGTCGCGCTTCCACCGAACCACTTCCAGGCGCGATGTGGCCGGCAGGGAAGGACCGACAACATCGATACAAACAAAACATCAACCGTGATACAAATCCCATGTCAAAGTCAAAGTCATACGCGTTCCAGTCGTCCAATTCCAAACCGCAGGCCGGCGCAGCTGCGACCATGTCCTCCAGCTCAACAACGTACCGCAAAGCGCAGGGTCAAATAATCTGCTTGGCGAGACGTAGAGTGAGTGAGCACGTGTGTTGTATGTAGGTTCAATTGAAATGGCGCTGAACAAGGGCATGATCCAAAATTAAAAAAGATTCGTAACCCATTCCTGCTGCCGAGGCCGCCTGGCTGACATGTGGCGTTTCTGCAGGTACGATGCGCTGGCCACCCGCAGCTATGATCGCCGCATTGGGATTGTAGAGCCATCCAGCCCTTGTGCATTCCCAATCCGGTTGAACTTGCCCGCCGACGAACCAAGGTCAGCTGGTCTAGTTCGAGGGATAATTCTAATGGGGAACCTGGTCAGTTCGCGTTCGATTCTAACTTCTGGCCGCAAGTGTTGTACTACTTGCCGTTTCCTGGACTTTTTGTAGGAACTTCAACTGGTCGACCGGTGTTAACTAGCAACGAAGCGCTGAAATGATTTTTTTCGTCGTAGTGATATGCCGTGCCGTCGGATCAATGGCATTCAACTTCGACACCTTACTACGGTCAGTCATTCGTATCCGCCTTTGTGCGTTTGCGCCTACCCCGAAATTCGAATTTATCCGGTTATCTGTTGCCGCTGACGAGGTCGGGCTCTAAAATTGAATAACCAATGGGAAGGCGCGCATATCACACAACTGCAACCTCGACAGCAATCCGCTGTTACTTCACCGCCCTAACTTCCTTGGCATGTCCGGACTCAATTACCTCCCTACGCAGCTGATTTCCCTCGCCGGAAGTCAATTGATGTTGAAAATAAAATATATTAAGCAAGGTGAAGTGTTTGAATCTTCATCTCAATTTCCTCCCCAGTCATGCAGCTTCAGGTCTCTCTCATAGTCGCTTCGGTCTTCTTCGCCACGCAAACGGCGGCGACGCCAGATTTATCCAACAAATACAAGTGGATTGCTCCCACAGCCACCGATTTGAGGGGTCCGTGCCCTGGGCTGAATACGCGAGTCGTTTATCGTACAGTCCTTCGACTCTTGACTGACTTACCTTCGTTTATTCAGTCTTGCGAACCATGGATACCTTCCCCGCAGCGGCCGTAATCTCACGGTCCCCGGGATCATGGACGCTGCCCTTGGTAGGTGGAAGTTCACCACGTATCTTGATTCCGGTCCTGACTGTGTCTTCAAGCGGGGTTCAACGTCAACTGGGATGCCATCCTCATCGCTGCGAAATTCGGTCTACTTACGGGAGACGACCTTCTCAGCGGCACCCAGATGACCCTCGCGGCCCTCAGCAGCCACAACATCGTCGAGCACGACGCCTCCATCTCGCGGAACGACTTTGGGGATGGTTCGGGCGATAACGTGCACTTCAACGAGACCACATTCTCGACACTGGCCAATTCGAACCCGGGCAAGGACACCTACGACCCCACATCGGCCGGTCTCGTCCAGAAGCAGCGTCTTGCGGACTCTGTCGCCAATAACCCGCTATTAGTGAATACGGCAAAGGAGTTCATCCTGCGCAGCCGCGAGTCCGGGCTGTACCTCAGCATCTTCGGCAACCCCATTACGGGCGTTGCTCCCAAGAAGTGCGTGTTGAATGCTCTATCCCTGTGACTCACTCACTGATTCATTTCCGTTAGGTTCGTGAACATCTTCTTCCGCGAGGAGCGCCTCCCCATTGCTGAGGGATGGACCAAAACGAAAACGCTCATCACCGGTGACACTCTGGGAGTCATTGAGGAGACTATTCATGCGGTCTCGAACTGGACCGAGACAACCTCCTGCGAGCCGCTCGTTCTGGGACCTAATGGTCCTGTTCTTTAATTCAGTCCTCTCGTCCTATACGCTGCTCGAATTTGCATGTTTTCTTGACATTCCCTCGGAACAATTTCATACATGCTGTGGTCCTTATGCACTCGCAACTCTGACCAATGTGAATTATCAGGTTTTAACTCCCCTACCTTCGTGAGTCCTCACTTGACGCAGATTCTGCCATTTAGATTAGTAGACTCATTGGAATTCTTTTGAAACTGCGGGGCCACGAGAATTTTAACTGCAAACTGTCGATTCAGGGTTGCAGACGGCGGAGATGTTCTTTGACGGACTACGTGAATCGGAGATATAACCCTCGCTTAGGAGAATACATACACCCCTGGAAAGCATTCCGCTTCGGATGACATCTCAAGTTCCCCGCGCATTCTCACCGAGCCAACGTTGAACCCGGGATCCCCGGACTGCCGAGACTGCCGAGTGATAGTGCCGTGGGATCATTTTCGCTTTTTGTCCAATTACGATGATCCACGGCAACGCGGGTAGGTATGTACTGACAACTGGCTCTGGCTCTCCTTGCGGCAAGACAAGGGCTTACTCGCAAATTGAAAGCCGACCCTATCTTATTCACTCTATGTGTTTCCCCCATATGCTCTAGACCTAGTGTTAAAGTTTACCAAAGGAATGCCACAACACAAGCCTCTTCGACTCCATCCCTTCACCGTCTGCGTCCTCGCACTAAACTGTCAAGCATGGGTGCAACGGATACTGGATTCGGGTCTGTCATCGCTTGTTCCCCGCCTTCAGCCATGGTGCTAGGTTTACTCAATTTATTCTCAGTAAGTGGTGTCTTAACACCACTAGTGCAACACTGACGGATTTTATCATCAGTTCATAATGTCTTTCCTTCCCCCTCTCATGTCCGGCCCTCTTAACCGTTGGAGGATGTAAGAAAGCCCCCGTCATTTTTGGAAATCCTCCAGTACCAATACTTTGCTATACAGTACAGGTCCAGAAGGCTGTCCCTCTGTCGATTGTTTGGACGGTAGCTTGTGCCACATGTGGTGGGTTATATCTTCCTTCTCCCCCCAACCAGGGCCGACCCCATTAGATGTCTCGATCGCGATTTCCCTTCTACGGACACTGCGTGGAATGAAGACCACGTTCAAAGAAACTGATCGGTGACCGAAATTGACTCTGGAATTGCACCAAGCTCTACTTACCTCAACCTCAAGACTCCTTCGTCGCGTCATGGTCATCTCTGTTAGGAACGGCTGTGCTACTAGTCTTGCTTCGATAGGAGCCATGCTCGGCACCATAATTATTCCCTACAGCACAAGTGCGTCCACCTTCTCGACCACTTCTGAACTTCTTAATCCAAAATCTAACCTCTCCTCGGTATTCTCCTATATGCTTGCTCCATTGTATCTTCTGTCCTTGCTCTCGAACTTAAGCTTCCGTGGATCTGGCAAATCTGGAAGCCGGACATGGTCTTCCAGCAGGAACAACAACACCGCTGCCAGTGGGAGCGTCGTCATCAACGGTATTTGTATGTACCGCTCACCCCACGAACTCCTCTCGTATTGACGGGTGCTCTCACGATACAGATGTGCTCCAGACCACCATCATTACCAACTACCCTACGACTGCAGAACGCGAGATGTCGATAAGCAAGGGGCAGGAAGACGATGGGAGTGTGCATCAGAACGGTGCGAGTAGGTTCCGCTCGCACCAAATCCATTTTGGTGCCGATTCTGTCGTCTGAGCTTAAAGGCTGGAACAATTTGAAATAAAGGTACAGGGGGTCATCAGCCTACATTATCACAGAGCTGTGGCTTAGGCTGGTTGATGGCTGGGAGGGAAACTAACGGTGTCGACAGACTCGGACAGAGGCAACAACTCATACCTCATTTCGCCATGTTGTAGTCCTTGATTCGAAATGAAAACTTCGTTCCGACTTTCTCTAGCCGCCAATCGATTTGGGAACGTCCGCTTTGCCAATCCAATCGGCGTCACGTTGTCGCGCACCAGTCACGTTCACGTGGGGTGACGGATCGCGTATAGCCCAAAAAAAAGCCCTCCATTTCCGCCTCTCTAACTAAACATTCCCCGCACCCTCCCCTGCACACTAACACCCTCAAGCTTCACCTCTTTCATACCCGTCTCGCCGCCCATCCGCCATGCCTCCACCAGCCCCTTAGCCTCCACAGGCTTCACACCGCTATCCCGCGTCCCCACCGTAACATGCAGCCGGGTGTGCACCGATTCGGGGAGCGCCGTTAGGAATGCCTGCGCATGCCCCTCCGCAGAGCCCTCAGACGCCGGCTGCACGTCCTCCACCGTAATCGCCATCACCCGCTCATTCCACAGCACACTCCCCAGTTTCAGGCGGAACTCCTGCTTCGCCCCCGCAGCGGCGTCCGTCCCGAACGTGTCCAGCGCACGACACTTCTCCCAGAGCTCCCCGCTCCCCGCTTCCTTGTTTGGCCCCTCCAGCGATTTCGAGTGCACGATTGTAACATGCGGCCGCTCCGCCACCCGTTTGTCCCTAATCAACTGCGCGAGGAAGGCCGCGGCGCCCGCGTCCGCCTTCAGGGGCTCGGTGAGGACAGCGGCGAGATCGAGAGCAGGGAGGAACCCGTAGTACCGCGGCGGCTTGACCTTCTTCTGCTGCTGTGGCGGCTGCGTCGCCTCCCGCCCCTTGCCCTTCCCATTCGCACTTGCATTCGCCTTCTTCCCCGCCGCATCCGCCGCCACCGCCGCATACTGCTCCCCCTTCTCCACACCCTCCTTCACTCGCTCCTCCATCGGCGCCGGGACCACCAATACCCGCACGATGCCCGCCACCGCACGCTGCACGGCCCCCGCCAGCCCCTCGCCCACGCGCATCTCAATCACGTCGTCCACCTCGTCCGGGGCGAGCGCCTCCGCGCTGTGCAGGAACCGCCAGATGATGCGCTCGTGGTGGTCGTTGCCGTTGTTGTCCTGCTGCGTCGCGTCAGCGGGACCAGAGGACGCGCGCAGCGTCTGGTGGTTTGCGCCCCGCTGCGTAACGCGCGCGGCGCAGATGCGGTGGACTTCGCCCAGTGTGGGGAGGTCGTCTGTAGCCGCAGCCGCATCGCTTTCGCTCTTCTCCTTGCCTTTGTGGGAGGGACTGGATTTGTCATTGGAGAAGGCCCAGTTGAGCGCGACGAGCCGCACGCGGGGAGTGCGACCGGTTGTGGCGGCGCGCAGCCCTGAACGGTGCATGCGGAGGTGGTTATTCCTGTGAACAAATCACTTAGTCGATGGCGCCGACAAGAGGAAGTATAAAGTGGAGGAGGATGGGACGTATTATGCAAAAACACATACTTGTCTGCAATAACGACCTCCTTCTTCCCCAGCAGGGTCGTCACGTTCTTCAAGAAAATCGGAGCAGGCTAGTGGAAAAGGAATGAGGGACGGTTCTCCAAGGAAAGAGAAAATTGCTTACCTTCTTCGCGCGCACATCGTCGCTCTGGGTATGTCCCCACGTCGGCCCAAAGATGTGGAGTAAGGCGACAGCGAGGGCCGTCTTCCCGCACCCGGGCACCCCCACCGGCACGATGATCGTCTTCCCCCACGCGCCCGTCACCCCCTCTCCTGCCTTCTGCTCTCCTGCGCCCGCTGCACCACTACCCCCACTCTCCCCACTCCCATTCTCGCCCCGATTCGACGGCCCCCGTGGATCCTTCGCCTCCTCCATCAGCTTCACCCCCTCCGGCGTCTTCAGATACTCGAGGAAGCGCTCCCGCGACGCGATGATGCCCTTGTTGTTGTTAAACTCCGCAAAGAGCTCGGGCTTGTCGCGGATGGCGGGGATGACCCAGCGGACGTAAGCGCGCGTCTCGGGGCGGCGGAGCTTGTGGGGCGAGATGGCGGCGTAGGACATGCCTGCCGGCTTGGGCTTCTTTCCTTTCTTGCCCTTCGCGGG
This sequence comes from Mycena metata, assembly GCA_029378385.1. Taxonomy (NCBI): domain Eukaryota; kingdom Fungi; phylum Basidiomycota; class Agaricomycetes; order Agaricales; family Mycenaceae; genus Mycena; species Mycena metata. Next base: position 161,331 of record JARKIB010000064.1, on the reverse strand, counting down.
AGCGTCTACGTCTCTTGTCAACTCATGCCGAATCGGAGGAAGAAAGGAAGCAGTAACAAACCTAAGGAGATCCCCTTCGCCGCCGCGGCTTTCTCCTGCTCGTACAGCCGCAGCAGCGTCTTGGTCACCTCGCGCCAGTCGCGGTACATCATGTACGGCTCGTCAAATTTGACCTTGAAGAAGAACGTGTCGCCCGCCTTGTACGGTGCCTTCCCCGGCTCCTTGGCGACATGCGTGCGCACGACGAAGCCCTCGACGGCCTCGCCCTCCCAGGAGCCCGTCTCGCCGCATTTGGCGGTGAACTCCTGGACGGCGGCGATGGTGGGGAGGGTGATGGAGGCGGTGCGGATGAAGCCCCACTCGGTCGCGAAGGCGTCGACGTCAGGCTGGGGGAGGGTGTGGAAGGTGGAGGTGGAGGTGTTGAGACCATGGAGGTGCAGGCCGGTGAGGTGCGGCGGGTAGGGGAGGACGTGTTCCTCGAAGGAGTCGTCGCAGAGCTGCGGCAGGTCAGCGGCGACATTCAAGGGAAAAGGCGGAACGTACCTCAGCCACTGCTGTCCAATTGTTCTCCCACAGAACGCCCGCGAGATCGGCCTCCGTCTTGCCCTTTTGCTCAAAGTATTTGCGGAGCCAGCCTTCGCCTGCCTGCGCGTGGCTGATGGACTGGCCGGGCGTTGGTCCCACAGAGTGTTTCGATGTGACGACGAGCTGTGTGGGGGTGAGGGCAGCGATGAAGATGATACAGCCGTTGGACTTGAGGGAAAGCGTGTATGGCGGAGCCGTGTGTTCTTCAAGGGCGGGCCACTGCATTTTTGGTTACTTGGTATCACAGGAATGAAAGGTAAATACACACTGTCGTCCACGGTACCTCCCCAATGTTAAAAAACTTGTCGTACCCTCTAGCCACAATGCGATACTCCTGCTCCTTACTCTCATCATCCTTGGGCAATTCGACAGTGAAGATTCCGCGTGCGAGGGTAGGGAAGGGCGACGGCACATCGTAGTATTTGAACTCGTCCATCTTCCAGCTCCGTACTTTGATATCTGCATTTGCCGGTGCTGCATACACGGAGGACTTGATGAGCTTGCTGTTTACCGCCGAAATTTCGTGGAGTTTTGCCACAAGGGCAGAGTCGACGGGGACGACTGGACGCGCGGTCGAGGAGGCCATTTTGGATTCACGATGGATGGAGATCGATTATAAGGACAACCAACTCCTGACAAAAGTGACTCGGAGCAAGGCGAGTCAGAACGATCTTGCGACGACCGGAATATCGGAACCGCCAATCAGTTTTCGACAAGGGTTCAATACGAACGAGAGCGCAGGAACTTGGAGAGAGCCACCAAAGTAGCTGGAGATGGTGCACGACGGCAAAGGTAAGCGCGTAGTTTGGTCGTGTTGCGCGCGTAAGGCGCTTGCGCCTTCGGCCGAAAATGGCCGACGCCCTTTCACTAAGAGTTTATCGAGGCCTCCATTGGGCCTCAAGAAGTAATCTGAAAGGTAGGGATATTGTTCAGGAGCACTTTGAGTGATGATTTGATACTCATGTTTCGAAATTGAGTGGTATTACAATATTTTCCGCGCCAGCGGCGACAAGGGTTCATCCGTTTGAGTCGGAATAGCAGGACCACTCAGGGAAGCGGTCTGAGAGACTCATGAGCTCGATGTGGGTCCGCAGGTATGTGCAGAGACACTTTTGAGTGAACATTCAATCCTTCAATGCAAAAGCGAGGTTTGTTTCTCCTCGAGGTTGCCGTGCGCCTGGCCGCGGGTAAGAGGAGATGTTCCCAGCCCCTGGGGCGAGTGGACAGTTCTTTTTGGGTGGTCAGCTTTTTTATTGCATTTGTCGAGTACATTTCTTCTTACATGCGAGTCTGAATTAATCTAACGCCCAGGTGCAGGCTCCAAACAGCCTCGAGGAAGAAAAATGCACGAGTGCAAGCAGGCAGTTCAAGAGGTGAGCGATAGTAAAGTTGGTGACACAGACCTGCCTTACAGCTAAACCAGAAACGATAGACGTTTTTGATGGGCGATGAGAGTTCGGCTAAAGCTGATGCGAGCTCGCGTCGAGCATAGCCACAACCAACCAACGCCGCTCCATACCTCCACTTGTTACCTACATTGTCAGGGAATCGAGGGGATACACTGGTTGAGCAGAAGGAACTTAGTGCTATATTTTGTGGAGGTTTTTGAATGCGAGGCTCGGAGAAAATAAAGCGCGCTATGCTCGGCCCGAACTCTGATCAACTTTAGCCGAACTCTCATCGCCCATCAAAAACGTCTATCGTTTCTGGTAGTGTTGCCGCAGATTGAGTCGAGTCGAGCCGGTGTCACCAACTCGTCTCAACTCGATCAACCGAGTTGAGCCGAGTTTTGATCGAGTTGAGACGAGTTGGCGTTCCCATCAGTCCCACGGGCCCAGTTTGGAGCGACGCGTCAAGAAAGGTGGAGAAAGAGGGCAGGGGAGGTGTAATTTGAAGGCCTTGAATGCAACACTCTCAAGTACTTCAATTTAGGGAGTTTACCCGTTCTTTTCCAATTTTTTGGCGAGTGAAACTACGCAGTTCTCCGGAACTATCTAATTGAGGTGCTAAAATGCTCTGGAAAATTTCGGGAGGCAGTTTCATCTTCAAAAGCGCACATAATGTTTTTTAGGGCGGCATCTGAGCTTCTAGGATGTGCCTATGCCAGAAAATCATTCTGCTGGCTGCTTTTGATGAAGCCTGCCAAAATTTGTGGCGGAGGGGAAGATGTTGGCATCAAGTTGATCAACTCGACTGACACCGGTATGTAACTCGACTCGGCTCGACCAGTCGAGTTCAACAACTCGGCAGGCGAGTCGAGCTCAATATCAGATCTAACTCACACCGACGGCAACACTAGTTTCTGGTTTAGCTGTAATTGCCATCACCTGTCAGAGGGGGGGGGGGGGGGTATGTAAGCATCCGCATTTGGTTTTACCGCCAGTTTTTCACTGTATGCTCCGTTTCTTCACCCCAACCTCGCCTGCTGATTAGTGCCACATGAATAGTGAATTTATCTCAATTTTTTACCGCCATTTGCGTGCACAAATGTACTTCTGGTTTTGGCGGGTGGGAACCGGTGAGGACATGTGTCAGCGTCATTGTGTGATCTCGTCTATTTTTGTCGGGAATCGCCGAACACATCACTCCATCAATATAGTTATTAAATCTACTGTGTTCCCAGCTCCGAAAGATAAAATATTTTGAGGCGCCATATCGATACATAATATGCAGAAATGGGGGGGTAGCCAAGATTTGGGAGATATCGGACCCAAGTGGAAGTCGCAGTGGAAAGTTGAGGAATTAGCAAAGGGAAAGTCGGCCGCGGAGCTCGGACATCCCGATTTGGGGGGGTTGTCAAAGAGGTCTGTGTCAAGATCACTCTGATCGCTCACCTCTTGAGGCAGTTGCAGAACGCGACGAGAGTCAGAATTCAGAAAGACGCGTCACGCATTGTTGGTGTGTGTTGAGAATTTGATTTGTTCCCACGCAAGAACATTTGCCGTTCGGACACATAAGTCCGACCACCTGGCATTGACCACGCCATCAGGAAAAAAAAAAAATCTGGATGGCGTAAGCATGTTATCTTGTCGCCGTCATCAAATTTCGCCGCTCTGCACTTTGTCTGCACTCGCTGCAAGGGGGAATCGGCATTAAAATTTCGGATGGGGGGAGGGGGGGGTCTGGGGAAGGCCGAAAAAAACTTCTCCCTATAAGGTATGGGAGGGAGGAAAAAGGCTGGGAGAGGCATGGGAGAGCCCCTAGTAAGTGGTAAACACACAAATCTGCTTCCCACTCACCTCAGAAGGTGTTGAAGTAATAATTTTAGCCAAGTTCAACCCGAAGTGGTTCGTGGGTGGTCTTGAGTGGGGCCAAAAAAAATCTGCAGGTTTACTTGAGGCCTTTATAGCACCTCAGATGGTTCTGTGGAAGATTATATGTTCCTTAAACATTGAAATTGAGTGGTTAGTAGTTGGCCGAGGCGGCTTTAATAGGCGGCGGGAAGCCCGGGAGAACGGCCCGGCGCTAGGGGCGGGAAATACCTTCCCTATATGGAAGGAGGGGGGGGGGGGGGGGGGGGGAGTCCTGCTAAGGCTGAAATTTTTTTTATCGACCCCACGTCTTATTTTCGAATCCCGATTCCCCCTTGGCTCGCTGCAAACCTCCCTTCAACTTCCTCTCTTCTGCCGAGCCCTGTAATTAGTCCTATTGGGCAGCCTAATAATGGTCTGGGTTGGCGGAAACCTTGGCTTTGAGCCTTGCCTCTCGGGTAGAAGCTTTCCCACGGTTCAACCGCGGTTCGAAATATTCCAATCGACTCGCTTCAGAGAAGGAAATTCAAAGTTGGGTTGAACAATCGATGCAGGACAAGGGTATATTTGAGCTGTGAATTGCAGCTCAGCTACAGTATATTACCGCAAGTGATGGCCTGTATTTCTAATTCCAGCTTTTGATCTCAGGCGGAATCGGCACCAAAGTGGATTTGTTGCGAGCGAAACCCATCCGCGCCGGTATCCTGCTTCTGGTGCACACTCCCATCGTCGTCCTGTCCTTTTCTCGTCAGCTCCATTTCGGACGCCGTAGGGTCGTTAGTGATGTGGGTAGCATGGTGCACCTCTGTATTGTCAAAGCGCCCGTCAATACGAGAAAGGTTCGGGGGCGTGAGGTGTACGCACGGATACCTTTGATGACGACGCTCGCATCGCTGTTGTTGTGCCTGCTGGAAGACCATGTCCGGCTTCCAGATTTTCCAGATCCACGTAGCCTCAAGTTCGAGAGCAAGGACAGGAGATAAAGCGGAGCGAGCATATAGAGGAATATTGAGGAGACTATGAAGACGGTTAGATTTCGGATTAGGAAATTCAGGATTGGTTGAGGAGTTGGACGCACTTGTGCTGAATGGAATGATTATGGTGGCGAGCATAAATCCTATCGAAGCAAGACTGGTAGCACAACCGTTCCGAATGGAGATGACCATGACGCGACGAAGGAGTCTTGAGGTTGAGGTGAGCAAAGTTTTGGTTCAATTAGAGTCAATTTCGCTCACCGATCAGTTTCTTTGAACGTGGTCCTCATTCCACGAAGTGTCCATACAAGGGAAATCGCGATCGAGACATCTAAATGAGGGTCAGCCTGGTTGGGGTGAGAGGGAGGATAAACCCACCGCAAGCGGCGCAAGTCACACTCCAAACAATCGATAGAGGGACAATCTTCTGGACCTGTATATCTATTGGCACTGAAAGAGTCCAACAATCACGGGGATTTTCTTACATCCTCCAAGGTTCTTACATGTCCAACGCCGCCGAACATGAGAGGGGCAAGGAAAGACATTATGAACTGACGCAATAGGACCCGTCAGTGTTGCACCAGTGGTGTTAAGACGCCACTTACTGCAAACAAATTGAGTAATCCCAGCACCAATGCGACAGTGATGTTTTTGGATCTGCCAACACATCCAATGAGTGTGAGGACTAACAATTCAGTTAAACTTACACGCTGTAGAAGCGATGAATCAAATATGTGTTGACGATCAACCCAGCTGTGGCATTGACAATAATATATCCGGGGCTCTATTGTTAATAAAATGGCCAAATGAGCAAAGGGCGTGCGAGACTGGAGGAGACTTACAGCCCAGATCTAGAATTAGCCATGCGCGTTGAAAATAAGTTTCTTTTGTAAATAGAGCTGGACGCACTTCTGTCGCGAGCGTTGCAACATCGCCTAAGTGCAACGGTCAGCCAGAGCACTTCTTTTTACGAGAGAGGAAATCCGACTGACCCCAGTGGGTGACGGTAGGCTATATATCGATCGAAGCGGAGATCAAGAGAGTGACATGAGGAAAAAATGATACGCATACCAGGTAAATTTCAGCATATTCACCAACAAGCGCAGCACAGCAGAGGAGGACAAGTGTAGCCACCAGACCCCTTCTGAGCGGTCCGTCGTTCGGGGACTCATAGAAGTAGCGGTAGGCCTAAAATTGAAATGAGAGAGGGACTTGTAGGACTAGGTTTCTTCTTTCCTGCGCAAAGGCCACTCCGGTGAGGAGGGATGCGAACCATGTCCCTATTAGAGCACACCTATTCAAGTGGTCAGCATGCCTGAAGGCAGGGAACAAAGCGCGCGATGACAGACCCGAATCCAATATCCGTTACACCCATACTTTAGAGTTAGTGCGAGGACGCAGACGGTGAAGGGGTATGAAATCGAAGAAGCTTGTGTATGACATGCTTTTTAAAATGTTGAACAGTATTTATCCGAAAGGGAAAGCATATAGGAGAACACATAGGTACTAGGTTCGGCTTTGAATTGAATTCTTCGCTTCCGTGGAAAACCTGAAGCTTGAAGATGAGCCATTTGCATTCAATGCAGAACCAGAACCATTTCGATGCAATGACAACACGGAGGGACCACGTAAGTATAAAGCCTCTTCTTCCCCCCGGTGTGGCTGTGGATTATCGTCGCAGGAGTAAAGAGAAATCCCACGGGCCACCACCTAGTCACCATCACTCTGTTGTCCGGCAGTATAGCTAGTTATGGGCAAGGCCAATTGATTCCATTGGCGGGAAGAGGGGAAAATTAAAAATGCACAAGAGATGTCACCCAAGCCTGGACGCCCTGTCATTTCGAGGGGTGTGTATGTATTCCTTCCAAGCGAGGCTCCACTTTTCAGTCGCATCTCCCGGATGACCAGGGATAGCGGAAGTCGAACTGTCGGGACTCTGCGACGAAAGATGACAGCCTGAACGCCGTTTAATAATCCAAGTGGACCGTTAATATCTCCGACCTTCTGAGACTCTAAATTCAGTTCGCAATCATAGATGTTCTGAACTTGAACAAGAATTATTATACTCAGTTTATTCCAATTGCCCTGATATAAATTTATCTGCACGAGGTAAATTTTATCTGCATGAGGCTACTCTCGACGGAAATATCAGCGGCAAATCGGCCGGACGGTGGCGGCATAAATTTTCTATCTAACTGCTCGGATGGTTGCCACAGGAGTATTGGTCACAGATTCCCGCGCAGCCGGTGTTTATTCACGCCTTCTTGTCCCGACTGACCGACGTCCAAGTGATCGGACCTGCAAAACGCCATTACAGTCGGAACGGAGGGATTCAGTTTTTGTCCCTCCGCTCAGCCAACCTCAACTTCTCGACGTCAAGTTCAAGTTCCGACCAAACCCCCCGATCTGGCACCTCATAATTCTGAGTTCATCTTGAGTTCATCCCCCTCACGATCTCGGGACCACGCTTCGGGAATCAGATTTGAGGTCATCCATGATCCATCGCCTCACGAATTGAGACAGACACCTGCATGATTTTGAACTTGTTGAAACTGGACTCAGAAGAGGCCAACCTGAGATCAACAACGACCGCGGGTGGGTTGACGGCGGCATCGCATCGGCTCACGTCGGTCAAGCGTCGGTTAGTCGGTTGCCGGATCATCGCATGATGCTACCGGGGATGGCCGGATTTGGCGGGGGCCGGCATCCACGGCATGTTCAACTTCTTTTCAAGAACTGTGTGCTAGGAATTTCATCCGCAGTGGCCCAGAACCCGACTGCGTGAGGAAAGAATGCTAAGTGGTAACTACGTGAAGCTCTGGAATCATGACTCCGAACTCAGGGTTAAAATGGAGGCAGCAGTATCCGACACTGCTGCCTCCATTTTCCATGGAATGAGAGTGGTGAGAGGAAACGTTAAGAAAACATGTGATTTGAGCAGCGTGGAGCAACTGAGGAGTAAATTAAAGAACAGGACCATTAGGGCCCAGAACGAGCGGCTCGCAGGAGGTCGTCTGGGTCCAGTCCGAGACATTGTGAATGGTGACCTCGATGACTGCCAGAGTATCATCGGTGATGATTGTTTTCGCTTTGGTCCATCCCTCAGCAATGGGAAGGCGCTCCTCGCGGAAGAAGATGTTCACGAACCTAACGGAAATAAATCATTGAGGCACGACAAGAGAGCAGTCAACACGCACTTCTTGGGAGCAACGCCCGTAGTGGGGTCGCCGAAAATGCTGAGGTACAGTCCGGACTCGCGGCTGCGCAGGATAAACTCCTTTCTCGTGTTGACCAACAACGGGTTGTTGGCGACCGAGTCCGCAAGACGCTGCTTTTGGACGAGACCGGCCGAAGCGGGGTCGTAGGTGTCCTTGCCGGGGTTCGAGTTGGCCAGTGTCGAGAATGTGGTCTCGTTGAAGTGCACGTTGTCGCCCGAACCATCCCCAAAGTCGTTCCGCGAGATGGAGGCGTCGTGCTCGACGATGTTGTGGCTACTGAGGGCCGCGAGGGTCATCTGAGTGCCGCTGAGAAGGTCGTCCCCGGTGAGCCGACCGAATTTCGCAGCGACGAGGATGGCATCCCAGTTGACGTTGAACCCCGCTTGAAGACACAATCAGAGCAGACTCAAGATATGTGGCGAACTTCCACCTACCAAGGGCAGCGTTCATGATCCCGGGGACCGTGAGATTACGGCCGTCGCGGGGAAGGTATCCGTGGTTGGCAAGACTGGATGAACGAAGGTAGGTCAGTCAAGAGTCGAAGGACTGCACGATAAACGACTCGCGTATTCAGCCCAGGGCACGGACCCCTCAAATCGGTGGCTGTGGATGCAATCCACTGGTATTTGTTGGCCAAATCTGGCGTCGCCGTCGTTTGCGAGGCGAAGAAGACCGAAGCGACGACGAGGGAGGAGAGCCGAAGCTGCATAAGTGGCGAGGAAATTGAGATGCAGGTTCAAACATTTCACCTTCCTTATATTCGATGTTCAACATCAGATTGACTTCCGGTGAGGGAAAATATGCGACGTGGGTATGTAATCGAGGATGCCTGTACGATGGATGCCACGGACATGCCATGGAATAACTCAGTAACTGGCACTGGCAGTTCCCCGGCCGACACCTCAATCCATTTTTCGGAAAAGTTGCGGAACACTTCACCAAGCCTCAAGGAGGGTTCCAATCCGCAACTTGCCAACCCGGTTATTGACATCGAGCTGCCACTTGTCAGCGACCCCAGTATTTGAATCTCTGACTCGGATATTCGGCCAGCAAGCGCGTGGTTGGCGGTTCAACCATGTGCTGGCACTCCAAAAAAAAAGAAAACCCCCACGTTACGGCGGTTCGGCCTCCGAGGAGTGGCTGGTTGAAAATTACTTTGAGTTCCGGGTAAGCTTAGATTTGCGCAGCGTTAATTGACTGAGATTATTTTCGAACGCGTTATCATACTCCCCACCTGATAAACGCTCAAGCTCCGGGCCCGGATACATAAGTGAGTTCGAGATTCCGGGAGTTTGCCCATGGGCATGGGCGGAGTGACATATACTCTACCCAGATTATCGTCGAACGCATAATCACAAGTACTCCCCCCCTGACATGCGCGCATCCTGGTACCAGCCGAGAGCGGGCCGCTCAAGGCTTTGATGTCGAGCCGATGCTGCACGGCCCGAGGCGGCTTTGGCTTAACTGAAGCTGCGTCAGCAGCGCAAACCTCCATTCCAGAGGTCCCTCGACGACTGTGCGGTTTCGTTGCTACTAATAGCATGAGGTGCATCCGACCTCCACCTCCATCTACCTACTTAGCACCCTGATGAACTGTTGACTTGATGATATCACTCGAACTTTCTCGACCACCGGAAAGGGTCGAAAAATTGTTACCGATGCCCCAGAGGCCAGAGGGTACAAATAACAGGACGGCCTCCTTTAAGTTAATGTAAAATCATCTTCGGCCAACTCATTGGAAAGATCCAACCGGCGGGACAAAGTTCCAATGTAACGGCGATAACGAGTTCAGCATCCCCCAAGTGGGTTTCCCTTCACAAAACATGTTGGCGAGGTCGAATAAATCTCGAGGTTCTATCTGGTCCGACTGCTTATAAGCATTTTAACCCTTCATTGACGGAGAGATCCAGAGTTCAAAACAGTCGCGCAGTTGAAAAATGAACGCTCTAAACACAACCAGAGTAACTCCCGGAAATCAAATTTGGGCATCCGCCCATATCTGTATCTCTCATCAGGATTGAAGTCGAACTCGAGGAATCATGGGTATCACTGACTTTTGTTCGTCGGGCAATCAACGGGATCGTCGCAGCACCGGATGCACGCGCGTGGGCCGGCGGGTTCTACAATTTCAATGTAGTGATTATAGCTGCGGGCGGGCGGTTAGCGCATCGTACCTGCAGAAAAAAAAACACGGCATACCCTTGACAGATAGACCCCTCCGGATTGCCATGGCCTTTAACACCACCGCTCGAATCGTACTGGCCCCCATCGTCCTCTGAATTCAACTGGCTGAACCGTCCGGGTCGAATACATCCTGTCACTGACGCCCTCGTCAGTTGGGTCTCGATTGAAGTAGTGGTGTAGACGTCGACTCCTTACATTGAACGTATCTCTGGCCATTCTTCCCCTTGCCCTCCGCGAACTCGACGTGGCTCCAGAAGTCGGGCGGGAGCTCTCCTTGGTGATCTGAATAGCCACCCTGTGAGGAGCAGTATGTTTTCATCCCACCCTGGTGCTCGCTGTCCCCGATGTTTGTATGCGGATCCCTAGATCAGAATTGTGGAATCAGCCCGGTCCGCGAGATGAATCCAAAAGACATAATAGATACCGCGGCATGATCGTACTGAATGAAAGTCAGAAAAGGTCGAGGATAGGCGAGGATTGAAGAACTTACCAGAACTTATCTTTGCTGTAGATCGAAACATACCAGCGTGACGAGAAGGATGCGAAGCATTTTGAGGATGGGTGACGAAGGCGAGGTGGTGAGGGGAGGAAAGAAAGCAGGGAATGAGTGTCAGCCACCTGCTTACAAAAATATGTCCGGTGGCTGACAGCTAAGGCAATTGATGCGAGAATAATCACCACGCAATCATCCGCTCTTTTCTTGTGCATGCTTAATCCAACGTTGGACTGCTGAGGTATACGCGCGCGAGAAAGCTGCGCACAGTACCCACGCGTAGCGACACGTGACCGCGTTTAATCAGAGACGACCGCATCATTCCCACGGATGACTCGAACACCACTCTGATTCATACCACGATGAACGATTCGAAGGTCCTCAATAAGGCGGAAGGCGCACTCTTTGGGTCCGCCCTAGGAGACGCCATTGGAATTTACACGGGTATTTACTTGCGCTTGGTATCATCCCTCAACCATAACCTCGAACAGAATTCATGACTGAGGCCCAAGCCGTGGAGGCCTACGGACCCTCTCTAAATATCACCCTCGTTCCACCCGAAACAAGGCTGCACAACGACACCCACCGCTGTATGTGCTGCTTCAGTACTGAATTCGGCAAAACTAACTCCGAGCCATGTCAACCCTCAAGGCCGTTTTGAAAGCGTAGGTGATATTGATTATTGGGTATTGTGGAGTCCTGAGAATCCAATCTAGAGAGCGTGGACCGACGATACCGACCATGCCATCTTGATCATGCTCTCTTACTTGCGACAGGGAGAATTGTCGCCAAACGATTTTGCTACTCGACTGCACTCGTGGTACGTGAAACACGTCGACGTGCTGCGGATTCCATCAATGCTCAATGTACGGGCAGGTGCACCCAAGGTCTCCGAGTACTGGATCGACTTCCTATGGGACTCGGAAGTGCGGCCCTCTTGTAATTTATCGTCGCAATAGACCTCACTCACATTTCTTTCTCAGAGACCGTTGGCGGCGTCGTCTTCTCCCCCTCGTACACCGCAGACCCATCCGGCACCGCCCTCAGGCATTGGGAGAAGGGTGGCCGCAAAGTCGCGCCCAACGGCTCCCTCATGCGCACCACGCCGGTCGGCGTGATCTGCATCCGGAAGACTGAAGAGGAGACTTTTGCCGCTGCGATTCTCATGGGCGGAGTCACCCACGCAGACCCCCGCTGCGCGCTCTCAGTCGCCATCGTCTCCGCACTAATCCGCTCCCTTTGCCTCGAGGAGATTTCCGATCCGGCTCAAGTGCGCGCGGTCATTGAACGCGCCTGGGCGTACGTCGAACGCACGCTGCCGCCCGACCACGCCGCCCTGCTCGACCGGGCGGAGTTCGAGCGCCATGCGTACGCGGAGACGCTCGCCGAGCTCGTGCTGTGCGATCGCGAGATGGGATACGTGTACAAGTGCCTCGGCGCGGCGCTGTGGTGCCTGCGCCAGGTCCTCACGCGCCAGGAGACGTTCCGTTCAGCGATGACGACGCTCATTATGTGCGGCGGAGACGCCGACACGAACGGTGCCGTTGCGGGGGCGCTGATGGGTGCGCTGTGCGGCTATGAATACCTCCCGAAGGAATGGCGGGATGGGATGCGGCATGCGGACTGGTTTGGCGGCAAGGTTCAGGCTCTTTGCTGCGTGGCGGGGTTGCGGGATGCGGTTTATGACTCGGCGAGTGATGTGGACACGGAAATGGATGGAGGGAAGGGGTTCCTCACCGAGGAGCAGATGAAGAAGCGGGAGATGGGGATAATGGAGAAGATGTTGCTGTCGGAAAAAGAGCGGCGAGAGACGGCGGAGGCGAAGGTCAAAGCCCAAACAAAGACTTTTGGTTGGAAATCGTGGCTCTCAGGTTGAGAATCACTACTTTCCTAGTCGTTCCACCCCTTGCTCGTACTCGACGTATATCATGAATTCTTTCAAGGACCAGAGACGGGTCGAATCTGATTGAAGTCTGACATTATTACTGCTGTCATGACGCCGCTGCGTGTTTTCTAATTTGCCTCCAGACGGTGTAGAAGTAGCCCACGGTTGGGAAAGGATCTTGGAAATTGATGACTGGAGGTTCGGTTCCGAGAGCGTGCCTGCCGATCGGGCAAAGGGAAAGTGCCGCCCCCGTGCCGCCACTGACGCCCTTTGCCGCCCGGGGCGTCAGTGGGGCGTCAGTGGGGCGGCAACGCAGAATAAACCGTGTGAAGGTGAGGTGAGCGGCGTTAGTGCAGTGGTAATTTGCGTGCCGGAGGGCACCAGAATGTATAAACTCCTCAATTAAATACACACAAGGGCGATTACATCAGAGGGACCGAAGTTTTTTTGTAAAGGGCGTCACCTTGGGGGCGGCAAAGTGCCTGTCGGGGGCGGCACATTCACTCTGAGGGGGCGGCAGGGGGCGTCACAGGGGCGTCACTGGGGGCGGCATGGGGGCGTCAACGGGGGCGGCACGGGCGGCAATGCGGGCGCCAGAAAAGTTGGGGGCGTCAATCTTCCTGCGTGACAGGGGCGTCAGTGTGTCACACGGGGCGTCAGTCTCAAATTGGGAATCAACTATTGCTCAATCATTCATCCACAAGTAAATTGCAATTCGAATACTGGGAGTCAATTGTGGATTTCAGGTTAGTCCGATCGTGAAAATTTACAAATATCTAAAAAAATATGGCCGCAACAGATTGAACAGAACTCAACCATCTCACTTATTTGAACTCAAATTGAATACATGGAGAAAGAGACCCCAATAGACAACTAACATAGTACAAGGGCTTGTTAACAAACGAAACTTGCCGCCCGTTGCAATACAGGCAGAATATTGATGTTCAATCAACCCCCGAGAAGCCCGAGAAGTAACCTTACTCCATGATACTTTGAAGTACATAGCTCGATGTAGACCACTGGATCCACGTGGGGATCCAAATGCATTCAATGGACCAGGGGTTGGTTGAGGAAAGGAACAGCAATTTCTTTGGTCAGCTATGCGGGAGTACCCAGGTTAGTTGAGTCCTATTCAATATTTCAGGGTCAGTCAGATCAGATTTAAAACTCACTGGTTCCTTCGGCAATCTCCCCTTCGAGCGTGGTCAGTCAAAAAGCACAAACTCGCAGTCAAAATATGGCATAAGTGGTTTTGCTCTCACAATTCGTACTTCAACCGTTGATTCTGTAAATGGCCGCGCAAGCTGTAGGTCAGAAGTATGAGAATAGAGGGTGTAAACTCGTGTGTGACATGACAACACCGACGCCCCAGTGCCAACTTTTTTGGAGGGCGTCAGTTTGTTGCCGCCCCCACCATCAAAGGGCGGCACGGGGCGGCAGGGGCGGCACTTTCACCGCGCCCCTGCCGATCTCGGCCAAGCCTTCTTTGATTCGACACATTTTCCCACTCAACGCCAACGCTCATGTTCTTCTCTTCCGCCCAGTCAAACCGCATACGGATTGCACCCTCCAGGCCGTGAGAGAGCTGCAAAAGATACTTAAAGTCCTTTCAACCTCTGCTTTACGTCAAACCTAACGACCAGCGATGACTCGGACTCACGCTCTGACGCTCAATGAAAAATTATCCAAAAGCGCCGACGGCATCACGGAGCCGACCTAGCAAAGCGCTCGTCTATCGACGTCGGAGGTCCTCCACTTTGTGCAAGCAAGGTCGAAGCCTCTACCTAAATGTAACCAGACGTAAAGAAGAATCATGATGCTCGTCCAACAGGTGCAAAGCAAAGAAGCCACGTTTTTCACAACGCTTTTCCGAGTCGTCTTCCCCCATGCCTCTGAATCGGTTGCTGGCCGGAATACCTGACTTCAGGGACGATATCGCGAACTGGAACACCGCATGGGAGGCACGGTTTTCATTGCTCCACTCAACAATCGGGAATTTGGACATATTGGTGGCGTCTTGTCCGCCGCCCCCTTCGGCACAAGAGGCTTTACTTCACAGCTACAACACGATGCGCAAGATTTGTCGGGTGCAAGAGCAGATACGCGTTTTGGCTGTTACAACCGTTTTCCAGCCCGACTTCTGCTGGAAAGGACTCGCGCCCGCGGAGGGAGAGGCGCATATGCTCGAGGGGCTTTTGCGTGCCTGCATGATGGACCCAAACGGGCCAAAATCGAGGATGTATACCTGCGATATCACTCTTGCGTCACTGGAGGTCGATAACGGCGAAGGTTTTCTCATTCTGTTGAAGAGATACGTTTCGGACGGCGAGGGAAGCGTCACGAACAGCCGCTGTGCATCGCATTTGCATCCCGGCTGGACCCGTGCAGCCGTCGAGCGACTCAAGAACGCCGGACACGCAATATCACTGCAGGCGCGAATGACGGTACGCGACCACTTTCTTTCTGAGTACCCAGACTATGTGTACGCATAAGAAGAAAACTCAGTATGAAACTTATAGCGGCGTTCGTGTATAACACTATCTCGTCCGTCATCGGAGCCCATCGACCGGAAGACTCGCGCACGCTTGATTGGGGGACTTTTCCGAGGACACCGGCTAGGAAAAAGAAAAAGTACACCATCGAAACCCCAAACGTGAGATCGAAATATCGCCTCGCGCGTGAATGCGAAGGTTGTCGAGAGGAAGAAAGGGTTGACGCACCGTTCGCAGTCTGCAAAAAGTGCAATGAGAGAATGTCGCGCAAAATCTACTACTGCTCAAAGTACGCCGTTCGCGCCCGTTGTGGGGTTCGTTGTTCAAAAGAAATCTCATAATAGGACCTGCCAAATGTTGGACTGGCCGACGCACAAGCGCATCTGCGGAAAAGAACTCACCTGCGCCATTATCGAGAATCTTACCCTCCACACCGAGTCGTCCGTCGTTGACGCGGTTTTCCTGTTGCGTCGCATGGGACCAACGCGCGAGGGATACACGCGCTCTCCCGCGCTTGTTCGGCAGATGCTATTCATCGACAGCAACCCCGGGCGCGACTACGTGTTCTTCTCGCCCACGGGGCCCCAACCAATTGGGATGCCCGAATTCCTGTCGCGCCTTTTCTTCCGTCTCGCCATGCAAACCGCGATGGCGACTGGCGACCCGGAATGCATCGCGGCGCTAATCGAGGTGATAATTCCCCGGTTGAGCGCGGAGCAAAGCTTCGTGGTGGACCAGCTTGTACAGGAATATGGGGAGGCCGGTGCGTCTGCGATAGTCGTCCCATGTCCGAGTCCACTTGCCCCATGCTAACTCGGTGGATGATCCAATTCCTGAATACTGAAACGGGAGCACAGTACATGCATGTTGCGAATAAACACCCTGAGGAGCCACCGTTGGAGGTTAGGCGTAAGGCTGTCACGGACCTCCGCGCATGGTGGGCATGCAGATACCCGTTAGTTCATTCGTCCACTTGTATCTGAGTATTAATTGACGTTCAATCTCAGGGCGGAGTCTTAGCCATCAACATTCTCTTCTGTTTGCTGAAGCCGCGATTTCACAAAGTTGTTGTGTATCGGCTTTTGTAATTGATTTCTTTCACGGCCCGCTGCTGCTGAGGAAGCCCTGAATGGGACGTATAACAAAATCCCAGCCACTCTGGAATATCTGTTCAAGGCGGACAACACTGCATCTCGTTCATGTCGTGCAGATCCGGAATTAGAGAAACAAAATTTGGGTTGAAGCCTTTGTAGATGCTCATTCTGGTCAACTACTCTCGACCATCGACTTGGTCAGCGCGCGCTTTAAGTCTCCCTCGTTCGTCTGATTCTGATTCTAATTTGGTGGGTAGATTGTAAATGCTGTGGTGCGTAGCATCGACGGCCCTCCTGTGGAAGACGCTAATGCTTCCTCTGACCAGTATCTGGTCCTAGCGGTAGACAAGCTTCCCCTCTCGGGTGACACAACGACGGGACCACGTCGTTTACCAACACCACGCAAGTAGGGGTTTAACGGCACTCATCGTTAGCGGGAACAATGTTGTGTCGTTCTACAATAAGTTGCAATCTGCCACCAACCAATTCGACAACCGCGCGGACCGATCCCTCTGGCGCCAAGGGCAACATCATCTCCTGGATCTTCATCGACCTCCTCAGGTATTGCATCAATGGATTCACGCCGCAACCGTGCCAATCCGACAGTCAGTCGCATTCCACCTCACCTCTAGTACCTCCCAACCACATGTTCCTAACTTGACTTCTGTTTACACCCCTCCAAGTCCGAGACGCGATAATCCAAGCAGACCAAACAGATCTGCCGACGCCGACAGATGCGTGCTTTGGACGTCGTTTGCGAGTCGTGGGCTGGACGTCCCGGCGATCGACTATACGGACGACTTTTAGTAATACTGTTCCGGATGGATGTTGAAACTTCCTTCGTGTGCGCCTTGGTACTTATGCTGGGTGAAATGGACAATGGGCGATTGTATTTAGGCTCGGGCCGATCTTCTGGGAATGATTTAAATGAACCGCACAATTCTGTTTGAATTTCGACCACAAAAAATCCAACTTGAACTAGGTTGAACTTGGGCGGCCCGGGACTCCTACCGAAATGATAATCATTATGTAAAGATAATCATCAAATGATAATCATCGCATGGCTTGCCATGTTTACCTGCGCTAATAAAACCTCTCTGTCCTGTTCCACGTCCGTCCAACTCCTCTTCTTGATGTTCGTTGCAATCGACGGAGGATATAGACTCGGGATGGGTATATTAGATCCACCACTTTGGAGCCAACTGCAACAAAGTGGCATTTTTTCTGACTGAAGTCCCGACTCTAACGGCCACCCTTCTCGTTACTGGGTCCCTCGAGACGACTAGTCTGACCCACATTTCACCGGCGCAGGTATTTTGTGCTGCTCCGCTCTCAGGATCCTGGGTGCTAATGAGCTTAATGAACCTGTGGAACGCTCTTTCTCCGCCAACACATAAATAGGGCGCCCATGCTCGTTCGTGGTTGCATCTAAATCCAGGGCAGAGTCAACATCGACATGCTGATTTACTCACGTTTTGAACTAATGTCTTCGCCGGAGCTCCGCCTAATCCCCCACACCTCACCCATATATAACATCTGCGTGGCTGAACGCCAAAAACAAGTGCCATGCCGCTTCTCTCAAGAGAATTTCTCGTGGTTACCGTCCTCATCGCTGTCCTCTTCCCTGGCCGGGCAGCAGCCAATCAATCTGCCAAATGCCTTGCCCTGCAAAATAGTCTTCATTTCGAGAACACCACAATCCTCAACGTCGCGTACATCGCCAAAGCAACCAACGTCAGCACACCAGGGATCTGTCAGTCGACAGCTCCAGTCACCTTTGCGCCCCTCTGTCGCGTTCAATTTCTTATAAATACGACGTCCACGTCCGCTGTGCATGCTGAAGCTTGGCTGCCCGATGTCTGGTTTGGTAGATTCCTGGGGCTCGGAAATGGAGGCCTCGGCGGATGTGCGTCCTGTAATTCATTATAAATGCACCAAACTCATTCCCTCAGGCATCGATTACGTGAACCTCGACTATGGGACTCAGCTCCACTTTGCGGCCGTCGGTTCTGACAACGGGCATGACGGCGGTGGCCCAACCGATTCCGGGGACGCTGATCAATTGCTCAACCATCCCGAAGTGATCAACGACTTTGCATTCCGTGCGGTGCACGTTGAGGCTGTCATCGGGAAAGAAATCGTGCGCGCGTACTACGGGACACCTGCCGCAAAATCATATTTTCTCGGTTGCTCCACCGGGGGGAGGCAGGGAACACAGGCCGCCCTCTTGTTTCCTGACGACTTCGATGGAATAGTCGCGGGCGCGCCGGCAACGGACTTCAACCACCTAACCATCTGGCAGGGTCTCATAAGCCACTATGTCGGCGCACCCATCTCCCCGGCCACTCCCTCTCCCAAATTCATCCCCCCGGCATTGATGAGCGTCGTCTCTGCAGAGATACTGCGGCAATGTGACGCCCTCGACGGGGTTATTGACGGGATTATCACGGAACCAGATGCGTGCGAGTTTCGTCCGGAGGTCATACAATGCACTGCAGGCGAGACCACGAACTGCTTGACACCAATTCAGGTGGAAGCGTTGAAAAATGTCTTTACTCCGCTCTTCGGGTTGGACGGACAATTGGTGTACCCGCGTTACGCCCCTGGCGCCGAGGCGGACCCCTTCGGGAACATCTTTGGCGGAGGTTTCTTCGTATTCAGTGACGTAAGTTGTCGTCCGTTTTGTCCCTCAAGTCAGACAGCTCCAATTAATCACCTGACAGAACTGGGCCCGTTTCACGATTTTGAACGTCACTGAATTTGACTTTTCCAACTTTAGTGTCGCTGTTACGCCGTTCTGGGACTCGATTAACCCGGGCGGGATCGCGACCTATAACGGCGACCTGTCGGCATTCCGCAGGCGGGGCGGGAAATTCTTCACGTATCACGGCCAACGGGATCCGGTGCGCGCTTCCAGTCCCAGATTCAACATCGCGGAATGGAAGCACTAATTTATTATGTACCAGATAATCTCGCCCACCAATTCAAAACGCGTGTACGACCTCATATCGCACACCCTCTCCCTTCCCTCTCTCGACGACTTCTACCGGCTCTTCATGATCTCCGGCATGGGGCACTGCGACGGCGGGGTCGGCCCGACATCGTTCGGGCAGGCTGCGGGCCTGAATCTCGTCAACACGTCGTCCCACAACGCCTTATTGGCTATGGTGGACTGGGTTGAGCGCGGAATCGCTCCGGACACGATCATTGGCACGGATACGAATGGTTCGACGCGCACACATTGCAGGTACCCCATGCGAAGTGTGTTCAATGGGAAAGTGTTTGTGTGTACGGCGTAGTTACTTAATTTTGACCGAGTCAATTATTCGTATTTCATATTTGAAGCAAGAGGTGGTTCCGAGTCCAAGGTTGAATTCCCAAGCAAGCCTGAGATTACATGCCGTCCTTCGTCGTTGCTTCGTCGGTGATCACCTACGTGGAACGAATTGCAAGGTTCGACTGTAACAAGATTTTATTCGATCCCTTTTGCAGACGGTTCTTGGCAACCGAGGCTATAGCTACCTCGTGCTTCAATTTTCCGAAGTTCAGAAACTGAAAAGGCCGGACCGGTAGCGGTCCGTCGTGACTCGACGCGGTGACCATCAAATAGTCACTCCGACCCCGAACCTTCATGACGAACTTCACGAACAGTACCGCCGCTGAGACGGAGTTCCTTCAGGGTCTTCCGATCCCACCACCGGGACAAATACGCGAACTTCTGCGCCTTCATCTGCCCCCACTGGCTCCCCTCTCGTCCACACTTTCTGCGATAACAAACGAGCTCGCGCGATACGACGCCGAAATTGCCGAACTCAAGACGAGGCTTGAGCAATTAGCCATTGAGCGCGCGGCTTTTCAGGCCCGTTACTCTGATTACACTGGCCTTCTTGCACCCATCCGTCGACTCCCATCTGAACTTCTCGTCGACATCTTCGGATTGTGTGGGGATTCGTCGCCGACTATCACCGACTTCAATGGGGTCTTTGCACCATTGCACACAGAACTGGCCCGCCTTGCTCATGCTCCCATTTTGACGCTATCGCAAGTGTGCGCCCGGTGGCATGGTATAGCTTTGGGCACGCCGGCATTATGGGCACGCATTGATTTGGAAGGGGCACTCTGGACTGCGCCGCATCGGTTCGAGGACATCATATCGCTGCTTCGATCCGTTCTCGAGCGCAGCGCCGACCATTCCCTCTCCGTGACAGTGACCAGCGAGGGAGGGACATCAATTCACGCTCCGGCATTGGACCTTTTGGTGCACCATTCGCACCGATGGCGGGAGGCTCAGTTTATTTGCCCATTCTCTGATCTCGCCCACTTATCTAGGCTGGAGAACAAACTCCCCCGCCTCCGTCACCTCGAGCTATTTTGTTGGGGAGACGACGGAGTCCTTGGCTTCAATATATTCAAAAACGCACCACGTCTCAAACGCGTGGATTTTTCGGGCAACACCGAAATCATTGGATCTGCATCTATTCTTCCCTTGGAACAGCTCACCGAGCTTCGCTGTGTGGAATGTATCGTGGATGTGGCGCCCGCCATTTTGGGCCTCATAAACCGTTTATCACAATCCGCCACCCTTTACCTCCAGCTGTCTGGGCAAGAATTGGAGGATGGTGTTGATTTTACAGTCGATGGCCCACCTGTCACATCTCATCTCGCGGTTCTTGTGCTCGAATTGTGCGACTTTGTACCCACATTTGCCGGACGAACCCTGGAAAAGGTTCTGGCATACATGATTTTGCCCTCTGTGACGGAAATCATGTTCGTAAACGTAGGGGACGATCCGCTACCGCCTTTGCCATGGCCACACTCGGCATTCATTTCCCTCTCCCAGCGCTCCTCTTTCCACGCCCATCTTCACCGACTAGATCTACAAAAAGTGGTCCTCCTCGAAGGGGAACTCCTCGAATCCTTGGCCGGCTTGTCGGCGTTAAAGGACCTCTCCATCGCCGATCATCCCTCTCTTTCGCTCTCTGGCAGTGTGGAACACGTCCTGATCACAGACACGCTGTTAGCGGCCCTTACGCGTCCCACCGACTCGCTCGGTCTGGTCCCCGAGCTGGAGATGCTCGAATGCAGCTCCATACTTTGTTTCGATGATAGCGTGTTGCTCGACTGTGTCACGTCGCGGCTTGACGGCACCCGCCGCTTTACTTGCCAGCTGGGGTGGCTGCCGGGTCATGCCCGGGACATCAACGCCGCAGTTTATGCGCGAATAGGAGAGCTGTCTGCGCAAAGCAACCTTGCTTTTTCGTTTCTACCGGCCCCGTAGTTTTGATGTAGAAAGGTATGCCTAGATTTTGGTTCTGACGGAGTTGGCTGAAGCGAGAGGTTTTGCTTCTAGAGTCCGATTTGTGTCTTTGTATGACACCCATAAAACATCAGCGCACATGTCCCTCACACCGCTCGTACGATTGACAAACCCGCCGGGGCTTTGATGCGCGAGCTTCGCAGGCGTCGCGCCGCGGAGCGTTACCTCGAATTGTTGAACCCCTGGGATGTGCGTGCCATGTCCCTGCTCTCCTGGTCTTTCCCCAGTACGACCCGGACCTCGAATAATGCCTGTGCGAGCTCATCCTGCCGGGTCCCGACGCATGAAATATGAAGCCCATCTTTAAGTTCCGGGTGAAATCATCGACCCTGCGTCGTAAGTTCTGCCCATCTCAAGTTCCGCCCACAAGCGGCCTACACAGACGGCACATTCCATACTGACCAACCACTCAAGACTTCATTCAAAACAACCTAAGCACGCAGTACTCGTCTGATGCGCACGACGTCCTCTCGATGCCTCATATGCTCTCCGCGAAACGTCACACAATGAGCTCATCTTCTTTGCAGCAGGGTCCGGAGTATTCAAGCAACGCAAAATTAACTCAATCCGAAAGAATATGTGTATAACCAGTGTATAACCGACCGACGCAAACGAGGTATTACAGGGGGAAAATGCTCAGAGTGTCCATTACTAGATCAATGCTGCGGCAAACAAACGAGGCATTCTACACCGTCAACGAGCATCCGGTTAGCTTTCAGAACTATCGGCTCTTGAAACCACACCGATACGCACTATCGTCCTGTAACTTGCTCCTCCAGCCACGTCCACAGCTCCTTCCCAACTGCCTCGTCCTGACTATCAGCGCGTGGGGTCCCAACCCTCGCCCACGGAATCAGATACTGCCCCATTTCAGCTGCCTACACAAAATTAACGAGAAGGAAGAAATGCTCACCTTGCCGTTATACTCCGCCGTCTCAGGCGCCGTACCCGCCCACAGATGCGTGGTTATCCCATTCGGCAAAATCGGGTTCATGATCGTCATTTTCTATGCCACCATCTTCAGTAATACACGGAGACAAGGAAAGATAAATTACGCACCACAAACGTCGCCTGCCAGCCCGGCAACTCCTTCTGCAGATTTGTGTTGATGTTCCCGGGGTTCATTCCGAGGCTCACGATGCCCTCGCCGCCATACCGCCGCGCAAGCTCCTTGGCGAGGACGACGGCCCCGTACTTACTCTGTCCGTACAGAACCCACTCGTTGGCTTTCTGACGTACGGGCCCGTCTTTGAAAGTCGAGAAGGTGAGGTTGGACATGTGGTGTGCGCCTGAGGAGACTGTGACGATTCGGGCCTTGCCTTCGGCGGAGGACTTGGCGGTGGAGATCAACAAGGGGAGGAGAAGCTTTGTGAGGTAAAAGTGGCCTGCCCGCGTGGGTTAGATGAAATCGGAATCGGATGGGCGTAGGGAACGAGGTGGGGACGCACCGAGGACGTTGACACCGAATTGCAAGTCGTATCCTTGTTTCGTGACTTCGGATTTTGGGGGAATCATCACGCCCCTGGAAGAAGAATGAGCATAAGCAAAGGGACGAAAGGAAGATACGGACGCTGAGTTGTATAGGACATCGAGCCGGGTTTCTTGCCTGGGACGGCCAAAAATGAGAACGATAAGGGTTCTAAAACAGGGCTAAGGACGCACGAAAGGAACGTATTCGCAGCCCCTTGAATCGAATCCAAATCCGCCAGGTCAAGTTTGAGGAAGAGGGGAGCTTTGCCCGTCTCTTTGGTTATTTGTTCGATTGCTTCTTTTGCTTTGGTTTCATTGCGAGTTGCCTACATGAAGATAGTTTCGTGAATATTTCAATTTTTGAATACGATAATGAACCGATTTACGATGTAGACCTTGGCACCACGCTCGACCAAAACCTGTGGTACGCTCTTCAGTTCGACATTTCGATTGACCGTGGATAAAATAACCTTGCTGGTAGCGAATCCAAGCCCTGAGTTACCACCTACACAGCTCAAACACCAAACTCATGAAGGAGACTCGGGAATTACCAGTTACGATGATCACCTTCCCAGAAAGGTCCGGCACGTCCTGAATCGTGAATTTCGATTTTGGAGGGAACGATTCAGTCGCCAGTGACTTAATAAAGTCCCACAAGACACCCATTCCGTCGTTTTCGGTGTCGCGATTCTGAGGGTGGTGGTGGAATGGGAGAGGTTGAGCGTGGGCGAAATTACGCCTTACATAGGGTAATCAGTGGCAGTGACCGTAGGTCCGTTGATGTCGAAGATTGAAGTTTCCATTTTAAACCGCTGGAAGCCACAAGCCACGCCTTCTAAGTAATGAGAAATGGAAATCATTTGGCATTCGGTCTTTCAAGTTCGTGGTTGGAAGATTTAGCTAAGGAAAACATCAAGTAATTTGTTCCTTGTCTTGATTGAGAATATAGGTGGCATGCGAACGCGCCAGAGGCGGAGTGATAATTTTTCCGAGGACACGCTCGGCCCTCGGGAGAAGCTCCTGGAGATCAAAAACTCGACCGATGCACATTTGGCCGGGCAGGCGGAGTTAGGGTGCAGTTAGTCTATTGGTTCGATTGATAGGTGAAAAGCTCTGTTTGGATCGCGCGCGATATGGCCAGCCTGAGAGAGTCCACATATGCTGGGAATTGATGCGAAAAAGAACCATGAGAAGGCGGACCTCGAACGGCAGTTCGATGTTCGATTGATGGCAACATGTCAACTTACCTCGGTTCGGTTCGAGCTGCCTCGAGGCAACACTGCCATTGTCAACATTCGATGTTCTTCTTCTTACCATCATGAATAATAGGAGACCTTCCGATTCGGATAACGCCGAACGGAAAAAAAAGCTCGTTTCTACCCCCTCCGCTTGCCCTCCGCTCCACGGTGCCTCTGAGAATGCCAATGATAGCTTCTTCTCCGCCCGGGGTCGCATCAAGGTCGCAGTCCTGCTTCTTGCGATTGATCGCGCCAAAACTCACACGAGTGATCTTCCGATTAAACCACCGACATCGCCCTGCGAAGAATAATCGTTTGATTTGCAACTACAATTAATTTGCGCTGGAGCAACAACACTGCATCGACCAGAAGATCGCCATCTATATGCCCATCATCTCGGAACTCCGTGTCCGCCATTAATTGCCTAGTGCCTCGCGACGCAATGGTGAGATGGCGACGCCTCCACACTGATGATGCTCTGCCGTGCCACGAAGGCAATAGAAGTTCCAGGTAAGTGCACTAAACATTTGCAATTGTGGTAGATTGATTATATAGCAAAATCAGTAACGGAGGTATCGGAGTGTGTGTACGTTGTTGGCAGAAATACACACGCAAGGGTGGTTATGCACGATCTCGACGGTTCGGATAATATCGGTAGACATATTCTACTCACGACGACTTCCCACTCCGGACGCGCACATGTGGTTTGAGTGGGAGCGTGGGCAATTACCGCCCTTTCATCGTACTTCTAAATTATACGATGGGCCAGGAGAGAATGCGCGACAGTGCCGCACTTCGGTCAGGCGTCTGTTGAAAAAGATACAATCCGCTTCTGCTGCTTCTGTGGATGCTTTATTCTCGGAGCTGACTCGGAAGGCACCGTCAAAAAGATGCTCTTTCCAAAGGCCCGTTTTCCCGATTCCGAAGAACTTTCCGAAAACTTCGTTCAGATCTTTCCGAAGAATTCCCCATAACTGAATTCAGAATTCTCAATGGATTGACAAACCGAGCTAGTTTCTCTCGGAGAATCATGCTTATCGTGTACTTTACATCGCTCTGAAGCCACCGTCCACAAAGACTAACGGGAAAAAGATTAGGATGAGTCGAAAAAACGGAAATAATGAACCTACTCGTTGAACCAGTGACATATGACGCTGCATCAGAACACAAAAAGAGGGCAGCATCAGCAACCTCCTCAGCAGTGCCCATGCGTTTCATAGGCACGGACTCTGTAACCATCTTCTTAGTTTCAGCATCAACGTTGTTCGCCATCGGGGTCTCTATGAATCTAGATCACCATACGCAATCAACTTCTACTGCTTCTCGGACAACTGATGACTTACCCAGGAGCTATGGTATTCGCTCGTATGCCTTGAGTAGCATAGGATACTGCTACGGACCGTGTCAGGCCAATGATGGCATGTTTACCGGTCGCGTAGGCTGGGAAGACGCCCAAAGACGCCCCAAAGCCGAAGACAGAGGTGTAGTTGACAATTGAGGCCCGGGATTTACGAGCGTCTATTTCTGTCTCTTGAGCTTGAGTTGCCAACATTGCGTTTACCTCAGCTTTGCAGAGTAGAACTTGGGCCCTCAAGTTGATGTTCAGCACCTGCCATCAATCATCAGCGGTTTCATGCTTTGCGAGGGTGGGCGAGAAAAATACCTCATCAAAGTCCTTCATCGAGTATTGCCCGAGAGGCCCGAACGCCCCTGAAATAGCGGCAGCGTTCCTTCAACAATCGAAATCAGAGCTGATCAGAACCGCCATGGTGGAAGACTGTACAGTGCATAGTGAAGACCTCCAAACTTCTTGGGAATATTTTGTATAAGGTCTTCCACAGCTTGATCCTCCGTGATATCCAGTGCGTGGGTTGTGACTTTCGAAAGATCGAGGTTGGCTTGCTTGACCGTCTCCGAGAGCCCCTTCGCATCTCTATCAACTAGTACGAGGTGTCGGCATCCGGCTCGACTGAACAGCTGGCTTGTAGTGAGTGCTTGGTCTCTGAAAGTGCGTCTCATAGCGAGATTTGAATAATACTGACCTGAGCCGTTGCGCGTCCAATTCCACTCCCAGCGCCTGACTCACGAGTTATCCAGTCAAATGTTTCGGATCGATAAAATTGGTTGCTCACCAGTGATCAGAGCTACTCCAGCTAGTCTGTACGCCATTGGTAAGTGGGTGTGATGAAGAGACCGGCGTTGATTACGTTGTTCGAAGGAACTTCATCGGCAATTTGCGGCAGCAATCACCGCTGATGGATCATCTCGGAATTCAACCCGATACCCAAATCGGGTCATTTGGTTGAAATCAAGGGGAGTCGGCGATTACATCTGCACTGCCGAAATGCCCGGATGCTTATATGGTATTGACAAGCACGGTTCCTTCATTGCAGTTCTTCGCGCACAATGACCTCCGATATGACCTCTTCTCGCTCACTTCCACTCGTGTTCTTGTATATCTCAGTGTCCTGGCTTTGCATAACGGGCTACCGCCGGATCATTGGAACTAAAAAACGAAGGCTGGTGAGTATCGGAACTGAAAATGTGTGCGCGCTGGTCCGCACATTCATCTTTTCCACAGCTTTTACCGCCTGGACCGCCGGGGAAACCTATCATCGGAAATGCGTTGGACATCCCCGTGCATAATGCCTGGCACAAGGCCTCGCAATGGGCAAAACAATATGGTATGCTCTCGTTATACAGCAAAGTTAACCTAATCGTGTGCAGGCGACATTGTTTATGTCGATGCTGTCGGCCAGCCAATCGTGTACCTCAACAGCTTCGAAGTCACCCAGGATCTCCTAGAGAAGCGTTCTTCGATATACAGTGATCGAGGTGACGCTCCGATGCTCAAAGATCTGCAAGTCCCCATTCCCTGCATGTGTATACTCCGGAGTGTCTAATTGTTTCAGGGTGGGATTTGACTGGAACTTCGCTTTCATGCCCCACGGCGATGAGTGGAGAGCTCATCGCAAGATTTTCCATCAAAATTTCAACTTCAAAGCAGTAGCGGCGTTTCAACCATCCCAGAGAAAGCACGTACAGTAAGTTTTCTTCCTATTTATCCGCGCAAGAAGTGAATCATCCTACCTAGCTTCATGATGCGTGACATGTATGAGGCACCCTCTCAGTTTTATAACCACATTAAGCGCTTGTCCATTGCGATTATCATGGACGTAAGTTGAACTTGAATCGTCGCTCTTACTTGGATGTACTAACATGTACAAAGGCCATATACGGACTCGAAATTCAACGCGAGAACGATCCATATATCAAGATAGCCGACGAAGCCCTTGAATATCTAACTGAGGCCGCAACACCGGGTGCCTTCCTGGTAGATGTGTTCCCAAGCCGTAAGTGAAGTTGACCTTCCGGTGGAGCGTCTAATACCCGAGTCAAACACAGTGAAACTCGTACCCGAGTGGTTTCCTGGAGCCGGATTCAAGACTAAAGCGAAGAAATGGAGAGTTCCGGTCACGAAGCTCGCTACAGAGCCGTTCAACGCAGCCAAGAGAGCATTTGTATGTTTAACCTGATCACTCGTAGCGCGTGTTAAAATCTGGGCGTGATAGGAAGCTGGGAAGATTAATACCTCGCTCACGTACTCTTGGTTGGATAAGCTTTCTCGGCATCCCGACGAGGAGTATCGCAAAGGCATGGAGAAGGCGATCAGCAATGTGGGTGGAACGGCGTATGTGGGAGGATTTGAAACCGTGAGTAGATATATTTATATATTCCATCTGGCGTCTACAGCTCGTTAACACTTCAAGCAGACTTCGTCAACGCTGGCATTCTTCATCCTAGCAATGATGACCCACCCCGGAGTCCAAAAAAGAGCCCACGCAGAGCTAGACCACGTCGTCGGATCCAAAAGAATGCCCGAGTACTCCGATTTGGCGAACTTGCCGTACCTCAACGCGATATACAAGGAAGTCTTGCGTTGGAGACCCGTCGTTCCCCTCGGAGTACCGCATAGGGCTACACAAGATGATATGTACAAGGGGATGTTGATACCGAAAGGATGCATTATTCTCTGCAATCAATGGTAAGTGCACCTGGTCTGTCAGGAAGAGAACTAAACCGACTTCCATGCAGGCTGATGCTCCGAAACGAAAAAGCATACGGGCCCGATCCTGATACATTCAACCCCGAACGGTTCCTCAAACCGGGAGTACCGGATCCTATCGCTGCTTTCGGGTTCGGGCGGAGGTACGTACTGCACTAACCACACCAACTCCTCACAACTCAACTCGCATCGTAGGATATGTCCCGGGAGATACTTAGCGGACAACACCATCCTCATGGCCATCGTCTCTACTCTCCATCTGTTCGACATCGTGCCCAAGGCAAACGCGAAGGAGGTGCACTTCACGACGGGCTTTCTATTGTAAGCTCCGGTTTAACCGTTACATTTCAACGCCTGATCCCCATGATGAAGACATCCAAAACCGTTCGAATGTGATATACGACTGCGGGGATCTGAGGCCTTGAACCTCTTGGAAACATTGGAGCGTGATTGAGTGGGACCTGCGCACACATCGCTCATGTCATATTCTGCGAGACAATTTAATTTCTATGTCATGTACTGGGATTCGAAAGGTACCAAAGAGAGTGAGACGACGAGGAGGCCTTATCATCAATTCTCTTGATCCTGATTCAGGGCCTCCAACCGTTGATTTGACCTCGGAATGAGTCTGCAGGGAAACATATTCTCTATATGTCTAGCCAATCGTTACTGGTACGTTCAACTCTCCCTGGAAATCATTACTCACAATAAATTACTCGCAACAACCCAATCAAGCTCGGGCAACCACTCTTTCCCCTCAGCATCCAAAGGTCTCCGAATATCGAACACCGCGAGGAGTGTGGCGATGTTCGTCCAGAGGATCAATTCGGCCAAGTGTCTTCCGGGACATATCCTGGACCACGTCGCATCAGTGAGGTCTAATCTCGATGGGCGAAGTGAAAGTTAGTCCACTCACCGCCTGCCAAAGCCGAACGCGATTTTCCGGGGGTCGAGGGTTTCTTCGTTCCATGTAATTCCGTCGCTGAATCGATCGGGATTGAACTCGAATGGATTCGGGTACAATTTGTCGTCGTGCAGACATTTCCTTTCAGTGTCTCTCAGTAATCCATAGCGGGAGCGAACTGCGTTTGAACATACCACGCATTGACGATCATGATCGAACCCTTGGGTATCAGGTGACCATTATACCAGTCGTCCTGAGTCGCCGAATGCGGGATCCCTCAAACCGCAAGTTACAGAACGATTAATATTAATCGAACCAGTCACGTACCTGTCGGGACCATGGGCAACCACCTTGAGTCGGTTCAAATTAGCCCCAAAGTCAAAATGAGGTCGGAGAAGGCTGGGCATACCGCATGGTTTCTTGCAGTATAGCATTCAAATACGGTATCGACGTGCGATCTGCGGGCGTTGGAAGACTGTCCATTGCGACCTGAGCATCGATAAATTGCTGTGCTTTTTTCTGGACCTCGGGGTACTTGATCATCGCATATAGAAACACCTCGAGGCTTGTCGCGACCGTTGCGGTACCAGCTGAGTCCGATTATCAGTTGGTTGAGTGAGACCCAAAATGACAGAGACTTGCCCGCATAGGCTACTCCGGTAACAGATTTGATAGAATATTCCAACTCGACCTCTCCGTCTGAGCGCAGATGCCGCTCGACCAGAGATCTTGTCATGGAAGGACCGCCGGAATCCAGGGTCTGGTACGGCCGCTTATCATCCCGTCTTACCGAGAAAGCTGTAGGTTGACGTACGATAGAATCCCGCGCCATCCTATATGGAATGTTAAAGATTTCGCCCGCAGCAGCCTTGAGTAAGTTTAGGTTTCGTGAGAACTCACGTCCCCACAACCAAGAGGGCAGTTTGGCCACTAGTTTGAGTTTAGTGCAGTATCAGAGGCATTAGAACTGAATTGAACTCACGGAACGGCAATAGATCGACGGGGTGGATCGCCGCCGTCTTAATAGCCGCGGCTAACGAGTCATCGAACCTGTCCGCTATATCCACCATTTTGTCCGTAACGTCCGGCGCTGAAAGGGCATTGAGATCTAATGCCGGTTATGAAAGTCACGTATACATGCCATGTTTGCCGAAAACGACAGTCAAAATTGTCTCCCCGGCCATCCTATAATATACATCAGATGAATTTAAACCAGAAAGGCGGACAATTACCTCTTAATGAGACCGTCATAGGCTTCTGGCTGCGCCAGAAGGTTTTGGCCAAGTGTCCGTGCTTGTGAAGACACGATGGGATAGTAGACATCCAGAGCGTCAACGCCGAGGCACTGATTGATCATCCGCCGTTGCGTATGCATCTCTGGGCCATACCGTTGGAAGAATAAGGTCCAAAACATGCCTCCCCTGAAGGATCGGTCAGAATAGACTTCAGGGATTCTTCCCGACACGCGTAAGACGTACCATTTCTCCATGACTGTCATTGGAGGCCGATCGGAGTAGATTGCACTTCGCGAGTGGAGCAGATCCCTCACGGCGCTCGGTGAATTGATGACGACGATGGTCTTCCCAACGGCGGATAGTCCAACAAGGTCACCTTACGCACATAAGAATGGGTTTCGGTGAATGGATAGACGAACTACCATATTGATCTGCCCATTTAGTAAAAGCCAAGTGCGAAGCCGCAGGATCTACACCTGCCAGGTCCACGATGTTGCCTAGAATCGACCATAGCCAGGACCGTGGACCGGGAGGTATACGGGAAGCTGTATTGTATTTTGACCGCGCGCGTACTAGCAGGACGACTGTGACGCATAGTCCGAGGGAATAGAGTAGAAGATTATCGGAGTAGAAGGCCATAGCGAGGTTATGGTGGGTCCACACAGTGAAATCGTTCAGAGCGGCGGGGAGAGGTAAGTACCGAGGTATGACACAACACTGATCTTGCAAGTGTCTTGCAGGAAGTCAGTTCGCGTGAGACTCCGAGGCGTGAATGGGCATGACCAGACATTCTCAGGGACCCCCCTGCAGAAAGCGAGCGTACATAGCCATAGGAGGTTGCCGCAGGTAACTCGTGGCGGTTGCGTGGCGGAACCAAAATGGAACAAACTCGACCATCCAATCGGCGATCAGCCGACTATCACGCGGCCCGGTGATCCGCACAGCACGCAACTTGGTTCGAACCAAGTCGTAGAATTCTTAACTCTGATCCAAAGTACTGGTAGAGCTTGAGCTAAGATTAAATATGTATGTCCCGCCTCTGGATCTTTTTTTGAGGTCCGAGAACTCGGACAAAAAGTGGTTTGTCATGATGCATCGCAGCATCAGTCTTCTTAACTTCGCGATCGCGCATTTCCTTCGTGGCTTGAGGCACCCCAATCAAGACCCACCTCTATGTATTAGTTTCGTCGGAGGAGAATTCGAACCGACTTTGACCGTGAGTCCGCATGAACGATTTACGCTCGGCACCTCGGCCCGCCGCCGGTCGCCGACGGAAGGCGCATCTGCCGAATCGGAGCCCATCAGATTCGTATCGGCGCGGCGGCTTCTTTTATTCTCGTTTTTTGTTCTTAACCAGGTGGAAGCCTTCACCTTCACCTCAGGTTCTTTTGTTCCCGCAGCCCTTTCGAATGGTTCCCTCAGTCTAGGCTACCACTCGCTGCCGCCCAAGCTCCATGTACAAGCTTAAGGCTGTCGCTCAAGACCTTGAAGGCGGCGCGATTTTTGTGGCTTTCGTTAAATATTCTGCGCTTCTAGTTCATCTGCCGCCTTGCCTTAATCACTGAAATTCTCACTCTATTCTCAAGCCGCCCTTCGAGCTTTAATCTGCCTTGTTTCGGAATCCGATAATTCCTTGGACTTACATCTGACATCATTTCATTGAACCTGCCTCCCACTCCCAAATAGACACCATCCGCCAATTGGCAGCTGGCCACTCGGGGCGCTTTACGGCTGGCCTTTTTTGGCGAATGCGTTCTGGAGTCTAGGCTATTCAATTTCAAACGCTCGATAAACCGGCCTTCTTGTCCATGCGGTGCGAAACACTTCATTGCTTTCCCTTGTTCGACGGCAAGCGGCACTTGCGTTTATTTCAAGCTCGGCCATCTATTCGGGCGCCCGCTGCAAGCACCGCCGCAACTCTTGTCCTGTGAAGCCTTTTCCATTTGGGCATGTATTCCGCTGGCGCCGCATTTGCGTGCCATACACAACGCTGCTGGTGGGCGCCATTTATTGTCGACGCCATTGTCGTGCGCGCAGTATGCAGGTGTAACCTAGGCTTCATCATCGCCAACTTCAATAAGTCACAGCCGGTCTCTACTACACAATACTATACTATTCAGCGCCATGGTATAAAATGGGAAGGAATGTAGTTTCCCAACTTAGGACAGAAATAAATAAAATAATGATACACTTCTAGGATCCTCTCGGGAAGACAGGAACAACGAGATCAACGTGGTTTGAGAGGTCCAAGTCGCGAAAGTATCCTAGCACAAGTATTATCAGTGCGTGAAGTATAATTCGAATGAAAGACTCACTCGAGGAGTAGTACCAGTCGACACATCCCTGTACAAACTGCTCTAAGCCATTAACGTATCTTGCAAACTCCTTATCGACCTCTGCTCCAAAAGATGGTACTGAGGCCTTCAGGGCGAGGTATTCCTCCAGACGATCTCGAATCATCTGGACGATGTAGTATATGGCGTCCTGCAACTCAAGCTGCCGCTCCTTCATGACGCAAAGGACCAAATTCTGGAAGTCGCTGTCGGCTTGCTCCTTGTTGAACGAACAGAGGTCGTTCGGCCAAGTCATGAAGTCGATGATGGCCTCGTGCATCGCCATGATTACTGGGTTCTGGAACACATGGTCCGGAAGGTCGATGCGCAGCGCGTATTCGACGATAGCCATCGTCATGGCGCCACCGACTGTCCGACGACGCACGGCGATGAACTCATCGACAGGGAGGATGTAATCGATGTCTCGGTTGGAGCATTGCACGGGCAGTGAATCGAACCAGTGCTCTACGCCTTGTTGGAAGCGGCCGCAACATCCTGGCGTTGCATACCTGAGGACCTCGTCCCAGATACTGCCGAAGAGGTGAGCGGTTTTCCGTGTTGAGTAATGTTGCGACTTACTCATGAAGCATTGCAGCGTATGGATATTGGGGTTTCGGGGCCGTGCAAGTAAGAGTGTTTTCGAATACCTTCCGAGATATTTCGACCCCGACACGGACCGTTTGGGAGTCTCTTTGAAATTCGCCGATGTCAGTCAGATCGTCGAACTTTAGAGAGTAAGCCACGGAAGAGAAAGGCGCTTAGCACGTACCGAGAAGGCCCAGTAAAGAAAGTTGATGCACCATAACTCGCGAATAAAGTCTGCTTGAGGGAAGCCGGCGCCTGCTAGATTGTCGAATCTAAAGGACATGAACTTGGCGAGCTTCTTCCCGTGGTAAGCATTCATGCTAAAAACAACGTAAGTATAACTTTAAAGGCCCGAATGATTAACGTACCTGGCAAACCATGCTTCTGCTTGAGGTCTGGCGTCGTCTTGGTGGTCATTGTGCTTAAAGTCGAAGGCGTGCGCAGTGAGACCAGGTACGTCAGGGAGAATGAAGTGTGAGGGGAGGGGTAGGTCGCCCATGCTGTACGTGTATATGTTCGCGCCCACACGGCTGATAAAGGAAACGGAAAAGAGTTTCACCGTTTTGCCGAGGTGAACGGGGAACAGATGTCGCCGGGGAAAGCCGTTGGAATACCTCGGAGCCACGCTCACGGAAAACGGAAAAAACCAGGTAGGGAACGTGGTTGGAACGTGGTTTATTTTGCGGCGGCCTCAGTTTGATATACGCCTGCATGATCTCGTTTGAGACCATTCAGCGCCTCGTCCACTCACTGCGATCAGGGCAATAATGAGGAGGTTTCCGATGGAATGTTTGGGAGTTGCATTGATGAGATGGGTGCCAGTGGAGATTTCGGATTCGGAGATCTCGATTGGAACACGTCGTCAAAAGATTGCAGTGTCAAGGCTATGAAGGGCACCGAGTGAGAGAAAGCCGTGCGCGTGAAGGACGATCCTTGAGGTGACAGCAAGAGGCAAGCGCTGCGTGAGAACGGCGCTTGGCTGATCCCGTCAAAAAGAAAATCACATGCCATCGGAGCGCCCAGTGTTAATTTCTTTGGTGCCATGCTCACGGTTCTCGAATTTTCTGGCATAGTCCCAAATTCCCTCAGTGACCCGTAGTACAAATATTTTCGTGTATTTCGGCTGATTTAATGCTAGCGGCATGGGGGTATGCGCGTGCGGGAAAATACCGGAAAGGGTACGTGTTCCCATCCTCTGGCGAGAGTCCTTATCGCATATACCACGCGACATTTATTGTTCCCCTCCAGAACGATGTGATCGTATCCCGTTGCCCTCCAGAACAATGTGTTCGTATCCCGCGCATGCATGCCTGCGGATTTTAATGGGAAACTCTCTCGAACTCGGTTCTTTGAGAAGATCTGGTTCATCAGAGACCTTTCATCTTTTGAATTGGAAGTCTTTTCAAATGCTTCGACTTTGCCTGCTTCTATTGGGAAAACTGGCGCTGCTCGAATGCCGGATGTCTCGGCATCTCGGCATCCATCAATCGTCTCACGGTTGAGTTTTTCATTTCGGGTATTAGTGGGGGAGCATTATGAAGCCGGATCCATTCATCAGCTAAGAGCTATTTCCCTCGGCCGCACCATCAGCCAGAGATCACACAATCTTCGGCTTATTGGACCACGGAGAGTTCGCCGGAAGCTCAGTTTTCAGCGACTGTTTATAATACAGGTGATGCAAAGGGCGAATCGCCCTTGACGAATAAAAAAACAAACATAAAAATGTCCAAAAATGTCAGTCTAATAGCGTATGCGAGAGCTCTGCTTGATCAAATCCGCCGCTCGCTCAGCGATGATGTAGATCTCAGCTTGGGGATGCGCTCCTGGCACATTAGGCTTTACACGAGTTTCATCAATCTCCTTTCAAGATCAGACAGCAAGGATGACTTACGAGAATGGATGCATCCACAATCCGCAACCCGCTCGTCCCCTTGACTCGTAAATCGCTCCCCACGACACCCCCGTTAGCCCCGTCCTCGGAAATCATGGCCGTGCAACAGGCATGATTCACACTAATGGCAGAGCTCCGCACGTAGTTCTCGATCTGCGCATCAGTGGAAGTGTTCAAGCCGTCCGGTAACCACTGTAAACCAAGGTAGGATTTCCAAGGTGAGCCTGAGACAAAGCGTTGGAGGGACCTGATCGCTTCTGTCATGGCCGCTATGTCGAAAGCTGTGGTGAAGAAGGCGGGATCGATGGTGGGTGGATCGAATATGGAAGATGAGTTGAGTACGACGGAACCTCGTGATGTGGGCGAGACAAGTATCACTGCTGATGAGAAGAAGTTGCCGGAAGTAGGTGGTCGTTGAGCCGCTCCGAGGAATCCATTCTAGTAAACACCAACATTAGCGTTCACAACGTTGGAAATAACGAATGCAACTGACACTCAGAGCAAACTCGTAATGAGGACTCAATGGCCCTGCCGTCGGATCTCCAAACTTCTGCGTGACTCCCGACGCATTTTGAAGACGGAAAAACCCAAGCTGGTTGAATAGTGCGTTGCTCGCAAACACGCCCGTGCCATTCGCATCATACTGGGCTAAAGCCTGCTGAAAGGCAGTCTGATTGAACGAGATGGAATCGATTGTGTTGGTGTTGTTCACTGCCCAGGCGAGTGTGATGTACGGATGGTCGTGCATGTTCTTCCCTACGTCGGGTAGATCCACAAGAGGCTTGACACCGATACGAGAGAGCTCAGACTTGCCTCCTATTCCAGAGAGCATCAATATCTGAGGTGTGCCGATGGCACCAGCCGCAAGAATGACTTCGGTGCGTGCTGTTAGTTTGAGCGTGTGGCCTTAAAGCAAGTGATAATTAAGCGCGAGAGGATGGAATGAAGGAAAAGCGGGCTTACTGTTTCGACTCTGCGTGATTTCAACACCGAGAAAGACAGGAAGACCGTCTTTCGTCCCTGTTTGAAGCACTCGCGAGACTCGAGAATGGATGAGAACGTCGATGTTCGTCCCTGTTTTGAGAGCAGGGTGGAGATAAGCAGTAGCAGAACTACTTCGGACGTTTTTATCGATGGTCGACTGCAGCCAACCTAATAACCATAATTCATCAGTTAGAGACTTCAGCGTTAGATGTCTGATTATTCACCAACTCCAAGTGGGTTCCCAGAGTTCATATCGAGATTGAAAGGAAACTCTTTGAGCTCCTGAGTCGTATTGATAACCCTCGCATCGACGGCGGCTGTCGGGAAGCCGGCGAGACTGGTCTTCAGAGGTCCGTGGCCGTGTACAGCCGGATTGAATCGACCGGCAGTGTCGGGATCGTCCACATCGTCAACATGCTGTTCACCCTTTAAAGTAACAGTGAACACCCGAGTAACGGTTATTCGATATGATGGCTCACCTTCAGCGCGTATTTGAAAATGTTCTTCCAGGACCATCCCGAGTCTCCAGATACGCGCGCGATCCGATCGTACTCGTCCGATGAACCTCGAGTGAAGCCCATGAAGTCTAGCGCATGAAGTTGTAAGCAATCACAAGGGTTCAAGTTCGAGCGCGTTACTCACTGACGGTACTGCAGCCTCCAACAACGAAACCGCGTGGATAAAAAAGTTGGCGGCCATTGAGACCAGTTTGGGGCACGGTAGTGTAGTTCCAGTCGTAAACGGTGCTCGGTAGAGCTTTGGAGACCAAGAATGGAACTTGGATGTCGGACGTTGGTCCTTCCGAATCGCTACAGAACACTGAATACCATTGAGCAGTCAGGAGGAATGCATGTGGGCTCACGATATCCCAGCTTCTACAACGAGCACTCGTACAGACGAATCTTCCGAGAGGCGAGTGGCGATGACGGAACCCGCTGTACCTGCACCTATGATAATGAAATCGTAACTCGTGGCTGGTAACTTTGTCGGATCGGTAAATAAGGAGCCTTGGACCAGGGTAGCGAGAGCGAGCAAAGATATCGCAACGAAAGGAATCATGTTCTCCGCTGGATGAGAGATAGAGCAAGCGACGGAGCGGGGCTTTCAGTTTTACAGCGGTTTTGGAAGACCTCGAGGCGCACCGATGATGAAGGGAAGCCGGTCAAAGGACATCGCCTCAGAAGCCGAAGAAGCATCGCCCAGTGATCCTGATTTTAAGGGGTGTCGTTTCGTCAAGGGATCAGCCACGGATAAAATTATCGGTGGACGAGGTGAGAATTGAGGGCATCTCGGGTTTTCGCAAACAGGTTTTCCCCTCACATTATTTCGCGGCGGAAGGAAGTCGTGTCGGGAGACACAAGATTTCTATTGCAATTCCTGAGAATGTTCGCACACACATTTACGTATTTCGTCGGGGCGTTCTAGCGACGGACGGAAAGAAATCTATTTACATCTCTCTGAGAATGCTCCGACTATTTGCATCTCCCTGAGAATGCTCCGATTGACATTTAAAGCTTAAACGGCAGCCAGCGAACACTGGACAGGGGCCGCAAGGGGTAGCAAGCGGAGTAA
Organism: Mycena metata; assembly: GCA_029378385.1. Lineage (NCBI taxonomy): Eukaryota > Fungi > Basidiomycota > Agaricomycetes > Agaricales > Mycenaceae > Mycena > Mycena metata. The sequence continues at coordinate 123,560 of JARKIB010000064.1, read as the reverse complement.
AACAACAGCCACCACGTTAATGCCACCGGGGTTCTGTGATTGCAGTGGTGGGATACCGTAACTTTTCTATTCATTTGGCCACCGGGGAAATCGAAATTGGCTCACTAGATTCTGACCGCATCTGACCGACCTGGCCGTTGAGTCAGGATCATGTACCTCGGATCCCCCGCACTGGTATGCTGTGTGAAGAGAGCAATTTTGATGCCATATTCGTTGGAGGCGCGAGGGAAGGAATCAATTCTCAAAGAAAATGGGGGGTGATGAAGAATGATACAAATTCGATTCCCGAGTACGATTGTAGACAGGAAAATCAAGAGTGGAGCGGCAGACAATAAATCACGATGTCGATAGTGATCTCGGAGAACTTGGGCATATGACTCGGACACGAACCAATGGCGAGATTCATCAATGTTAGAAGCGACAGACATCATCCCCACGAGGTCGATTTCCGAGTACAGTTGTGGAGATGAACCGAGCTGACCTCCGTGTTCAATTCCGGACGTTCGAACCGGACGTTCGAACTTGACATCGAGCCATCAGAGATTCAAAATCATTCCAAAGATGGTTAGAATTTTACACTCCTAATGGGATATGGTATTTATCATCCCCCGTCCCCCCCGTCAGCCGCTGTGCCACTGCTCTATCCTCAACCTGCAACATGCCTATGCAAATCGATGTAGCTGAGCTCGCTGGTATCGTCGTTGAAGGTGTCCTCTATGGTATGTCTCCCGCCCGAATGCATGCAATCATTGACTTGTGTCCCCGAAAGGCATTTTTGTGGTCTTGTCCATAATAACCTTCTACCACCTCCTCTGGACGCGCCGCCACTCTAAACTGAACGTGCCCATGGTGGGGGCAGCAGTCGTCATGTCCATACTCGCCACCTGCCAACTTATAGTCGACACGGACAATATCTTCAAGGCGTTCATCGACCTTGAGAGGCCAGCGCGGCTGTTCTTCCTCATCGATGCGACGCAACAGATCTTTGCGGCTAAGCATGCCATCTATTTTACGCAAATGATTGTCGGCGATGCTATTGTGGTAAGCGATACAACTTCCCTGACTTTTTGATTGAATTAAAACCTTGTAGATTTATCGTGCATACGTTGTATGGGGTGGCGCAATCTGGGTCGTCGTCGTACCCATCCTTTGCTCGATTGGCTCCGGCAGTACGCTACTTTGTTTCGTTACTGCTGTTGACTATAACTGACCACAACTTGTAGTCAGTGCCTACCAAACCATTTGGGCCACCCGCCACGTAGCCTCCATTTCCATTATTGCAGAGGCCAAGTGGGGCTACGCCATTTTCTCCCTCAGCCTCGCCGCCAATGTCATTGCGACAAGCCTCATTGCGTATCGCATTTGGCAGTCTGAAAGACAGATACGGCATCTCGTGGGCTCTCGTAGCACTAGATCTTCCGGAAGCAGGAGTTTGACCTCCGTCATCCGTATCATCGTTGAGACTGGCGCTATCAACGCTGGATATCTCCTGGCGTACACTTTCGTGCTGAAATCCGAAAGTCATGGGCTTGAGATCATGGCTAGCATCGTAAGTCCGCTCACTCTCACCGACCAACTCAAGAGCTCATTTTTTATCTCGCTTGCAGTCGACCCCTCTTATCGGCATCCTCTTCAGCATGGTAATCATCCGCGCGACAATCAATACCGAACGCGAAGAAACCACCAAGCTACACTCCCAATCCTCCATCCCGATGCCCATCACCTTGAGCCGAGACCGCGTGATGAACAGCCACGCCGATACCGAGGCGGGGACTGAAGTCGGAGAGCACGACAAGAGTTTCGCGGCGTACAGGAGTCAGACCAAATCGGCGTAGTTGTTCGGCCAAACTAGGAGTCGTGGCTAGTCGCGGAGAGATCGGAGACTTTCCCGATGGATTGGAGGTTGTAGTCTATAGCATGTATTTGTTCTTGTAAACAGGCTCAGCGAGCTCTTTATTCCATCGAATGTCACCGCCCACTTGTCGAGTCGCGCTTAAAGCGGTTACTTGACCGTCCCTCGAACTGAATGTCTCTATGGTTCATAAAACCACTCACGATTTATGTACGTCCTCCTAACTGACCCCTCCGTAGACCTCCAACGGTTCTGTTCCTGAGCCGTGGGAAAGACTTCGGCAAACGCCGGCAGTAGGTTGCCTGCCCCCGGGACTACATGGGTAGGTAAGAATATTCTACTCTAATGGCTAGAGCTATCCCTGGGTTTCTAACCCAGGTCATAGACCCACCTGCTGTTGGTACCTACATGGTGCCAAGGGTTCAATTCCCTTGAACTGGCGTCGAAGATCTGATGATCAAGAAATGCTTGTTCTCTGGAGGAAAGCGATATTCCTTGGGCCCTATTTCAGCCCAAAAATCGAAATATCACCGTTAATTTGGTCGAAACAGTAGATGGTAAGTAAAACAAACAATAAATATCTGCTGAATTTCAGACCAATAGCGGTGGTCCCACGAGCCTCACGCTGGGCCACCGCTAGTATCGACAGCTACGACCTGGCCCGATCTCGTCGTCACGTACAATATCTTCGTCTCTCGAGCTCCATCCCGCCCAAAGGCCGCCGAACTCGGACCATTGAGCACTGTGTTTACCACAACCTCCTCCTCGAAGGTGCCATTCTTCAGTGGAGTAAACAGCGTCAGCGCGCCCGGATTTGTGGTCACCCATGCCCGCCCCTCGGTGTCTAAGGTGAAATCGTCGAATGCCCCAGACCCTAGCACTTCAACCGTGCTGCCACCGAGCGGCACGCGTGAAAAGGTCGCACGCTGACTATTCGTGAAATAAAGCACGCCGGCGCGTACATGCAGTCCGTTAATACCGAGTGCAGGTGGAGGCCCGCTCGGCCCAATCGGAGCCGTTGCTGCTTCCTGGATCAGAACACGCACGGCGCCAGTGCGCACATTGACCTCGAAGGCCGCCCCCAGGACTGAGTCCGCGGCGAGTACGAGGTCGGGGTCGCCGGGAACGGTGGAGAGCCCGTTAGCGAGCTTGCTCTGCGGGATACGCGCCGCGCGCCTCGCCGCGGGGGTGCCGCCAGAGGTGAGGTCGAGGCTCCAAATCACGACACTCCCCGGCGCCGCCATGATCGCAGTAACATTAAGCTCGGCCGCTACGATGGCGTAGACGTCTGGCCGATATTCGGCAATTCCAGTGAGGCCGTTGGCGTCGGGAAAGGTAAACACCTCATCCAGAGTCGCGTTCGCTGCAGTGGGATCAAGGGTGAATAGCGTGGGGGATACAGTGGAAGTGATTAGAAGCTTTGAAGACGGTCGGACGGCGATGTTCTCGAGGGACTGTCCGGTTGGCGTTTGGAAAATTAGCTGCGTCGGCAATGTCGCGATCCCACACGCGGAAAGCGTCAGGAGAACCAGGAAATTGACTAGCCACATCATAATGGGTGTTGTGAGTTGTGCGAGTCTGCTTCATTGCCTCTTAAATGTCTTAGTAAACCGCTGGGAAGAATAGGCACTTCGGGAGTAGTAAATGTACCTTCCCTGCCTTTCCCATCCGCATCCTCGCACGATGTGCTTCTCCGATACCGGAGTGGCGATGGAAGTTCGTCACTTGCATGAAAGTCCTGGCTTACAGGCCGGTGTCGTTGTACCCCGGCGCCAAACCACTAATGCGCTGTTCAAACTTGGTAGCGCCGAGTCAAAACCCAACATACGACACCATTAAAATAGACTTCGTTTTAAGAACTCACAACGTCAGACGCAATACCTCTCGGGTATGTCGTTTAGCGGGCGCCCGCAGCGGAAGAAGGGTGCAAAGAAGGACGGCGTAAAGGCGGCAGACCTGAAGATAGTCATGGTTTCCCCATAACAAAAGAGAGTCCGCGAGGAGGTTGCTGCGTGTACCCACACCGATGCCGTGAAATTGCAAGACGACACAAGCCCGGGCGGCCACCTGAAGCGGGCTTGTGACTGTGATTGGTGGATGGATTGAGATGGACGACAAAGGTGCCTACCACAAATAAGTCTCTGCACCATCTGACTAGTGTTCCGAAAATGATTCGAGGCTGGAAGAAGGCTCAAAGAAGCGAAGACGGCGGGGATAATTAACGGTCTCGCCATTGAACCACTCACTATCTTTAACGACTTTCTCTTTTCTTTCCTGATGCCAATCCCCCACGAATTCTTGCGTCCTGGATTGTTTTGAGACATGAGGGAGGCTGGAGGTGCGCAAACCGGCCCAGAACAAGTATGGAGGATCAACGAGCCCGCAATACTAGCTGGAGATCTGAGTCTCTCAAGTCTAAAGACACGAGAGAAGAACGACATGCAACTTTGGTGGACGCAACAGACGTAGAATTAAGAGTTGCCATAAATAATATTATTTTTTTTGGCGGAGAGTGGGAGAAAAAAAAACTAATCATGAGCGTTAGCAAACCGAACAGGAATTTTGGAGATGATGGGGAGAAACGCAGTGGCGGGAGGGTACGGATTCCATCCGCAAGATGGGGTTGTAAGGATATAACCGCATTTATAGTAAACGGCGCGTCAGATTGAGGGTTCCGACTTGCGAAATCCGAAATATCCTCGGTTGCGGACCACCGAACGCGCTCCGCGTTTTCTCCTAAAGGTAAAGTCCGCGGTATACGCAGTGTGCTTGAGGACGTGCGGGGGAGGAGACTTTTTATTGTGTGGTCCTAGTAAAACGAATGAGCAACGGAGTACGATCCAATAGCGAAAGATTCACACCCGAGCCAATGCTGTGTTTGTAACAAGACTAATTCATCCTCCTATAACATTACCACAGTCGGAGCCGAACGGACAGGCGCTGCGAGAGGGCTCAGTTGTAAAATGAAAGGTCAGTATCAAGGCAGACGCACCAGGAACGACAGGCTCCACGACATGCCATAAATCAGCTTCCGTGAAGACCGCTGGAGGCGTCTTTTCATGAAGGCGGCCACTACTTGAGTTCACTGGAGGGAGACCTGCGCGGAGGGCGGGAATCCTGTTCACGGTCCGCTCTTCATATTCCCTGCCTGCGTGCGCGCCGTACAGGTCTTGCGGAGCGCTTGCCAGGCTTTCCGCTGCTCGGTCCGAAGGGTAGGAGGGGCGTCCTTCAGATCGTCGCGCCAGGGAAACTTGAAGAGATGGAAAGCGAGACATTCGCCGGGATGGTCACCATGAAGGTCCTGCGACAAAGTCGGTGGGTGCTGTGGGCATCAAGTGGCCATGTTGGTCAACGAAAAACGCGTCACTGTCTGTCTGTCACATCACTGTGCTCTCGTGACCTCGGCAAATACCGTATTGAACGAGATCCTGGTCCATGCCTTTTTTCCCGGCCAAACAGGATAGCCGACATTTTCGAAGTCACCACAGCAATACCACAGGTTAAACAGTTTTGGGATGCCGCCAAGATGCCGCGGTGATGGAATCGACGCGCCGTTTTTCTTCCTGAGTCCGAGGTGTTCTCTGTTAGCTTGAGGACCCTTAATGAGAGCTACCACCTTCCTGATACTTAAGGATGCATTGTCAATCAAGCCCACATACGCGACCGCAATATCCATAGAGGTCCTCGGCAATGAAGCCGTGAAGCGTTCCCATCAAATCAATCAACTAGCGATTGCGGGCCGAGTCAAACTCACGCAAACTTGTCGAGAGTTGAAAAGATGTACCTGCTTCTTGTCCGCTTCTAGTTCAAGACGTGATTCAGAAGTTGGCCATAACAAGAGTTGCAGTTAAGAAGGTTGCATACACCAAAAGTTGAGTGTATTTACGCTATTTTGCCCAACTTGCACTGAAATCTCAATAAAGGTTGTTTAAAACCGGTTTTTGCAAAATAAATATTCAGACGAGGATCAACATTGCCACCAAAATATTATAGAAATCCTATTGAACCTCGTCCCAGAGGCTAAGAAGCTCTTGTTGTTCATAGGAGCATCTAGTCTTCATCTCAGTGGGGTACATGACCACTCGCGTTGTTTTTTTGACCGACTGCCAATCAGTTGCGATATCGGCAACTTGTTAACAGCTTTATTTTCAACGGCTTTCATGCCTTTTCGAGATTGATATCACGGTTGGAACCGAAGTGGTGGGCGCCCGCCACGCTGTTGTATTGAGTCAAGATACGATATCAAACATCGCGTGTCTTCCATACATTTAAGTATGATATTCATCCGCGTAGAAAAGCTACTTGGGTACCTCGATGAACCAAGTGAGAAGGGCCTACTAAGGCTCGTAAATGTCGTAAGAAATCGTAAAGTATCATAGGGACTATATTCCCCTACATGTCCTTCACACTCCGATTGCTCCCATTAAAAGTGCAAGACACACAACCACCGCAGCATTCCATCGGAGCGGCGCACGTGTCGCGGCAGAAGGCTGTGGCGAGTTGCTGCCAGTGCATCCAGCCTGGGCGTTGATCTTGTCCGCGCAGTCGAAGAAATTCTCCATATCACTTGGGACGAACACGGCGTTGAATGGACAGCCGCAGGTATCATTCACAAAGGCCGGTGTGCTCCCAACGGCGCTGCAGCATGTTTCCAGCGAGCTGGCCGAATCAGTGGCACAGCCTGAGTATTGTTTCATTATGTATGTGAGGTGAGGACCGTGAATGAGCACGCACCTGCAAAGCCGCCGCTCATGGTTACCCCATGTAAGTGAGAACAACCTGAGGGGAGCGCGGCTGCTGACGTCGACGATGCCGAGGGTGCTGTTGACATGACGGAAGTCAACTTGGTGGGTGGAGGAAAACAATTGCAAGATGCAAGGCATCTTTATATGGTGGCTGTCACCAATAGCCGTGAAACCTGATGGGCCATAACTTAAGTACCTAAATTGGGCTAGGGTGCTGTTAAGCCGTATCAAACCGTCTCGTAAAATACGGGACAACGGGCCGTAAAAACGGTTATGCCCCCGTACCGTAAGGCTAGTTGACAGTTGCGGCCGTTTTAATACAGCATTTTTATGCGTTAGTCCCCTTGGTTGTTAATGATGTGTTGGTATCCATTAAGGAGCTACTTTCACTGGCACACTGACCAATAATTATTAGAAGGTCCAAAGAGTATATAGGAAACCCGACACCGCGACACCGCGTGTCAAATATCAGAAAATCCAACACCCCTGAGAATCCCCGCACGTGGATTAGCAAACCCGACACACCTTCCCTTCTGGGACACACTTCTCTGCAAAGCCGACACATTTTTAGCACTCCCGACACAACTTCACAAAATCCGACACGCACGCTCGGCTAGCATGGCTTGGCATTGGATCGTATCCCTCTTGGTGCGGCTCCCACGTCTCCTCTTTTCTCAACCACCATCATGCCGCCTCCCGCTCCCCGGAGAATGCGGCGAAAGGGACTTCTCCTTTCCCCGACCACCTCCAGCCTGCCTTGAAATTGAAGATGACCCGTCCAAGGCGCTCGCGACTTTCGGGCACCGGTTCTAGCAAGTGTGGGTAACAACAAGATAAAGGAACTCAGGGCCGAGCTTGCGATACTCATAGCAGCATCAAAGGTGAGTTTATTCTTCCCAACTTTTCAGGCCTCTCTGAGCAGATCACAGACAAGTTCTTCGGGTGTTGTTCGCGTAACGCAGAAGAGCAAGGCAAAATCCAATGGTATTGCTCCTCCCCTGGTTCATGTTGCTGCTTACTTGAATTCGTTGCAGCACCAGCCGCCACTCGGACCACGGCACCCAAGAAGACAGAAACCCCAGCCGAGCTGGACGGTATTTGAATGGATTCACCAGAAGGTATGTGGCGCCCACGAATACTTTCCTCCTGTATTTATCTGCTCAACGAGGTGCCTCCCAAGATGAATTAACGGGTCTGGCGAACACTGCCGACGATGATGACATGGTGATTTCTGGACGACGCAGGCCTCGGTGTTCCTTTGGTCAATCCCAGTGAGGAGTCCTTGAACTCATGCGAGACAACGATCTAAACGACACTTTCTTAGTTTCTCCGTCCGCCCGTTCCCCTGCCCCTTCCCACTGCGACCCCCCAGCACCACCATTATCTACTCGTCGATTAACCCGAAAGACGGGAGCATCTCAAACGCACGACGATGCTCCAGCGCCGAAATTGAGGAAGACCGAAGCCGTCATTGCACCTGAAGCAGTGAACTCCGCGAAGAAAAGGTCAGTAGCTCACCGGTATATAAGTTCTGGATCTAAACTTGCACTACGTAATGGGAAGTAAAAGCGCCATGGAGCGTCCGGCACACGGACGACAAGATTTACACGTGGTTTGAATTTCTTGCTCAGTTCCCGGAGGAGTATTGTGCATTGTACGGTGATACTCCGGCTGCGTAGTTGTAAACTATGTACTTCTTTTCAAATATGACCTTGCTGCACCCCATGACTTTTGTGTATGGCAATTGCAACTTAGCCTACACTGGGGATGAGTGGGTTGAATCAGCCAGAGAAACAGTATCTGGAGAAGTTCGAAGTACGCTACCTGGTGTTCCTGCACAGTGGGGTCGCCTCGTACTGGATTCTCGTTGTTACCGGCCGCTCTACCCGTACCCCTCCACTGTCTGGTCATTGTATGGCGAGGCAAAATTGCGATATTACACCCGGTGGAACTTTGAACTGAACTGCGTGTTCAATTAAATTGATTGAACGTGGAGTTAAATCCAGTGGCCTGATTCTACCGGGAATCTGAAGAGTATGGGTGAGATTTCAGAGTCACGGAGCACACTCCAGTGTGCTACCGGGGAAGTCAGTATATTTCATGATATGCCACAACTAAATGTAAGAACTCACATATATACCAACGGTTACTTTGAACCACATCTTCAGTACCATGACATTCAAATCTTCCTTGAAAGCTCCGCAGATATCCTTGTACTGTGAAGTTACGCGGTAGGTAAGGAGAATCATGGAGGCCCAAACGACCCACCAGAACAAGTTTTTTACGCCGTTTTACGTAACGCATCACGGTCACATGACCATGTTTCCACAACAAAGAATATCGTGTCATGTTGCCACCGCTGGCCGTACAATCCTCTAAATATTAGGGAGGGCTACTGGGACATCACTTTACGCATATTAACGGGTGGTTCATCGAAATATAACCAAGCTGACTTGAATCCAGATTTAATAAATTAATGTTCGAGCCACCGGTGAATCAACCTCGCCAGCGATTGCACCAATGTCGGGATGCGTTTGTGGTTAGCACACTTCAAGCTGCACACATCGCTCAAATTCAGGTCTGAGCAATTTCCATCCTGGGGAGCTGGTCGGCCATTACTCTGTCGCGAAGTGTCAAGCCAAGCCTTCCTTTGCAGCTTGTATTTACAGCTTAAATCTACTATGTGTGCTCCTACTTCGAATTCTCAATACATTTAAATGTAGTCGCAGTTTTGTGTCCAATTGTGTGCTCCTTGTGTTTTACAGGCTCAGGTTTTGAAGCTCCGGGATGTTGATGGAACTAATCAAATGTTCTTCGCAGTTTCCAAGCTGGACCTCTGAATCAGATTAGTCTCTTGTTCCGCGCCCTGCTTACACCCTCCTTGCACACTCCCACTGTCTGTAGTATTTATTTATCGTCCAGATGCATCTTCCCACGGTTGAAACAATGCGTCGTGGGTTGTCAACTTGGTCGACGGCGCTCCTGAACTCTCCTGAACCACGCTCGGCGTACTCGGTGATCTCCATCATCAATCACATCAGCTCACACGAACGGTATACATACTTGGCAATGCGTCGGAGTTGAGGGCAATCAGGCTCATGTGTCGGCTTTTCTGGGATGTGTCGGACTTCATGAACGGTAGCCGCCGTGTCGCGGTGTCGGATTTTAGGGAGCCTCGGTCCAAACAATCAGAGAACATCGGACTTGCGCCTGTAACGGATCGGGTACCCGTTTGACCGATTTTTTTTTTTTTACGGTTATGCCCGTGGGCGTAAAACGGACGGTTTGATGCCCTAGACCGTGTGCACTCATGTACATGTAGCACTAAAATTCAGAAATAATCTTTTACATCTGGGTACGTTCTGCCACCGCTAAGTATCAGTAAGGTCACATGTGTCTGTCACCCCGGACGGATTGGGCTGGATTGGCAGCTCTAGTCTCTTGGGTACTGATACTTAGTCTGATAGCCGTGGATGAACTCATGATCCTCAACGATCTGCGGATTGACATGCCCATACCGCCATCATCAAAAAAACAAAAATTGAGATAAAACTCCCTAATATTGGGAGACTAAGTACTGTGCAGCCATGGTTGGATTTTCCGGTCAAATAGGCCTGCTGAACCAAACGAGATTTGATCTTGCATGTCATTGAAACTTGAAGAAGCAGTCCTCCTGAACCTCATGATCATCTACGAGGTCAACTAGCCCTCATTGTTCATGGTGAACACTCAGCCTCAGACTCTCAGTGCATCCGATGTTGTTGACCCTGTTTCTGTGTTGGGGGTTTGATTCCCCACAGGGACATATGAGCGTACTCCTTCAGCTTTTTTCTGTGGCTGCAGAAGTGGCCGTAACCAAAAGGTGTCCCGCAACCATTGCCTCAGTCTGTGCTGCTTCCACGACTGACCTCAGAACACATGAGACCTCAAGAAACCCATGTATGGTCAAGTTTAAACCAACCTAACACAGCAACCTCCAATAACGAGAGCACATGCCACACTGAAGAGGGGACTAACTGGCAACAACTTAACTAAGAGGGGTGTTTGTTACTGAAATCTCAATTACACTCTCCTTCTGGGAACTCCCATAACATCACACTCGAAGCCTTCACCGCCCAAGACCGTACAAAAATCTCGGTCCTTTGGAACCTCATCCGGGAGCTAACAAGCCCTCATTGTTCATGACGAACACCCGGTCTTCATAAAAGAAGGTGCAACTCGTGTTTCTGGGCTTGGGTTCGAGTCCCTCCGAGGACATGATGCTGCCCGTAATCAATTTTCTCTTTTTTCCAGTCTCAGCATCGGAGCCGATGGGTTTGGTTTGGTTTCCCGCTCCCTGCCTCTTCGTTTTGTGGTTGAGAACGCTACTCGGGCTGTGGTTCAATATTTACACTCCAAGCCCGCAACAGCCAACCCACCACAAAAGCTCTCGGTCCTTGGGAACCTTGGCTGGGAGGCTCACAAGCCCTCGTTGTTCATGGTGGACACCGGTCTACATAGCGGATTGTCAACACGTTTCTGGGCACGGGGGTTCGATTCCCTCAGAGGGCATGGGTGAATACACTTTCCGTTATTCTATTTTATTGTCCTGGTGCAGAAACCGAGAGTTTTACGTTAACTTCCACCTCTTCCAAGCTCCTGGTAAAGTTCCTCCTTGAGGTCATTCTGCTGCCTGCTTTACCAAGTGTGGTTGAAGGCATCATACAGGGAAGCCTTCACCGCCCACACAGCGCGAAAACATCCCCACTCCTCTGGTGAGAGGCTAACAAGCCCTCGTCGTTCATGGCGAACACCCAGTCTGCGTTCGTGGATAACCATGACCTATTTCTGGGCTTGGGGTTCGATTCCCTCCGAGGGCATGAGGAGGAGTCGAACCATATCATTTACGGTTTGTTTCTTGCAGTGGCTTAAAAGTACATAGATGGTGTTTCCCGTCCTCTTTTCGAATTCTGGTTGTTGAGTTCAAGTGCTGAGGATCATAATACAAGTGTGTGCCAGTGGTTGATTATCAGTTCGACACCTAATTACCCGCCGATAGAAAGTCTCACTCCTCTGAACTTTGTCTAGGAGCCCAACAAGCCCTCATTGTTCATGGTGAACACCCAGTCTTCATAACAAAGCTTGGAGAATGCACCACGTGTTTCTGGGCTTGGGGTTCAATTCCCTCCGAGGGCATGAAGGCATTCCTTGCTACGACATGTAACTTTTACCTTCTTTTTGGTGCAGAAGCTGAGGGGTTTGCGTCGTATCAGCTGAGAACTTGTTTCTGATGTTTGGCTATGAGGAGTGAGAGAGATCAAGTGTGGTTGATTATCGCAGAGAAAGGTGTCAACCAACCCTCAACACAATCAACCATTTAAAAAGATCTCAGTCCTCTGGACCCTCCCTCATCTAGGAGGCCAACACGCTGATACGCCGCAGATCGGGACGACCGGGGGAAATGAGCTTGACACTGGGTCACGATGTATGGCTAAACCACACACTAAACACACTCCAAATCAAACACCTAATCACTTCTCCGCTTGTATATGCGTTTGTGGGGTTCCAACCGAAGTATTATGGCTGTTGCAATAGCTGAAAACTAGGTTTTAACTTAAAGCTTTAAGTCGACCATTTGGTTTCTCGGACCTATTGGGCGCTGATGCGACCTTTATAGTTCTTAGAAGAGTTGCACAGGGCACACAACCAGAACATCCACACCATAACATTGGAAAAACATGGTGAAATTTTTTGTAATGAGTCTTGCATGTCAGAGAAGAGAAATATTTAAGAGTTACATGAAACATATGCTGAATAAAGCATATCTTTTGCAATTCTTTCTCAAAGATTCCCATTTTCCCATCCTTTGACATGCAAAAGTTATTCCAAAAAACTTCATCGTGTTTTTCTCATGTTATGGGGTAAATATTTTGGTTATCCTCCCTGTGTTGTGGTTTTCAAAAAGGTTTGTGGTGATATACACCGGGTGGTTGTGTGGTGAACTAAACTTAATTCGATGCTGGGTTTGAACTGTAACTGAAAGTTGACAAGTTCCGCTGTAATATTTGCTGACGCTGACGCTGTGACCCTAAAACGCTGACGCTGACCCTAAACGCTGACGCTGACACTGACCCTAAAACGCTGACGCTGACGCTGCACAACAAATATAATCCAATCCCAATATATTGATAGACACCAAAGTATCTCTAAGACACTCAAATGTACACCGAATGAATTCCGTGAGACTTCCTGGACGGAGGCACGTGTTATGCTGTGCTCCTAACAAGAAGGGTACAGTCCACTGGCTTCCACCTAAGCTCTACCTCTACTTATATACTAAATCCTACACACCAAATACTACAAAACACGGAAACCCAATACGGTAATATACATAATGGTCCAAACGTTGAGTCCGTGATGATACGGACTCCTACTGAGTACAATCTACTAATTTACATATGAATCTTGACTTGAAAAGGAGAATAATCTGCATGGATGTTGATACCATTAAAATAAATAATATATATCCGCTTCTGACGTGTCCAAATAATATCCCAGCCTTGTCATGTCGTCCCAATTCAGTGTGTGTGACTCCTGGTGAATCAACCTCGAGTCATTCGTGAATAGCCATATGAGTCTGTTCGAGTCAAGACTATTAATAGCTTCTTGGTATCACGATTTTGCTTTAGCCGGCGGCAAGACCTTGCTGCCGCTACTGCTCCCTTTGAGGTGCCGATCCTGGCTATGCCATCGGACCTTTCCGGTCCTTGGATCCTCGGCTTGATTGACAGGAAATGCCAACTCTACCGCAGGCAAATGTTCTAGTCAACATAGGTTGCCCCTGCAAAGCCCCCATTCCTCAACCCTGGTCACAGATGGATAGTATTTCCTCCTGTCCTTGATTAGAGTGAACGCCCAACTCCTACGAACCCTGAGGGTTTGTTAAAAGAGAAGGTTTGACTTAAAGCTTTAAGTATGATTTTGACTTTCCAGCCAGTATTGACCTTCCAGTAAATTCACACCTTAAAGCTTATAGTATATACGCTGCTGTCTCCTAGCTAGCTGCCCGGACTGACACTAGCCCTCCGTTGAGTGATTTATATAGCCAATTACAATACAGCTAGTGGCACAGAATGAGCAAAATTGCCAAATTCCACGCGTCGCCCAATTGCTTATCAACGCCCTCGTTGTTCATGGCGAACACCCAGTTTTCATAAGGGTGTTTAGAACAATGTATTTCTGGCCTTAGGGTTCGATTCCCTCCGAGGGCATGAGGAGGAGTCGAACCACGGTTATGATTTTTTTTTTTGTGGTGGCTCAAAAGTACTTGGATGGTGTTCCCGTCCGCTTTTCTTGTCATTGATTTGAAGTTTTCTGTGCTGAGATCATAAAAAGTGTACACTGTGGCGAGTAAGCATCCTTATAGAAGGTCTCAGTCGCCATCTGAGAGGTTCATGCGCCTTCGTTGTTCATGGTGAACACTCAGTCTTCACATAAGGTGTGCCGAGATTGCACGCGTGTTCCTGAGCTTGGGGTTCAATTCCCTCCGAGGGTATGGAGAACAAAAATGTGAACTTTTTTTTTTCCTGTCCGAACCCCGCCTCGACACCGGGACCAACGAAAGTCTGTTTACCGCTCCCTGCCTCTTCATTTTGTTGTTGAGATGGGTTAATATTTACACTCGAAGCCCGCAACAGCTAATCGACCACAAAAGCTCCAGTGCTGTGGAACCTTGGCTGGGAGGCTAACAAGCCATCGTCGTTGATGGTGAACCCCCATGAATCCTGCCCAGGTATTCTCGAGCGACCGCCGTCTCAAAGCGAGTTCGGCTCGAGCCGCCTCGAGTTGCTCGAGCGAGCTCGAGCTCCGCTAAATTTCACTACTGTATCAATACAGGTGAATTCTATTCTACTGTATCAGAGTCGTCGCTCGAGCCCAAATGCACGCTCGAGTAAGGTCCCCGCTCGAGTCAAATCTCGAGTTGATTGCCCGCTCGAGTCGAAATCTGCGCTTGAGCAATATCCCGCTCGAGTCAGACGTCTAAACATTCACTCCCATTAAGTCCAGCTGTCGACTCGTGAGGCGAGCGCCGTCCCAATATGAATGGCAGTAATTTAGATTTAGAGGACCACGTACACGATGCAATGGCCGCCGTTGTTGCACTCTCCTATCCTTCACCTATGGAATAATCGCAACCTGTACCCTCCGTCAGGACGCGTCGACACTGAAGGCAATCTAGAACACATTACCTGAGATCGCGCGCCTACCCGGTGAGATGTCGGCGGTGGCACATTTCTCCGCGTGGTATATGTCGCGGCCGTGCTAGTCACCGTAAAGAATTTCAGCGCTGCTCCTCGACACAGAACGCGAGTGGCACTCACCGGTGGCATCAAGTGCAGTCCGAGTCACCGACGCGAAAACACCCTCAACGCGGGCCCAAGGTGTTCGTCGAGTAGCAAATGGCGAAGCGGTGTCGAGAAATAGCCAGACCGCCCACGGTCAGGCGCGGTTGGTGAATGGAGGTGGTGGAGAAAGCGCAGGCGTGTAACGCGTGACAGATCATCACAGAAAGAGTTTCGATTGATGCGGAAACCCGGCCCGCGCGGTCCATCTGTTCCCACCGTGCCGTCCAGCTCAGGCCAAGCTCAGGCTTCTTCCTTTTCCATCGTGGTTTCGACCCTTCGCTCGTCGCTCCCGCCGCGTCTCACTCAGTCACCGTCTTGGAGTGCAATCCGCGTCGACAAATGAAATTACCGCCTGCTGTTTACCAAAATGGGATCCTCCGACTCGGAGTCGGCGATCGATAGTACTTAAGGATTCATTCCTATTTATTCGGCAATGCGGTGTCGGGGTCCAGCCCGTTTTACCATGTAGTTCGATGTCTACCGGTGAGTATTAAATTTTCTCCCATCTCTGCAGAGTGCGCTACTTTTCTTTGAAAACTAGGGCCATGGTCTCTAAGTAATAGTCTATGGGAAACTCGGGCCAGACGGTCAATAAGCCCTTAATGGCCTCACTTTCAAAATTTCGGGAATTCGGGAAATCTTACCTGTCCATCCTGTCCTTCAACGATTCGCCCAATCTAGTACGCCCCCGCTTCAAGTTTCATTCAACGAGTGTCAATATTTTACCTCCTTGCCTTTGCACGTCACTCGACATCTATCCTAGTCCGTTTGTAATATTTCCATACCATCACGACATGCTGAATCCTTCCTTGAATGATTCAGCATAGTACCATCATCCTCCCAAATTACATCCATCCTGGTTGAACGGGGATTCCGATAACTACACCTATGTTTCGGTATAATTCATCCGCGGCCCGGGGTTCGTGGTTCGTGGGTAGGGCTGGTCCCGCGAGCTCCTGTTTTTATTTCCTTTGTTTGCATTCCGTGGGCCTAACTTGGAGCAGGCGGCATTTCACAGACCAGAGCCGTGCCTTTCATATTTTACAGTACACCACCGGCGTCAATTGCAAACTGAGAGTGACGCCGGACGAGGACAACTCAAGGGATCTCAACGAACCCAATTCGATCTGGTGCACATCGTGAAGTGGAATCGGCCCAGATTGCCAAAGTGCAATTACCCGTAAGTGCTAGGGCCTGACGATGAGCCCCCGCCTCGAAAGTTGACTTTCAAGCTGGGCTCACATGTACTTGGCTTCTGTTTTGCCGTCCTTTCTCTGCCACTGGAGCCACTTGAGAAAGTTGGTGCGGCAATGACCTTCGGGTGTTAATTCGTTCGGTTTTTTCTTCAAAAAGGGAGGCGGAAAATCGCTTGTCAATGTTGACCAGCCATTTCTTCGGCTTCGGGAGGTAGCAACAACTATTACGCCTCGCCTCCGGTGGGCGATGCCGTGATTGCCGGGGTGATGGGCCGATGAAAGCATTTTTAAACAATCTTCGATGAGTTCTAACCTTGGCCCCTGGATTCGGAGGGTGTTCACAGAACTAGCAGGATTTGTTGAAGCCCTTTGGAGACAAGCAGGCAGAATTCCAGTTGATTCAGAAGCTAAATCAAATTGGGCCAAATTATATGTGAGCTCCCAACGGAACATCCCACTCCTCAAATAACACGGGATCACGTATGAGGACCCCAAAACTGTGGAAAAACGACTGCTCATTCGACACGATGACTCACAAAAGCATGATGTCAGATTCAAGGTGAGCAGTTTATAAAATTGCCTCGCGGGTCGACACCTTCATTATTCTTCACACTTAAGGTCCTACTATTGTTCACATCTTCAACCCACAGCTCAGACACAACATAAATATGGCCTTCTTCTATTACCCTTCAACGTCAGCACCGAGAGCTAACAACAATGGCACCAGGTTTCACATTATCTCACGGCGGACAGTCAGGCAATACTTGCACAGCCGGTGGCACGCGTCACAGCAGAGCGACTGCTGGCAACACTTGCATAAAGCCAGCCGCTTTGGCGGCTCGGACCTTTCCTTGCGCATGATGCAGCCACGTGTTTTCGGATGTTTCCGGGAAGTAAATGGTTGAAAAATGGTAATCTTTTCGTATTGGACTCAGTGATCCGTTAAGAATTCTCGGTTGTGGCTAATATCAAAGCTGTAGTCATTGAGAACGGGTTTAGGTCAAAATATTGAGAGAGCACGGCGAAAGATTGAGTGAAAAGATGCTCCGAATGGTGAATATTCACCGTTCAATTTCTTCCAGCATACCAATTTGCCCAGCATATTATCTATGCATCTATTCTGATCATTCACTTACTCGTATCCCTTTACAGAGCAAAGTGGGGAGCAGGAAGACTTCTATGAACAGACATCAACAGGAGTGTGACCGGCGAACGCCTGCCGGACGGTGCCGGGGTGTTCCGCATGAGTCACACTCCCCTTAACTGCCTTCGAATCACCCAGTCCGTTGTCTACGTTGCTCCGTGAAAATTCCAGAGGCATTTGGGAGTGCAATTGGATGTACGGGGCAAAGTTTGACCGAATTGGTGTGTTAAAAGAGATAGAACAAAGATTGTGCGGGGTTCGGGGCACGTTGTCCGGCAGTCTCTTCACATTATGTCTCAAAGGTTGCTCCTAAACCTACTCTACGTGTTCATAGCTTTAATTGTAGCCAACACCGACAATTTGCGAAGGAGAACTGAGTCCAATACGAAAGGATTACCATTTTCAACCATTTACTTCCCGGAAACACCCGCAAACACGTGGCTGCATGCACAAGGGAAAGTCCGAGCCGCCAAAGCGGCCGGATTTATGCAAGTGTTGCCACAGGTAGGTTTGCCGTGACGCGTACCACTGCAACTGCAAGTGTTGCCAGATTGTCCGCCGTGAGATCTAGTCCGTGCACATTTTACTCACATGCCTCGAATATCTCTAAGACACGATACACGATGATAAAAGACCTAAGAACCACGTCGCTGACGCACCTACCTCCACCAGTGCCGATCCCGGGAATCCTCGGCATTACGGCGGCGGCAGCGGAGCGATGATCGGTAACTTTGAGTAGGAATGGGGCGCCTTGGTGGGGAGTGATGTAAGACTGGGTTGGTTTTGTCGCCGTCGTATAATGCCTGGCTGGCTACAGGGGCCCAAGGCCAGTGGATCCAGAAAGAACAAGAAGTTGACAAGAAGCCCATGCTGCCAAAGGGCAAAACAAGGAGCGCGGCGAGGCGGAGGGAGCCGCTTTGGATATCGGGTGCCGCGCGAAGACCAGACAGACTCGGTGACCAGCATCTGGGTGAACAGTGCGGCCGTGCTGGGGCCTAACGAGGACTGGGGCCATATTATACAGTAACCCGACGGTAATTTACTGCCTGCACTAGATTTTCCGTTGCATTTTGGATTGTATTAACAATCGAATTGGTTCAGAGCATCGGGTACACTTAACATTCTCGCAAGCCCGTTGTGAGGGTTGTATCGTTGCTTTGCGGTTGCATAGAACCGGAACCTGCTGAGCGTAGCTGAGAGCTAAATTCAACCGGAAGCCAAGTTCAACCACTGGGCGCAAGGTCTCCCTTAAATATCGGACCACTACTGGTGAATATCGTCACCGTCTGACAATGAAATGGAGAGGGGATGTTCGGAAACATTGAATTCGATGGATTGAAGCTGTAAAATGCGGAAGGTGTAACTGGTTGAACGTTGAACCCTTGAACACATAGTATCTGTTCACATACGACAGCCAACTAATCCCAGAGCCCAAAACATTTGTAAACCCCAATTCCGAATGGGTTCAAGTTCCTTACCTGCAATTCAAGTCGGGGATCGAAATTCAATACCGAAAGAAATCCCTCCGATGCACCGGAGGCGCAGAGATCCGTTTCATTTTCCAATGTTCCCATCAGTGAATAGTCCATTGAGAAAAGTTGCGATTCTCAAGGCGCGAGCAAGTCCGAGAAGGGATATTTCCTCACAGCAGTCCAGCCTGGCTTGCGTAACCCAAGAAAGATATGTAAAGGTGCTTTTATTTTGCCTTATGCATTGTCGAGCGACCGAAGCGCGACCACTCACGAGAATAGTTTGGGTTGAGATCCTCACAACTCCATGGATGCTTGAAAGGCTCGTTCAATGACCAATAGGCACATGGTATCCCATTTTCTTATGACATTCATCAATTCCTCAAATATAAATTGAACTCGGGGATCCATACGTACGTGCATAGTTTTGAAATAAATCCACCTCTCCAAAATTACCTGTGCAGTAAAGATCCGGCCGTGGAGTGAAATGAATTGAAACGAAGTCTTACCTGAAGGCTTAGGGTTCGAACCTCGAACGACCCGGGGAGGGCAAGGGAAGGGCTGTCAAAATTCCGTCAGCTTAAATTCAATGTACGTACTAGAATGAATATGTACCCCGTTGCATCCAATCCAGACGGCCTTTGAGTTTACCTATCTCCTTGCATTGTGTCCAGAATTTCAATGGCAGAATGCAATGGGAAATGGGTGCTTGATGCGGAAAATCAAGCCGGGAGATGCCGATCATACAAGCGGTTCGCTAAAAAGGCCAGGAGGCGAGACTGCCGGTTCCGCATCAATCGAAACTCTTTCTGTGATGATCTGTCACGCGTTACACGCCTGCGCTTTCTCCACCACCTCCATTCACCAACCGCGCCTGACCGTGGGCGGTCTGGCTATTTCTCGACACCGCTTCGCCATTTGCTACTCGACGAACACCTTGGGCCCGCGTTGAGGGTGTTTTCGCGTCGGTGACTCGGACTGCACTTGATGTCATCGGTGAGTGCCACTCGCGTTCTGTGTCGAGGAGCAGCGCTGAAATTCTTTACGGTGACTAGCACGGCCGCGACATATACCACGCGGAGAAATGTGCCACCGCCGACATCTCACCGGGTAGGCGCGCGATCTCAGGTAATGTGTTCTAGATTGCCTTCAGTGTCGACGCGTCCTGACGGAGGGTACAGGTTGCGATTATTCCATAGGTGAAGGATAGGAGAGTGCAACAACGGCGGCCATTGCATCGTGTACGTGGTCCTCTGAATCTAAATTACTGCCATTCATATTGGGACGGCGCTCGCCTCACGAGTCGAAAGCTGGACTTAATGGGAGTGAATGTTTGGACGTCTGACTCGAGCGGGATATTGCTCAAGCGCAGATTTCGACTCGAGCGGGCAATCAACTCGAGATTTGACTCGAGCGGGGACCTTGCTTGAGCGTGCATTTGGGCTCGAGCGAGGCTCGAGTAACTCGAGCGACGACTGATACAGTAGGATAGAATTCACCTGTATTGATACAGTAGTGAAATTTAGCGGAGCTCGAGCTCGCTTGAGCAACTCGAGGCGGCTCGAGCCGAACTCGCTTTGAGACGGCGGTCGCTCGAGAATACGAGAGCAGGTGACAGAACCCCCCGCCTTGATTCGCAAATACAGAATTTGATTCGAGCGTTAAGGGTTTAATTCCATCCGAAGGCATGGTAGACACAGCAATTTCCTTTTATTTTTCGCTTCAGAGCAGAAGACAATGAGCTTGATTTTAACCTCTCTTTCCTTGCAATATATATATTAAGTTGTTGCCCCCGCGGTTCATTCTGCTTGTTAGAATCAGAGTGATTGAAATTGATATCATGGTCAAAGGCATCGCTGCCCAATTAACCGTTAAAAAAATATCAGTCCTGGGGACCCTCATCTAGGAGGATAACAAACCCTCGTCGTTCGTGGTGAACACTCAGTGCATTATACTTAAGAGAGCGCTGTTCAACGTGTCTCTGGGTTTGGGGTTCGATTCCTCACAAGGGCATTTGCTGTTTGTAAACCTTTTTTCTTTTTGGCTACATAGAGACGAAACGGCAATACAAATACGTCCCGCGCTGAATGCGCATGAGATGCCGGCCGTCCCGGCACGATGCCAAGCCTTTCTGCAAATATTCAGACGGGCATCAAGCTCGACGTAAAAATATTCAAGACGGGCTCTTGGGTGTGCTACACCTACCAAGAGCTCCTGTTTTCTTGGTTGGACGTTGAACACAAGTTGAAGTTGAAAGCGAGCGGATGCCACGTTCCCGGATTTTCGCCCAAATGGGGATCATTGCTTCTCAGCTGCCACCACAGGGTCCTAGTCCGCCGCGTTAAACGACCCACACTCGCTAACCACCACTACCATGTCCTACATACCAGAAACAACCGTCGCCCGGCCCCTTCTCGCCCTCACAAACCCCAGTCACCCCGGTCCCCGACGGCGCGCCAGTCGTCGAGCGCGCATCCTCGTCTTCGTCGGCCTCGCACTCTTCATCGTGTTGGCGGGCGGTGTGTATCTTGGTCCCAGCGCCGGCATACCCATCCCCGAGCGATTCGCACCGTACTACTCTTCACCAGCGCCACGTCCACCCCCACCCCTGGGTGCCCAAAACCCCGGGCCCAATATCCACGACTTCCCCACGGCGGCGGACGTCCCCCCTCCTGCCCACCAAATAACTGCCGATGCAGACAAAGCGGTAGACGCCCTCCTGTCGTCCCAACCCCCCACCCTACCCGCCGCGCGCGCCCGCTACGCCCTGCGCACGGGTCGCAGTCCGCCGCGCGGGTTCGACGCCTTTTATGCGTTTGCGAAGGAGAGAGGGTGTTTGGTGGAGGGGTATAGTGCTGTGGAGAGGGACTTTGCGCCGTTTTGGCGGGCGGAGGGGTTACAAAAAGGGTGGTTTCGGGAGAGGGTGAGGGTTATGGAGGGGAAGGTGTGTGTGTGCGCGTTCTTACTTCCGTTCCTTGGTGTCGTTTTTTGGTGGGACGCGAGGTTGGGGCTCGGGCTTTGCTTTTTTATTGGCGTTGCCGCGTGTGCTTGTGCTTTTCGGCTTTTGGGCGTGGATTCGTATATATCGACCTAGGTGCTGACGCACCCTACCTTTCCAGCTAACTCCCGACGCCCACGGCGTCGCCGCCCTCGCCATCCGCGACGGCAAGGTCCAACGACCCGAGAACGGCGCGACGTATTTCGATGGGGATTGGGAGAATACGATTAATAAGGTGCGCTGTCCTCCTTTTCCACTTTTTCCCACTTCTGACTTTGCCTACCTTCATCTTCGACCCGACTTTGCTGCTACTACCTGCACTCGACTCGACTGTGCAATTCGACTCGATTGACACTCGTCCCTCGACTTTACTCGACTCGTGCTCTTTCTGCGACTTTCCACTGTGGATGTACCTCGCCCTGCACCCACCCCTCGCGGCGCCGCCCTAATTTATCTTCTTCGCTCAACCCTCCCCTCCCCATCTTCACCAACGCTAACACTCGACTTACGCAGTTCGCAACTCACCTCCCCGCGCTCACCGTCCTCATCAACGGGCGCGACGAGCCGCGCGTCGTGTACGACGTCGGGGGGTTGTTTGATGGTGCGTCCCTCTCCTCTTTTTCTTTACTACTACGCTACTTTTTTTTGGGGGGTGGGTGCGGGCAAAGTTTTTGGGGCGGGGGGAGGTTGCTTGCCGGGTGCGGACGGGATACACCTCCGCGCCGCCGTTTTTTCTCGCGCCTTCGCCTTCGCCATACATACCCTACCCTATGTACTAATCTCGTGCCGATTGCGCGGCGGTGTGCGCGGACGACGCCGGCCTTCTTTTTTTTGTTTATGGTACACGCCGTTCAAACGGGACATACATACCACTTCTCAACTTCTCATCCTTCCGTCTTCTGTCTTGTCATACACAGTGTACTGATTACAACACCCCACAGAACCCCCTACCCTACCCGCACCCCCCACCGACCCCACCCCATTCGCCCTCGCGCCCCCCTCCACGCGCGCCTTCTTCACGGACCCGGCGCGGCGGGATGTTTGTCGGCCGGCGCGGGGGCGGGGGAGGGTTGAGGATGTTAGCTGTGAGTGGATTTTGTTTTGGATTTCTTTCCTTTATGAGTCGAGTTTTCGCCTTGCCTTGTTCTTCTACCTACCTGCATATGCCTACCTTCTATTACCGCCTTTCGTTTCGTTGGTGCTTGGGGTTACTTTGCTTCCCCCACTCGTGCTTGCTTCGCTTTCTCCGCGAAGGAGACGGTTTCTTTTCATTTTTCTTCTTCATCCCTCTACTCCGCTCAAAAAGAAAATTGAATCACTAACGAACGCACAGTCCTCCTCTCCGCCTCCTCCGCCGAGTTCACCACGGACCTCGTCCCCGTGCTCTCCATGGCCAAGATCGCCGATCCTTCCACTGGGAGCATAGGAGGCGGGAGCTGCTTTGCGGATGTGTTGGTTCCGGGGGAGGTGAGTCGCGTCTTCCTCTCAACTTGGTGCCGGTTTTTCTTCCTCTTTTTTTTCGTGGTATTTCGTGGGCGTGCTGGTTCTTACTCCAGACGGGGGTAGTTTACATTTTTCGTGGGTCATCTTCGGAGGAGCGGGGAGGAGCGGCCGCTTTCGGTTAACGGGAGGGTTTTTTCACGGAAAGACTCGGAGCTGCGAAGCAGAGATGGTGTTTCGCGGCACGATGACGGCTTTTGCACGCCCATCCACCGCGCGGGCTTGAGTTTTTTTCGCGTGCTGTTTTTCGGGGAAGGGCGGCTTTCACGAGACGATGAGCCATTTTTTCTTTAGAGGAGACATGGCCCTTCCCGCGCAATGCCCGAGGATCCTCGCCTGGTCCAACCAAAGTACTGACGTACCTTTACCTTCTAGTTTTACTACCGCAACTCGTGGTGGGCGGGGAAATTCGAGTATCCGAATAATGTTAGGTGGGAGGATAAAAAGGATGTGCTTTGTGCGTCCTACTCTTGCCCTCTCTTCACTTTCCCTTCACTTTCACTTTCCCCATCGACTTTACTTCTCACACGCCCGCCAACTCTCACCGCAATGATTCGTTGATTTTCCTTCCGCTAACGCCCACACCCCCAGACTGGCGCGGCAAATCCAACGGCGGCCACATCCGCGGCACCATCTACAAGACCTTCCCGCGCTTCCGGCTCGTCGAGCTCGCTGCGCGGCCGGAGAATGTGGAGAAGGGGTTGTTTGATGTGCGGATGACGGCGTGGCATGAGAGTCATTGTACTGGTGCGTTGTGTTTCTTTGTTCTTCATATGTTCTGCGCACTATGCGGAGGTGGTTGTGCGTACCGCGGGAGGGCGGGGTTTTGCGCACGGCGTCGGTCTATGGGCTTTTCCTTTCTTCTTCGCGGGCGTCACGGCCGTGGTGGACGGAGTGGGCGTATACTCGCGGCAGATAAACCGCGGAGAGCTAGCCTCCACACCCGCTTCCCTTCACACCGCGTCGTTCCGCGCGGTCTTTCTTTCTTCTTTTCCGCGGCGGCTTCCTTCCGCGTCCTCCCGGTCCATCCATAAACCCTAAATTTATTAGATCGAAGCGCTAACCCCCACTTTACCCCCACAGACGACTGCACCGCCGCCCCCATCATCGCCGCGTACAACATCAGCAGCGAGGTCGTGCCGCGCGAAGAGGCGTATGGGTACAAGTACCTCCTCGATGTGGACGGGAACACGTTTAGTGGGCGGTATTTGGGGTTGTTGAGGAGTGGGGGGTTGGTGTTTAAGGTCCGCTTCGTTTTCTTTCTCTACTGGTCTTCTTCGTACCGTACCGTGCGCTCGTTGGGGCTTGGGGCGGCGCGGTGGCGCTTTCCGACGAACTCGTCGGAATCCGCGCCGACCAGCTCGATGGCCCTCCGTGTGCGCACGAGAGGGCGGAAATTGGGGGAAATGAGAACAAACGCTAACTCAACACCCACAGTCCACGGCCTTTACAGAGTTCTTCACGCCCTGGCTCGTCCCGTACGAGCACTTTATCCCCGTACGGCCCGACCTCGCGGACTTGACGGCCAAGATTGAGTGGGCGCGAGCCAATGATGCGGAGGTGGGTTTTGTCCGCTCCACCTTCTTCTTTTGAGCTGCGAGCTGACTTTGTTCAATGTCTTCGTCTTCGTCTTTTCCTCTCCCTCTCCGTCGCACTGGACATCGATGTCAACCTGATCACAAATCGAACCTACTCGCCTCCGACAAACGCAACGCAAAATCACGCACGCACGCACTCACTCAGGCCCGCCGCATCCAAGAAGCCGGGCGCGTATTCGCGGAGCGCATACTCACCGATGCGCAGAACGACTGCTATTGGTTCGCGGTTATGCTTGAGTGGGGAGCGCTTTGGGGGGAGGAGTGAGGGGATCCACTCCCATTCCTCTTTGACATTCCTTCCTCCTTTTTCGCCTTCGCGTTTCTTCTTCGCCGCAAAAGGAGGGGGGGGATTGGCCGGTCGGATTTTATCAGTGTTACGCGGCGGTTGGATGGATTTTGGTTGGGTTGGCGTATACCTCACACAGGATACTTAAAATAATTGCTTTCGATTTCTATTGGGTTCGATGTACATACCATGTCTCTCTTTACCTTATTGTTGTAGAATGGATGCGTTTGCTGACTTCGCCGACTGGGAGGTTGGGATCATATATATATATTCAACTTGCACGGAAACGGGGGGGCCCAAAGAGAGAACATGGATAGGCCGAGCTGTAATGAACCTGGCTCAGGCTGTGATAAAGCGTCACCTTCGCGAGTCTGCTGTACTGTTTGAACCAGGTGTTCACAAATTTGGGAAAAATTCAATGTCCGAGATGGCCAATAAATTTCCTTTTGATTTAAGGTGATTTTGCACACATTGAAAAGATGGTTGTAAGGTGACATGAACACTTGGTCGTGACGGTACAGTACCGAGCTGTATCATGAGAAAGGCATATTCTAATCAGATGCCGAAACAGCGAAGGGATGACGAAGTCAGGGAGAAGCACTCATTCAAAGCCAGGGAGAAGCAATCCCTGAGGTCTTTGCCGATGGCTGATGTCTGATATCTGTAGTAGCGGAATTCCCACGGTTGATTTTTCCATTCGCAAAAAGAGGTCTACTCATGTCGCCGTGAGGTGCAGACTGCATATAATGTGTGGGCGCGTATTTTCAGTATCAATCCAGGGAAAAGAACTCATTCGAACGCAGTGAGAAGCAATCACCGAGGTCAGGGAGAAGCGAGTTCCCAGTCGGCAGAAAGATGTCTACTGTACTATTTCGACCAAACGTTCACAGATTTCGGTTCTTTTCGTCTCCGAGACGGCTGAGAAACTTCCTTTTGAATTAAGGTGATTTTTGCACATCATATAAAGTCGAGTGTCACCCATCTCACTGAACATTTGGTCGAAATAGTACAGTACTCACTCATCACGTCGCTTGCCCATGTTTGCCTGCACCAATAAAGGCCGCCCTCTTGCTTTCTGGCGACTTCGATGGCATTGTCGTGGGTGTGCCGGCAACGGACTTCAACCACCTCACCATCTGGTAGGGTCTCCTAAGCCACTATGTCAAACCAAATGTACATATAGATGATATAGATGTATGTATAACAAATACATTACTTGGCTTGAACAACTATTGGAAGCTGCCGAGATACCGGACCAAATATGCCGTGATTCGCGAGGCAACACAAAAAGCAAGGTCGCTGTGTCGGCCCAATGTTCCCGTGCAGGTGATGTGTTAGGGCCGGGGTCGCAGGGGTGATATAAGGAGTTTTATCTCAATTTTTTTTTTTTTTATGATGGCGGTAAGTAGCATTTTCCGCGGATCGTTGAGGGTCATGAGTTCATCGACGGCTATCAGTACTAGAGCTGCCAATCCAGTCCAATTGAATCCGTCCGGAGTGACAGACACATGTGACTTGACTGATACTTACTCGGGTCTGGCAGAAGAATGCGAGGAGTCTCGAAGGAACATAAAAGAAATTAGCTAACGGCCCTCAATGAATGTACCCGGATGTAAAAAATTGATTCTGAAGTTTTACTGGTGCACGTACAGGAGGTACACAGCAACGACTTGCAACAGCACCCTGGCCCGATTTGGGTATGGTTCATCAGGTTTCGGCTATTGGTGACAGCCACCATATAAAGATGCCTCGCATCTTGCAATCGTTTCCCTCCGCCCACCAAGTTGATTTCCGTCATGTCAACAGCACACTCAGCATCGTCGACGTCGTCGTCAGCAGCCGCGCTCCCCTCAGGTTGTTCTCACTTACACGGGGTAACCTTCGGCGGCGGCTTTGCAGGTGCGTGCTCATTCACGGTCCTCACCTCGCATACATAATGAAACAATACTCAGGTTGTGTCACTAATACGACCAGTTCGCTGGAAACATGCTGCACCGCCGTTGGGAGCACACCGGGCTTTGTGAATGATACCTGCGGCTGTCCATTCAACGCTGTGTTCGTCCCAAGTGATATGGAGAATTTTTTTGACTGCGCGGACAAGATCGGCAACGTCCAGACTGGATGTCAACAGCCTTCTGCCGCGACACGTGCGCCGCTCCGATGGAATGCTGCGGTGGTGGTTGTGTGTCTTGCACTTGTAATGGAAGCAATCGGAGTGTGAGGGGCATGTAGAGGAATATACAATGATACTTTGACGAGCCTTCAAGTTACCCTTCTCAATAGAAGACACACGATGTTTGATAATGATATCTCGTATCTTGTACTGACAACCGCGCGGCGGCCGGTTGGCGGGCGCGCACCACTTCGGTTCCAACCGTGATATGTATCAATCTCATGAAAGCTGTTAATAAGTTGCCGATATCGGAACTGATTGGCAGTCGGGCAAAAAAAACAACGGGAGTGCCCCAGTGAAATGAAGACCAGATGCTCTCGTGCGGCGTGAACAACAAGAGTTCAATAGGATTTCTAGAATATTTTGGTGGCAATGTTGATAACCGTCTGAGTATTTACAGAAAGGCTTGGCATCGTGCCGGGGCGGCCGGCATCTCTTCTCAGCACGGCATGTTGTCCGCATCCGCAGTCTGACAACAGTCTGAGTAGCAAAAGTGAACAGTCGCGGAACGATGGGAGGGGTTTTTATTTGTTCCCGATATTTAAACATCCGCCTTTTAAATACCGCACATAGTGCCCAACAACCAACAAGCTTGGACAGGGCCCTTAGCAGGTCTTGTTCAACATTCTTGTTCCGGCTCTGGGATTAATTCGTGAGTCCCGGATTGACGGGGGGGGGGATTATTATACTCGTGTGGTCCAAATGTCTGAATAACGACTTTACGGAAGGTATACATGTGATACTGTACGGGTGGTTATCCTTACAGAAATCCACAAGATCCCAACCGAACACAAACCGATTCCAGGGGGTCGTTCACTCACCTACTGTCGACTGGCTGGCCATGTAAATGGCGGGACCTCTGGACGGTGTATGGATCAACACAAAATGTGGTGGTTTCCGTTTTGAGTGGTACCGAAGCAACGGTTGCCGGGTACCCCGGCACGCCGGCACTGTTTCCGAACACTCGGCCTTGTTCAACACTTGTACAATATCATTCTTCGGATATTGAACGGGCAGTAATTATTTATCCAAAAAACTCCCTCCTTCACCTGTTTTGTGTTCGCTACGAAATGTCACCCGGGGCACACAAGATGTCGAGCCACAAGTGTATATAAACCACAGAATGGGGGAATAAGCGGCAAGAACTCCAGGTGAGTGGAAGAAAGTCCGGGGTGTATTGGCGAGTAAGATGACGGCGCGCTACGGTCACAATTTGCTAGCACCCTTTGCCTGTGACTGCAGCAGCGACGCGTGGATTGCACCTCCTTGCGTCACAACTTCAAACCTCTCCACACTGCCAACACTACGGCCCAGGCCAACGCCGACTGCTATAATCGTGGGCACAATTCCCTGCTCAATACAGAGTGAGACCTTAACTCGGAATGAATCACTGGGTTTCACGAACCACCAACTGTCCCAGTATGGCTCCCGTGGTCCACTATCACATACATTAGATCAGATAAAAACGAGAGGTTGATCTCACATATACTTGATCCAACGTAAACCCGATGGTGGCAAACGCAATTGCGCTGACACAGTAAATGGCACCCGACTCCAAGCTTTCTGACCGTGAGGCGGGCAAAGAAAAACGAAACAAAGCCAGTACGCACATCATGGCACATGCGGTGCGGTATTTGGAGATCACCGTTGGCCCCAATAGTGTCCGAGCTGTTCGTGCTATCCACCAGATTCGACGCTAGAAACACAAAGTCAGTTGCATCTACGCTTGTTTGGCCGATAAATTCGAACCCGTTAAAACCATTACAGCTAATTGCAGCACCGAAGGCGCGGATCAGAAATGTGCTGTTTTGGGATGTTTTCAAAGAATTCCCGATATCTCAGTGAGTTTTACACCGATTCACCTGAAACCTGGATAGAAATACTCAGCTAATTCGTGCCCAATTAGTGGTAGAAAGAAAGTTGCAAAAATATGCTATAGTTGGTGAGCTAGGTTTGGGGGGTCATTTTGGAGGTCAATTCAACCTGCCGGTATCTAGGCATTTTCAAATGCCCTAGATTTTTGTGTGAGATGGGTTCTATGGATTTCGAGAGGTGTAATAGAGTCTGAATCTTCAATATCTTAGTTTATCATGCTTGTAGTGACATCGAGCCAACGGTAATATACTGCAATCAGCAAACAATGGGATATCTGAGCCCAACTGCAGAACTCCTTCAAATTATGACTCTATCACATCTTTTGAAATGTATGAAAGCCTTCTCTGACAAAATTCTACCTCATTCTGATGTGTCTAGATGCCTGTAAACCGTATTTATCCACAAAATGGTCCCTTGAAGCAATGTCACCAGAAGTATAATATTTTTGAAGGTTCCTTTCTATCACTAATTGGGCACGAATTAGCTGAGTATTTCTATCTAGGTTTCAGATGAGTCGGTGTAAAACTCACTGAGATATCGGGAATTATTTGAAAACGTCCCAAAACAGCACATTTCTGATCCGCGCCTTCGGTACTGCAATTAGCTGTAAGATCACAGTGGTACAAATGGACAGCAGAATTGAGATTTTGAACAATTTAAACGAAAATTCAGCTACAGCCGAGTCTGCGGAGCGAAGGGCATTTGGAGTATGCAGCGGCCAGAATAACTACACATAATCTTATTCCAGCTCTTCTAGCTGCATTGAAGGCATTCAGCATTTTCTTGCATCTGAAGATCCTGTGAGAATCACACTTATCCGAGCATTCCATGCGGTTTTGGCTCTGCCACATAGTCACCTAGGTACATATGTTATTCTGCACAAAATATTGGGCCCCTAGGACATGTTCTAGACATATAAAAACAGTGATTCATGTGAAAATGCCCTGAAAACACAGATTACCTAACACATAATATTTTCGAAAATCCCTCTCTATCACTAATTGCTCATGAATTCACTGAGTATATCTATCCAGTTTCTATGCAAATCGGTGCAAAACTGACCGAGATATTTACAATTATTTGAAAACATTCTAAAACAAGAAATTTTCATCCGCGCCTTCGGTTCTGACTTTGGCTGTAAGTTATGGGCAATTATAGACACAACAGCAACTGTTAGCACTGCGGGTCATTAAGCGGGGGATCCTTATCTGTGTCCAGTTTTGTATAAAGATCAACAGGACGAGTATCACCCCAATAGTTCTGCTTATCGTTCTGGGTTGGAGCGAGGCGAATTACTCACTAAGCTCGCGGGCATTCCGGAAACCCTCGTTCAACTCGAGGTCGGGTGATTGAAAATCAAAGTTTCGGGCTCACAGGCCATTTTGTCTGAAAAAACCACACAAAGAAATTGGTTTCAATCAATACAGCTTTTCATTGGCTGAAATCCACTGGCCCTCACCACATCGGTCAGTTTCCGCACTATTTCGGGCATATGTGGAACCAAAAAAGTTTTTTGAAATTTTTTCAAAAACTACGTAAGCCGGTACTAGCAGTGTAAGAGGTTTGACCCTATATGTCTCTTTGACGCAGTTGGATTCTGTCTGACTTCTTTGTACTCTGTAATGCACTTGCTTTTGGTTCGAGCCTCGCTGGTGTCATCTGTTTTACCGTTCACACTTTCGCCATGACGCCTTTCTGTACCACAATAAATACAGTTCTGCTCTTTACCAACTGCTAACTCATTTTACTCTGAGATTACCGCTCAATCTGGAGCTGTCATTGGTGAAATTTGTCTTTAGCTCTTGCACTGAAGTTGTGAAACCACAATAACAGAGAGAGCAATCCTCTCCAGATTAGGAGAATATCATTGGTACAACTTCCCAAGGTTCAATCATGATCCATGCAATGCTAAAGTACTTAACTCAACCCGGACACTATTTAGTTGTTCTGCATCCCATTCTTTTAAAGACCTGAGGGATTTTTGAGCACAGTACACAACCCTGAGTCCTTGTAAATGAAAGCTATCTAACCCTCTGTGCACACAATTGTTTGCTCAGAACTGTATTGCCCCCTTGCACAGGACTCGGAAAATTAGCACGGGTTTGAGTCAAGTTCCAGGGAAATCTGTAAGAAACACAACACTTTCCTTTGGCAAATAATGTATAAAGAGACATGGGAGGAAGAGACACATCCTGGGCTTCTCCAGAATTTCTGACTTCCTAGCATAACTTTCTTAATCATGATCCCAAATTTAGTGTTTGGATTGCGGTGGAAGTTCCTCCTTACTTTCTCAAATCTTGTAAAGAGTATTCCTCAGCACAGTTTAACCAGATGTGAGCTGTACCATATACCCTGCTGTTTTTCCAGCCTCAATTTAACCCAATTGACTCTTTTTGCACACATTAATTTTTTAGGTTTCTGCGCCACACAGAACAAAGAAATGCCCCCTGCGGCGCTAGGGAGTATTTGAAAATGTCATTTGCGCAGTTACTTAATTTTGAAGCCCTGCTGCACGCAGAATATCGTCGAAACCTTTGTGGTAACAAAAATAAGGGTGTGGGAAGTCTCCAGGCCCGATTGGGTCTGGCCAGGCCAAATGCGGCCTGAGTTACCAAATCGGGCCTGGCTGATGTCCACATATGACCAGAGCCCTATTTCGAAGGTGTTTCGGCTGTCCGGCCCGCGCCGAATATACGAACTTTTATTTGTGTCACGGTCCGCCGGCTGATATCCGAACTTCAGTGTTTAATTTTTTTTTTTTTGTGTCACAGGTCACAGTTAGAATTGAATGAAATGGTACAGTACGTGTACCACTTCATTAAATTCTGCCTGGCTGTGACCTGTGACCGCAAATTCGAACTTTGGTTTTTGTATACAGGCCGGGCAGTCCGAGGCAGACCGTGACACCAAGAAAAGTTCGTATATTTCCCACCGGCCTTGCAGTCGGAAATGCTTCTAGCTAGGGAGGAAATGAGCAGATATGGTGATGGCAGAGGAGATTATTGTAAGTTCAACCTACATTGGTTAATACTCACCGTTTTGAGCGGTTTTTTGAACCAAAAGTGCAAAAAACGCGCCGCACGTACGAAATTTGGATTTTTCCACTGATTTTGTGACTTGTTTTGCAAGTTCGAAAATTGCCTCAGTGAGTATGAAAAAGTTCGTATATTTTGACCTCCGTGATGCGTGACATATGAATTGAATGAAATGGTACAGTAGGGGTTTCACTGGCTATTTGGGCCCAATTTGGGTCCCAATTTAATGCTCAACTTGACTCAAAGTTGGGACCCAAGTTGGGCCGATTTCCAGGTTGGATGTGAAATTGTGCTCAACCCTACAACTTTACATCCAACTTGGTTCCCAACTTGACGCCCAACTTCGTTTAAACGCGGGGTTGATGGCATCTTTGGTCAAAGTTGCGAACTTGGGAGTTGCAAACCAAAAGGGTGCTCACGCCTCTCAACCTAATTTCGAGTCCAACTTGGTGAAGTTAAGGTCAAAGTTGAGGTCAAGTTGGGCCTAAATTGAGCTCTAAATAGTATGTCTAAGTTGTGTTGAATGTTACTAACGAAAAAAAAAACGACTCGGAAGAGGAGTTGATATGCAGAGCCAGGATCGTCGCAAAGTATAAGGTCACAGGGAGAACTCCGATCCTTGATTAACCGTTCTTTAATGAGATGCCTCGTAGTTGTTTGCATCTCTTTGGTTTAATCCTATGCAGAATATTCCCTTCCCTCTCCCTCTCCTCTTACTCTGAAGCTTTGCTGTTGCTTCCCTATGCACATCTCGCAATTAATCCACGTACTTGTGCACCATTTAACGGAAGTGAAAATTTTCACACAATCCTGCTACTACGGCGCTCACACCAAGCACATCTCACCTCTGTTCAAAAACTGCTGAGTAATAATTTAATGATCAAGCCAATGCCCTTGCAGCCTAGAAAGCTGTTCAACTGCAAGATCCTTACTGCACAGCACTTGCAGCCGGTACTGCAGGATCTGAAAGGGAAGTGTTCTAAGGTGATACATCGCGAACCGCGAACCTTCTAACTAGAACGTTTGATACATCATCAGACTTTTGACAAAAATCTTGTGATGCTCGTACAAGGGCTCGATTTTCATAAGGTCGTCAGTTCGACTCGGAATCAGGACATTTATTCCAGATTTGAGGATGGTATTAGACTGGCCAAATAGGTGTTTTGTAGCATGTATACAATTCATCCAAGCCTTACTTCCATTTTGTGAGTGCATTTTTTTGTGAGCCTGTCGGCAAGCTGACGAGGGGACAAGATTTTTGTCAAATGGCTGATGATCGGGTTCGCCTTTTCATTAGAACCTCACGATGTATTAAAACCCCAGATACCCCTGATGCTGAGACGAATGATTGAAATCTATCTCATACGAATATACTTCAGCACCGACTCCGAGGCTATTACAACAAGCCCCGCTTATTTATGTATATCACCCGGGGGGTCCGGTTAATTTGTGAGGTTTCTTTCCTCTCTCCTCTCTCCTCTTTTCCACTCCTACCATGTCATCACCCGCGGACGGTCCTGCCTTTGGGACGATCATTGAT
Source organism: Mycena metata (assembly GCA_029378385.1). Taxonomy (NCBI): domain Eukaryota; kingdom Fungi; phylum Basidiomycota; class Agaricomycetes; order Agaricales; family Mycenaceae; genus Mycena; species Mycena metata. The sequence goes on along the minus strand of JARKIB010000064.1, from coordinate 89,765 downwards.
GTCCACTTTCTGTGAGTTCTGCAAGTGATTCAACGGACACTAACCGACTCTTCGCATTCTAGATTTGGACCTTTACTCAGTGCGTGTTAATTCTCAGGTCAATCGAACACGGCTCACTGCGTATGTTAGTTGGTCTCTGCTTCAATATGGTCCTTTTTGGCGTACGCATACTCCAATTCATTCTGGCGGCTTTTTCTTGAATCACGAACCCAGCTGTTGATTTCCCAGGTGCGTCGCAATGAGATGGGAAATTCATAGATTTAGAGGGAAATCCAAGATGATGACCTACTTCCAAACACCGCATCAGTGCGTATACCTTCACTCGAACTCCTCCGACATCCCTGATATTAGTGGTAGGGACCCAATATGGATGCGGCTTCTTGTTAGTGCCATTGATGTTCAAAAATATCATCAAGGTTTATTCCCCTCGACATTGTAGATTTTCTATGTGCTCTTTGTGGAAACTGCCAACACTGCGCTCGATCTAGGTTGGGGAACTTCAAGTGACAGAGCTCGCCGCTAACCCGTTTTCAGCGTGCATGTATCAGCCCCTTATTTCGGAGTACGGTTCAATCCCAGGCAAACTACCTACCCGTGAGCTGACCCAAATCCCTATACATTCGCGAACTGATCACCCTGTTCCTGGCAGTCCTTTTAACGCGTAAGAACTATTACATACTCGACACGTTCTCTTACCTCTTGGCGTTCTACAGAACCGCTCTTTATTGTGAGCTCTTAATTGGTCACGGCGATTCCGTACTGAGAGTTTCAGATCCTCGTCTCGTTTCCAGTGGAGCTCTTTTTCATCTGGCGACTCCGCAGCCTCACCGAGAACAACATCATACCCGGCATCCTTCTCGTCTTCGCTACCCTTGCTACTGGTCGGTCTCTCTCATTTGTCCCCGGTGGCAGCAGCTGATTATATATTCAAGGTGGTGGGATATGGACAACAGTGAGGCGCCTGTTACCACCAGATGCTTTCAAGTTTAATCATTCTGGATCACCTAGGTGTCAATTGCAGGGGCAGGAACCTGGGGTAACGTTCCCGTCACCTTTCACGCTGTAACGCTGTGGATCTCCGCATCGATGTGCACCGACCTCTGTATTGCAGGTTGCTTGGCCTGGGTCCTGGTAAGCCCCATCCATCATTGTCCACTGAGAGAGTAGCTGCAACAACTCGACTTTAGCGGAAAAAAAAGACTGGTTTCGAGGGCACGGATACGGTGGTTAACCGCATCGTCAGGAGTCAGTGGTTCAGCCATTTCTGGTGATACGATTTCTGATAAACAAACATCAGTGACAGTTCAGACGGGCTTGGTTACGTGCGCTTCAGCTTTGCATCCGCTGTAGCCTTGCTCACAATGCTGTTCTTAGGGCTTTGGTGAATGTGCTAGACTTGCTCTCCTTCCTTTTCATCAAGGTATGTTGCAATACCGTCGGTATTCCTCCTTCTGATGTTACACCACATATATGCAGAACACTACATTGTAAGTCTGGCTCCGCCGTGGCCGGATTCTGGATCATGATTGCGGCAGTAATTTTATGTGGAGCAACCCTCTGTCGAAACTGTACTCCAACTGCATGATGTCAACACTCAACGCAAGATCCACCCTGGCGCAAAGCATCCCGGACCGCAAGTTGAGCTCAGGTGGTGTCGGAACTGGCATCTTCGCTGCTTCTCCTCGGTTCCCCGTCCACACAAAGGTTCGTGCTGCCCTCATAACCTTTCGTTGCCCCTCTTACTATTCGCAGGAAATGTCGAATGATCTCGCCAACGCGGAATTTGGAATTCGGATGAACAAGGTAGGCGATGGGGGCACACCGGGTGTTGGATCGCTAATCAAGATTGCAGGTTGTTGAAACGTTTTGAACTCAACGACACCCATTTCCAAGTCCTACGATCACGATCATTTTATTTTATTTATTGAGACAGCGTACTCGAACGAATACACGGCACGGCTACCTTAAGTAGGCCTTGGAAGTAATTTTAATGTCCCAGGACTTAGCTGGTTGGGGTGGATGAATCATAATACGAGTAATTATGCATACATCATATCGCAGCAGCATTGGTCATGTTCCCGTAATCGTCGGAATCAGAGACTACGGGAAACGGAGTAGCATCGATACACATTAATTCGCTATCCGCTTGAGCGATCGCGCCCGAAAGAGAGCCCGAGTATACCGAGTCTTTATTGTTTACCCGGGGGTTGGTATCCTTCAGCTGAGCAAATCTACTTCAGATTCCCTATATACAGACACTCCTCCCCGCCCCGGGGTTCAGGGGTATCTCTCTTTATAAAATCATTTGTGTCCGTCTGTCTGAAGCCTTGTAAACTCCATTGATACGTTCATACGGCCCGAAAGGTACCGTCTCAGTGCCGGTGACTCAAGCGAACATGTCAAGGAGGGGCCGAGGCTCGCCATTCAAATGGCATGCTTCGAAAGAGAGAGAAATAATAGTTGAACATCCCCGAGATCGCCGAAAGCGGATCAAGTCTGGAGATACTCAGCATTTAGATGTGGAATGCTGCATGTATTCTGAAGTCAAGTCAAGCATCGGTGTAAAACCAACGAATGCAATGTGGTGTTGCTGAAAAATTTGTGTTCGGGTTGAAGGGCCGCCTTGGTACCGCAAGGACTATTATTCAATATCCCCGAGATCGCCGGAACGTTGTAGGTGATCGTGAAATGCATTGCAATCCATCGGTCTGGCCATCCACCAGCCCAAATGGATAATCTGTGAGAGATTCTAACCGACTACACGTCCAAAATTTTGGGTGTACAGAAGATGCTACTGTCGGAGAGAGCAGTGGGAAACGGCGGATGCGAACTGTCAACGCCCAAACATAGACTTCTGGTTGGGAACCGTGGCTCCTAGCTGGGAAAAACACTCCTAGTCGGTCCACAGATTGCTTGCACTGAAGGCATAACATAAAAATTCAACAAGGACGAGGGGACAGTTCAAAATTTAACTGAAGTCCAATGGGGGATTCCTCCCCAATTTGACGACGTATCGTCTTGGAGCGGCTACAGCTTTGCATAGCTCGGGGAGTCGAGCCCGGTGACCTATTGACGAGAAACAGAATCGATGCCCAGGCACGGTCGGAAAGGAAATAAAAAACGAACCGGGTCCCAGCCTGCAGTCCCATTGTAAAACACTCCTTAGCAGGCTGAGGAGTCGCCAATTGCAGCTTGCATGTCGTTAAATGCGCCCTTATTGTGGTAAATCAACGAGTTGAGGAATCCCAGTCCAGGTTTACCGGCGGCGATCCGCTCGTTGGTCAAAAACGCCATCATACTGGCGAAAATGGTGGCGCTGTTGTCGGTGCCGGCTCCGTCGGTAAAGACAACACCTTGGTCAATGAACGTCGCCTGGGTCATTGCCGCCAGGTCCGGTACTGAGTTTTCAAGGTTAAGAAATCGCGTGCAAGGTAGTGTACTCACTGCCTCGACCGGAGATATTGAACGGGCTATATGGGGTGCTGGCGTTGTAAACAGTATCCTGGAGCCCGGAAAGTCCTTCTGCGCGAGAGCGAGGCGAACGTTCAGGATTTGGTCCGATGGACTCGAGCCAACAAGCGAAAACCCAGTCGGAGGGGCCTCTCGCCTCGCTATCACGGTAAACTCCGCACCGATGACTACGGCAAGGGCAACGAGGGTACTGAGGGACTTGAACAGCTGCAGGACATCCGACAAAATTAACACATGAAAGGACACGAAGGCGTCCACTGCGCGGAGGCCAAGGGTGCTTGTGCGGAATATACGGAGTGTAGAAGCGCGAGCCACACTTGACAGAAAAGAAAGGGACGGAGGGCGTGCACAAAACGCTCACGTACACCCCCACGCAACCTGTGCACGAAACCCCCGCACAAGATTGGTATATAAGGTAGGGTATGTAGGGGGAAAAAAAAAAAAAAGCGGGAAGGCGCGAGAACACACCGCGGAGGTGTAACGTGTAACCCGCGCGAGGACGGCAAGCAACCTCTCGCCCAAAAAACCTCCCGCCACACCCACCAAAAAAAAAAAAGACCAGGTAAAGACGGGACGCAGACGCACCATCAAACAACCTCCCCCGACGTCAAAAACACGACGGGCCACTCGTTGCACCCGTTGATGAGGACGGTGACACTAGGGGCAAAGACCCAGGCACATGAAATCATGTGCGATAAACGCACGTCCGTTGCAGATGGACCGGAGATATCAAAGGGTAATGTGACAATTTAACAATGATTCTTTACTGCACAAAGGCAAGACAAAGGCTAGACAAAGGGCAGGACCAACTCAGGGCAGGATTCCCTGCACCTGGGAAACCTCCCCTGCCCTTCGTCTGCCCTTTGTCCAGCCTTTGTCTAAGAAAGAGCAATTGTTGAACCGTGACCTATCCTTTGTATAGTCTTTTGATATCTCCAGTTCATCTGTGTTGAATGTGCGTTTATCGCACATAGCTTCATTTGCCTGGGTCTTTGCCCCTAGTGTGAGTGAGGGGAGGTGGGTGGTGAACTGGGAGGTCAAATCAAGTTCAGGGTCGAGAATTAGGAGGGAGTGAAGGGGAGAGTCGGAGTCGAATGGAAGTAGAAGGGGCGATTAGGAGGCGAGCGTCGGTCAAAGTCGAGTCCAAAGTCGAGGGAGGGTAGAGTCGAATCGAGTATGCAGGAGGAGAGTGGCATAGACATAAAAAGTGGAATGCAGAGTGGAGTGGAGTTGAGTGAGGGGTGAAGAGTGAAGAGGAAGGCCAGAGTGGAGCCAGCCGCATAAAAAAGTTAAGTGAAAGGGGATTCCAGAGTCGAGTCGAGTGAATTGGAGTGAAATCCCGAATCGAAGGCAAGAGTCGAGTCGAAGTCGAGTGGAATGAGGGTAGGGGAAAGTCGAAAAAAGTTAGAATAGATAAAAGAGGAAGCGCAGAAAGACACGCACCTTATTAATCGTATTCCCCCAATCCCCACGAAATATGTCGCGCCGTTCTCGGGGCGTTGGACCTTGCCGTCGCGGATGGCGAGCGCGGCGACGCCGTGTGCGTCGGGAGTCAACTACAGCACAGAGCAGTGAGCACTACTTGCCTCGAGAAAACTGATACAAGAAAAACGAAACGACGTCCAGGCTACAACGCGCAAACCCAAGTCCAGGCAAAAAATTAAAGAACCAAAACTGAAGAACACACACCTTCCCCTCCATAACCCTCACCCTCTCTATAACCCCTACACCCGCCAGAATGGCGCAAAATCCCTCTCTGCAGCACTATTCCCCTCCACCAAACACCCCGCTCCTTCGCAAACACATAAAAGGCGTTGAACCCGCGCGGCGGACTGCGGCCGGTGAGCAGGGCGTAGCGGGCGCGCGCGGCGGGGAGAGTGGGGGGCTGGGAGGACAGGAGGGTGGAGACTGCGTTTTCGGCGTCGGCGGCGAGCTGTTGAGGGGAAGGAGAGGAGGTGGAGGCGACGTCGTCAACTGTGGGGAAGTCGTGGATATTGGGGCCAGGGTTTTGGCACCCGGGCGGGGCGGGGGTGGTCCTGGTGAAGAGTAGTACGGGGCTAAGCGCCCGGGGATGGGGATTCCGGCGCTGGGACCCCAGTACTGAATCCATTTATAGACTCTACCATGGCTGAAATTATGTGAATCGAATCAGAAACCATGAAGTCATTCGATTAACAAGTTGTGGTTAAATCAAAAGGTGTGAATTTGAGGGTCACCAATTCGGGGGAGTTAGAGCTGGAATAGATATGAATAGAAGGCCCGCCTTACCCACTCTCCAATGCACCCAGATTTACCCCAATCCGTTCAGAAACGACGGAGTAATGAGCTCAAAACCCGGTAGGGTTCAAAATGCTCTTTCTTCTAAAAATAGGGGTAGTGCCATTACTTATGCAAAGAGCTGTAAGCCAACATTGAACTGACTTCCCAGCAGGGAGGCATGAACTTCAGACTGAATGTAAGTAGGCAGCAGGTATGGGAGGAACAAACACGTTGGTTTGCCCCCACCAAAAAAGAAAAAGCCTCGAGTTCTTCGATTCCTGCCCTCGGAGGGAATCGAACCCCAAGCCCAGAAATACATCCTTATCTCCCAGGCGTAGGAAGACGGGGTGTTCACCATGAACGCCGAGGGCTTGTTGACCTCGGAGATTTCACCAGGACTGATAATTTTTGTACATGCACTTAGGGTCAATTGGGTGTTAAGGGCCTGAACTTGGATATTATTCAACCACACTCGACCTCGTTATCATAAATGAGGAACAAACACACCGGTTTCTGCCCCACTACACACAAAGAAAACCTTGGAGTTTTTCGAATCATGCCCTCGGAGGGAGTCGAACCCCAAAACCCAGAGACGGCCTTTTCGGAGATAGTACGCAGACTGGGTGTTCACCATGAACAACAAGGGCTTATTAGCCTCCCAGATGAGGTTAACGAGGACTAACGCTTTGCATACCTGTTTGATTGTGTTGAGGGTTAACACCTTCTCTGCGATATTCAACTACACTTGAGCTCATTCACTCCTAGCTAAGAAAACGAACCTCAGAAACAAGTTTTCAGTTGATACGACATAAACCCCAGAGCTTCTGCACCAAAAAGAAGATAAAACCCTCCATCCCTCGCAGGGAATCGAACCCTAAGCTCAGAAACACGCGGACCCACATCTTCTCTATGAAGCCAGGGTGCTCACCATGAACAACGAGGGCTTATCACCCTCTCAGATGCGGTTCCACAGGACTGATTTTTTTTTTTACATGTGCGGTTGATTGGTCCGAACTAGGATATTATTCAACCACACTCGATCTCATGATCATAAACTAACTTCCCAGCAGGCATAAAGGAATGCAAATAGGCAGCAAGCACGGGAGGGGCAGTTAAGCTTAAACGAGGAACAAATATGTTGGTTTCTACCCCCACCACCGAAAAAAAACGGAATCAACCTATGCCCTCGGAGGGAATCGAACCCCCAAACCCGAAACCATCCGTGTGTCGCCTCCATCATCCATGAAGACAGGGTGTTCACCATGAACAACGAGGGTTTGTTGGCCTGCGGACGAAGTTCAGCAGGACCGTGCGCGGTCATCATCATGATTCAATTACCGGTAAAGGCTCAAACCACAATATGCATATCCAATCATACAAGTTGCAACTCAAGTTGGGTCAATAAAAAACAATGGAGGCCTCTGCTCCAAAACATTTTTTAAAATTAATTTAAAAAACAACTTTGTCCTGAGTGTATGCCCTCGGAGGGAGCTGAAGCCCAAGCCCAGAAATATGCGGCGCAAACTTGAGACTTTTCCATGAAGATTGGGTGTTCACCATGAACAACAAGGGCTTGTTATCCCCTCAGATGAGGTTACAGAGGACTGATAGTTCTTGTACGGTTGAATGGGTATTGAAGCTGAAGGCTTAGAGTGTGATATTATCCAAGCACACAATCCCATTATATTAAACTAACTCCCCAGTGGCAGGCATGAACTTTAACATGAGTATGAATGGGCGGGAGGTACGGTAGAATGAGAAACTGACCACGTGCACCAAGGGGGCCCAAAGATAAGAAAAAAGGATATCACCTACATTTTTTCCCCCCAGCACTTTGGCCTACCTTTCTTGAACGAAGACTTCCGGTGTGATCTCCTAGCTCTAGTGTTTCCTGGTTTGCCCCCAGGTTTCCATCACAAGTCCCAGCCCACTTTGAATCTGTTGAAAGTTGAATTTAATGGGTCACAGGTCACAACATCAGGAAAAACCAAAACGGCCCCATAGACCCACAGAGACCCACATAGACGCCATAGACGTCATAGACAATGGGCGTCTATGATAGCAAGGTGGGAGGGGGGGGGGGTCAACTCCATAGACACCCATAGACACCCATAAATCCCTGTTTTCTATGAAACTGGCCTGCTTTCTATGAGATTTTGTCAACTTTTTTTGGTTCACAGTGGCTTACAACACACCCAAAAGTGGCAGAAAAAACACATTATGTCGCATGTAATGCAGAGATACAAGGTTTCTGTCACTGACCTTGCTCACGGCTTTGCTTACTTTCAGCCCTGCGCTTACTTACTTGCTGTTCAAGGTGTTTTTCTATCTGAACGTGAATTTAGTTTACTTCGCGCTCACGGACTGGATCATTGACTACAAACTTAGCAAGGATAATGGAATAAGTAAAGATGCTTTCTAACGGAATCGAACTCGCGACCTGGCGGGTTCGGACAAAATACGGAGGCAGGTCCACTACCAACTGAACTAAGAGACTATATAAGCACATGGAGACCATTCTGATAGGTGTATCCTTTGATCTCCAGGTCAGTTTGCCAAGTAAGTGGCTCTTCAAGCTTTTGCATGTCACCACTCTGCTGAAAGTGTCTGAGCATGGACACTTCCCTAGCAAGCAACTTGGAAAATTTCTCACAAAGACATGTATTTGCAGATCCAAAACTACACCCCAAACAAAAGTTGTGAAGCTCGAAAAAGGCTATAAAAGTTGTCTAGCACAAATTTCAGCTTAAGTGAAGCACAAAATGTGCAATAAATAATTTCCCAGACACAACAGTTTTGAAGCCAGAACAATTCAAAACAAGGACTTTCCAAAAAGGGTGGTTGACACATAGACATTCATAGACCATCAGAGACCTTCATAAAAGGCCGTGTTCTATCATAGCATTTTGGTTTTTCTGATGTCTAGCTTGGTCCAATGTGACTCACCGGCTAGCATGGTTTCACCCTTGGTGGACTATGTACTCAAAACCATGTCACATTGATCAACCACCGAGGAAAGTCATACACAGTGCGGGTACGTTGAGAGACATCCATAGCTGCCCATAGACACTCATAGAACTGGGGGTTGCCTCATAGACACACATAGACCACCAAAGACCATCAAAGACCCCCATAAAAGGCCATGTTCTATCATAGAATTTTGGTTTTTCCTGATGAAGCACTGTGTTCCAGGGCCTCCTAGACTCAGCCTGAGTTCAGGGGCCTACATGGACCTACACTGAGACCCACCTACGTACAATCTGCATAGGTCAATGTAGGACCTAGGTCAATGTAGGTCAGTCAAGGTCAGCTAAGGTGAATGTAGGTGAATGTAGGTCCATGTAGTGACCTATACTGAGACCAACATATCCAATTATGTTTGGGTTGGCGGGCCACTGTAGTTCCCGCCTGAGGTGAGTGGAGGTGGGCGTAGGTGATACAGATCGCCTACGCCGACCTAAACATCAGGAAAATCCAAAGTTGCCGTATAGACCGACAAAGACCGTTATAGACCGTTATAGACATTATAGACGTCATAGTCAACCGGTCACCCCACTAGTAAGGTGGGGGGACCAGTTGTAATTTTATAGACACTCAAAGACCGTTATAATAGGCCCTATGTCTATAGAAGTGCTCAGATTCATAGACTTTATAGCACTCATAGTCGTTCATAGCACTCAAAAAATCACGATGAAATACGATTAAAGCCACATATATTGCAAGATATGGATACAAATACACCCCGAAGCCATAACGAGAAATGAACATGAATCAGGAGCACCGCGAGAATTCTCCGCTTCTTGACGGAGTTGTGGAGCTTGGATTTGAAGCAGTTGCAGTGCTCCCGAGTGGACTTGAATGACACCGACACTACGAGTATTCAATGTGGCAGAGCTTTGGATTTGGAGGGGTTTGACGTCGTGGGTAGGGTTTTGAGCGGATTTGACTGACCGCCGCGCCACGGACGTTGACTCGACATGAAGGTGTGGAGATCTGAATTTGAGGTGTGGGGTTGCGGGCAACGCCTTGCGAACCCATCGTTGCAGACTTGAGTATCTTGAAGCTGTAGCCTTGAACCAGCCAAAGCGTCAGGCCAAACGACAGCGACATTCTGTGCTTGAAGAACCGGCAGTTTTGAAGGCGGCTGAAGCGAAACTTGGGCTGCGTCCATTTTTCTTGAATAGGATTGATATTGCACATTGAGGTCTTGGGAGCGCAGTTCGAGATGCGCGCGCGCGGAGCATCTTCCGATACATTGGGCGTGTGGAGTCCGGCACATAGAAATACAGGGACGACGTAGGTGGCGAGGTCAGAGGGAGGCTTGACGAGACAGCTCTGAAATAACTCAAGACTCCTGGTGTTGCAGCAGCTGGGTGAGGGGATGAAAAGAATCCGGTCAGTATCAACACCCGCTTCAGGAAAGGCGTAGAGTGAGGGAAAGATGTAGGATAGTGGTAACATATTAAGATAGGTTGTAAGAGAATGTTTGAGCATGGGGGGGGAGACGACGCCGTGAGCGGGTGAGGCGTGAAGCCAGATCATCGTTCGCAGGCCGGCCGCAGCCTGTCCGAAATTGTGCCCAGAATGCCCACAGAAAGTGCGCCAAATAAAGGCCACCATCACGAAAAAGAACATCCAGGCCCATAGAATGCGAAGCAAAAGTAGGAGGGACCCACCTGTTCTGTATCTCCTCGTCCTCCCTCGTTCCCTCAACAACGCAATCACAGCGATGAAGCATGTAAGAGGAGCAAGCCGGAATGAGCGGTGTATCAATGAAGAAGGTCGTTGAGGAAGAGGAGTGAGCGTCGACGAGCGATGTGGAAGAGGGAAGGAAGATGAGTCTTTGTTTGTGCCCGATCAAAACGAACCATTTTTGCGCGCACGTGACGATATGAAGGCACGCATTCGTCATTCGGACCGCTTTCGGTTAGGCTTGTCGTGCGACTTGCGCCGCGCCTCTAATGGCAGGACTTGCCCTCAAGCCCGGCCTTTCTAAGTCGACTGAGATTCTCAGAGTTGGCTGACCACGACCTCAAATTACTCGAACCAATTTTTTTTTTCAATATAGATTGGAATTGGAACGCGCGCGTAATTCGGCCTCTGGCAGAAGCAAAATCCTTCTAAATCGGTTCAGAGCTTTAGTAGGTATTGTTCCCCACCCCATAAAAGGTGCCGGTAAATTTATTCCTCAATTGACCCTCTCCCGCAGACCGTTTAGAGCCGCAGGCGCAACGGGTTTTACAATTTCCCGGCTTGATGGTAAACAATTGCGGTAGCCTCTACACATATCATTCCATTGGGCAGCTGATTTCTTTTCCTTGATTCACTCTCCCTAGAAATCACATGAAAATATTCTACCAGATTGAAAGCCGGCCATAGAACATGATAGTACAGGCAGAATTTTATAGACCTTCAGAGTTCAACATAGACCATTATAGTACCGGGGTGATTTTATAGACACTGAAAGACCATCCAAGACCTGTATAGTTTGGCATGTGTCTATAGAGACATTTTGGTTTTTCTTGATGAATATACCCAGCTCAGGTGAGTTACGTACACCTACGCTGAGCTACATCCGCCTTTACTGATCGCCGTCAAGGTGGACGTAGGTGACCTACACTGACCTATTGTAGCCGACTACATCGGGATTTTCACACTTTGCGCGTGAGCTCGCGTGGACTCTCGTACCCGCGCGCACGAGCGCGTACAAGACGTCAAAGTCCGCGCGTGCGCGCGATCACGAGCTATGTCCAAAATCTCACGCGACCCCATACGCGAGCCTACGCGAGCGACGCGAGCTCAATTTTGATTGAAATCCCGGCCAGTGCAGATAACTGAAGTCGTAAAAAATGTTGAGTCCACAAAGGGCAGTACAATTGCACTCACAAATGAGCTGAGTGTGAGGATGCACTCAGTAGAAACCATAAACAAAAATCTCGAACTTCGCTTCTGCTCGCGTATACTCGCGGACGCGAGATACGCGACATCACAAGATCAAAAGTCCGCGCGTGATTTGCGCTTTTGCTGATGTACGCTGACCTACGTACACCTACATTCACCTTTACTGACTCAGCCTAGGACCCCCTGGAACGCAGTGAAGGCCTGAATTTACGGTCAATAGTACATGCACCTCCTTGAACCTTTAGCTTATCACCAGTCCTCCAACCTAATCTTCCCAGTCTCCCCAAGCAACACCACCACACCATCCAACACCCCCGCCTGGCGCACCGTAGCCGCAGTCCCATCCGAGTTTCCCATCGGCAACCCACGTTGCACAAACTCCAAAACCTCCACAGTCGACACCTCCCCGCTTTTCCAGACACACACCACCTTCCCTTGCACCACCCTGCAAGTGCAAACTGCCTCCTGGACGTCCTCCTGCCTCCTTAGCGCACCCGTCTCATCATCAAGCACCGCGACAAAAGTGAGTGGTATGTCCTCCCCTGCATCCTCCCTTGCGTTCCGCGAGCCGATCGCAACGACTGCGTGTGCGGCAGGAACGTGCACGAGCTGGGAGACGTACCCGGGGAGTGCCTCTGGGGGCGCTTCCCACCTTAACGCCAGCGCGTCGTGGTTCATGTCGATGGCGCGGATGACGCTAAGGCGGGAGTACTTTGTGTTTATCGCGTCCGAGACGGATTCGTATGCGCTGAACACGAAGGTTGATGTGGAGAGAGACGTGCTACACGTAACCGCGACAGTATCGACGTCGGGCATACGTAGCGGGAGCACGAGGCGGGCCACCGGCTGGGCGTCTTCCGGGGGTATTCCGCGCCAGAGCAGGAGTGTGATATCGTCTGCCTGCCCGGGGTGTGCGACCGCAGCGCCGACGATGGCGATCTCATCCTCGTTTGCCTTGAGATGAACGGCATCGAGGGACGCAGCCCGAGACAGATCAAACGGGAGCTGCGCAGTGCCGAGGATCCAGCCATCCCTCTCCACATCGAGCAGAAAGAGCTCGGACTTGTCGGGCGTCGTGGTGCCGATCAGCGCACGGCCCGCTGCATAGCGCGGTGCGGAGGGTGCAAGGTCGCCGTACAGCCACAGCGTGCGCAGGAGCGTGCCATATTCGAGGGAGAACACGCACAGCTCGGGCGAGTCACCGCTTACGTCCGCGATGGCGAGCAGGCCGGGGTTGAGGCTGTCGTCGAGGATGGGGGTGAGTGCGCCGGGGTGCGAAAGAGTTTTCTGGAGGCGGGTGTAGTGCTGCAGCGTGGAGGCGGCATTGAGCACCCAGATGTCTGTGGCCTTGGGCGCGAAAGTGACGACATAGGGGTGAGCGACGAAGAGGTGTTCGACGGGGTGGTCGAGGTCGAGTCTCGACATCTGTGGTGTGACGTGATGAAAATCAGACCATGGTTTAAGTAAGGATTGCAGTGCGTTGCTCAAACGTGATCCTATCTCGACGGTTCGGATCCCCGTTACTGCTAATTTTGAACGCAATTGCAAGCGGGCTGTATGAATGTATAATATGGTGTTTCAGATATCGCTATTTGGGGTCCAACTTCACCGCCCGATGTTACGGGATTATCCTCCGAGCATAAACCGGCCGCGACAAAGTAGTCAAACCGGGCAGCAGGTTGTTTTTCTTGCCTTTTTCTTCTTCTTCCAAACGTAAGTGACGGAAATGGACGAAAGACGAGCTCCTGCTCGGCCCAGTAGTTTATGAGGCGTGCAGAACTAAACGAAGTTGGGTTTCAGAGTGGTTGAGGGCGCTCACACATCTTTCCCAACTTGGAAAAGATCGAAGTTGAACTTCGATCCCAACTTGATCACGGGGATCAAGCTGGACGTCAAGTCGGGCCCCAAATAATAGCGATGTCTGAAACACACTAGTTTTAGACTGTGTGCGCCAGCGACCTATAAATCGACTCGGGTTCGAATGGCCACCCTAGCCCGGCGCTCTTTCTCCTTCTCTTTTTCTTCGGCCCAACGCCCCACCTTATCTTTCGCTTCTTCACCTATTTTTCATTTTGCATACGACCACCATGCGATCCTCCATCTTCCTCTCCCTCTTCCTCGGCTTCGTCGCGGTGCAGGCTGTGCCAATCGAGCTCGATGAGCGTGCAAAGATCATTAAGTCCCCCGCGAAGCCCGTGAAAAACCCTCCCCTCCCCGCCGGCAAGGCGCCTCCCCCCGTCGTGCACCCCGCACCGGCGACGCCCCAGGCAGCCTCCATCTGCCCCACTTTCAAGTCCTGCTCTGCTTGCAGTATGTCTTCGTCCTCACCTTGCCTCGTCAAGATCTCATTTTATTCTCACCCGCAGCTCCAGGCGGAACCACAAAGAAAGTCTCCTGCGGCTGGTCCCAGACCACCGCCACCAACGGCAAATGTATCCCCGCCGTCAAAAACGGGGCCTCCGTAGCTACCACCGCCGCCCAATGCACCGCCATCACCAACAAATTTGCCGCCACCGCCGCGTCTGCCGCCACCGCCACGCGCTCTGCCAACGCCAAGAAGATCTTTGCCAAGATCTCCGAGCACGTCTTCGATGGGAGCGCGACGAAGAAGACGAGCGGGCGCCACCTTGCCAGCACATGGATCCAGGCGAACGGCAACACCGGCGCGGTGCCCAACCCCGCGACGCTCCTCGGCACGATGCCCTTTGGGCAGAAGAAGACGAAGACGTTCTGGCTTGATACTACTGCGACTGCGCCGTTTCAGGGGGGATACACCCGCGATAGCGTGACGGCGATGTGCGAGTCGGCGATCGAGGCGAGTATGGTGGCGAACAAGAATAGTGCGACCACTCCGCTGAAGGGTTCGAACGGGTTTGCGGTGAAGAGTCCCGTGAATGGGGCGGTGCTTTGTGTGGAGTTTTCGGGGGCGTCGTGCTTCCCTGCGAGTGTCAAGGCGACCAATGTGGCGCCTGGTGAGCAGTGCTCGGAGGATGCTAATGTCGTCGATGAGTAGGAGGTTAATATGATTATATGCAGAATAATAATGGGTTAATGACGCACGAGGAGTGGTTTATTCCAAATCCTGACGTGGAGAGGGGTGTTCTAGATCGAACGATAGGCGCTTCATAGCAGGTTCATGCGGACTACTTGTCAGAGTGGTCTCTCGGGTTTGAGCCAATCAAAATCATAATTGAATATCGGTGCGGCCGGCATGATTGCGGCTCCGGCGGGCGATCACTGAGGTTTCGTCGCCATCTTATAGCTGTGAGGCACAACAGTCCTACGAGATTCAAGTAGACTGTGGGTACTTTCCTTGTTTTTTTTTTGGACTTGCGCGGGTGTATAAGTACCTCTATAGTCACTATCAGGCGGACTGCCTCAAGAAATTCCCCCTTGCTCCTCAACCAAAACCGATAAGATCATTTTTTAATCATTCGATATTGGACGCCGGTGGGAGTTTTAGCCATGAGCATAGTATCTCGGCAGCCGAGTTCACCACCGTCGGCGTTTGCCGAGGCTTTTCCCACGGTTGAAAATCCACCCATGCCGTTGGAGGGTCTAGGGCGGGTATGGTTTAGGAAAGAGGCACCTGTGTCATGGACGGTGAGTGATTTATACACGCGAAGATAGATAGGGAGCGGAGGCAAGGGAATACTGACGGTGAAAGTCATTCAATCATACTCGAGGAATAAAGAGTTCGCTGAGCCTGTTTACGAAGGCCTGAGGCCCAGAAATGAATGCTACATATAGACTACCTCCAATCGACCGCAAAGGTCTCTGATCTCTCCCCAGTCTGATATATATGAAAACGCCGCCAGCAACCCCTTCTCCACGTTCTCCGGCCGCGCAGCGAGCTCGACGAGCCGGAAGCGCGGGAAGGTCTTGTAAATGGTGCCGCCGATGTGGCCACCGTTGGATTTGCCGCGCCAGTCTGGGGGCGTGTCAGTAACGAATGAAGGGAGTGAGAGTGGACGCGGGTGGCATTGTAAACTGGAGTAAGGATAACGAGTGTCTCGTGAAAGTGAAAGTGGGTATAGCAAGGGTGGAGGTTGATGTGGAAAGGAAGGAAGAAGGGACAAACAAGCAGATGGAAACAACGCACAAAGCACATCCTTCTTATCCTCCCACCTAACATTATTCGGATACTCGAATTTCCCCGCCACGAGTTGCGGTAATAGAACTGCGGAGGTAAAGTAACTGCGCGAAAACGAATTTGATTTAGCCAACGAAGGATCACCGTTGGATCCTCGGGCGTTGTGCGGGAACGGCCATGGTTCCTAAAGAAATGGCTCATCGTCTCGTGAAAGCGGCGGACGGAGTAAAAACGCCAAATTCAGCACCGTGGATAGGCATAAAGGCCGTTATCGTGCCTCGAAACGCCATCTCTGCTTCGCGGCCCCGAATCTTTCCGTGAAAGAATCCTCCCGTCAACCGCGAAAAGCTGAAAGCCACCGCTCCTTCCTGCTCCTCCGAACATGACCCCCGAAAAATTTAAACTACCCCCGTCTGGAGTGAAAGTGCCAGCACGGCCCACGAAATACCACGAACAAAAAAGAGGAAGAAAAACCGGGAAGACGTGACTCACCTCCCCCGGAACCACCACATCCGCAAAACAGCTCGCACCTCCCATGCTCGCAGTGGAAGGATCGGCAATCTTGGCCATGGAGAGCACGGGCACGAGATCCGTCGTGAACTCGGCGGAGGAGGCGGAGAGGAGGACTGTTTTTGTGTGAGGTTAGCGAGTTGATTGAGTGTTTGGAGCGAGGGAGAGGAATTTGGGGAAGCGAGCGTCAGTGTGGAAAGGAAAGAAACCGTCAGCTATGGACTGCGTGAAGCAAAAAAAAAAGGCGAGGATGAGTGGGGGAATCAAAGCAACCCCTTCCCCTCCCCGCAAGGACCAACGAAACGAAAGGTAGGCATACGTAGGTAGGTAGAAGAACGCGCCCAACCCTCCAGCTCTCGAAAACAAAAAAAAAGACGACTCACAGCCAACGTCCTCAACCACTCCCCTCCCCCTCGCCGGCCGACACACGTCCCTCCTCGCGGGGTCCGTGAAGAAGGCGCGCGTCGAAGGGGGCGCGAGGGCGAATGGGGTGCGGTCGGTGGAGGGCGGGGGTTGGCTGGGGGGGTCTGTTGGAGGTGGGGTTGGTTAGTAGTTGTGGGAAGAAGAGAAGACGGAAGACGGACGGAAGGATGAGTATCGAACGGCGTGTACTGAAGGAAAAAAAAAAAGAGGGAGGCGTGCACGCACACCCCCGCGTAACCGCCGCACAAAGATTGGTATGTAAGGTGGGGTATGTAGGGAAAAAATAAATAAGAATACAGCGGGAAGGCTCGAGAATAAACCGCGGAGGTGTATCCCGCGCGCGAAACTTCGCGCAACCTCCCGCCCAAAAACCTCCACCCATCAAAAAAAAACCAGCTCAAAACGCAATAGTAACGAGGAAGGAGGGGAGGCACGCACCATCAAACAGTAGGGCTGTACGCCGTCCCGGCGACGGGACCGGCCGTCGTTTGAACGGGAGTCGAACGGGCAAACCCGTCCCGTCACCGTCCCGTCGCGAGAGATCAAACCCTCTCTACGGACCGGGACGGACAACGGGACGGCCGGCGCGGGTGAACGGGTTGGTATAAATCCTAAGAATTCTTCAGTGTGGGTCCTGAGTCCTACACAGGCAATATGAATACTTGGATACGGGTTAGTTCGAGCGTACAAGTTGAATGGGTGACCCATTCAACTTGTACGGGGTGAGTTGACAGTGAATTCGAGTGCATAGAATTTTTTACCCAAAGACCACAGGGGTTAGAAGTAGTGTAAATAGCTTCCTGGATCACGGGATTGAGATTCAACGCACGGCTACTACCAAAACTTTGAAATTTAAGACGCGGCCTAAACAGGGAAGTCCTCCGTCGGGTATTGCCGATGCACCGATGCTTCGACGAAATTTGTCCTAACCACATTTCAAGTGAGTAGAACATGGAACAATGATGCCCAGAGACTTTCTTTGATTTAATGATCCTTCCAGCGTGATTTCAGGACCCACGTGGCAATAGATTCTCAGTATTTTACCGCCGCCCGTTGACCCGGCGACGGCCGTTTTTTCGACGGCCGTCGTACCAGAAAACCGTCCCGTTGCCGTCCCGTCAGAAAATTTTGCAAGGGCCCAACGGAACGGGACGGCAACCCGTCGCACGGGACCCGTAGAACCGGCGCGACGGGCACGGCGTGCAGCCCTATCAAACAGCCCCCCGACGTCGTACACGACGCGCGGCTCGTCGCGCCCGTTGATGAGGACGGTGAGCGCGGGGAGGTGGGTTGCGAACTAGGTTTCGAATCAAGGTTCAGAGTCGAGAATTAGAAGTCCAGCGCCGCATGAAAAGTGGGTTGGCATTCAGCGTCGATTATGGAGAAGAGCGGAGTGAAGTCGAAGGGAGGGTCGAAGTGCAGCGTAAAATCAAGAGCAAAGTCGAGTGTAGAATCAAGTCAATTCGAAGATGAGGAGTTGAATCGCAGAGTCAAATCGAAGTCCAGAGTCGAGTGGAGTGTAGAGTCGAATGCCGCATCGAATCGAAGGGAGTTCCAGAGCCGAGGAAAGGCACAGAGTCGAGTGAAGGGTGTCGACGTTAGCACAGTCGAGTCGAAGTACAAAATCGAGTCGAGTGCAGGGTGGAGTGCAGGGTCGAGTACAGAGTCGAAAACCAATGAGCACCAGTCGCGTACAAGAAATTAGCTTATAACGCACCTTATTATTCGTATTCTCACAATCCCCATCGAAATACGTCGCGCCGTTCTCGGGTCGTTGGACCTTGCCGTCGCGGATGGCGAGCGCGGCGACGCCGTGGGCGTCGGGAGTTAGCTAGAAAGATAGGGTGCAGTTAGTATTTAGGGCGATGTATACGAGTCCACGCCAAAAAGCCGAAAAGCACAAAGCACCGCCGCAACGCCAACAAGAAAGTAAACCCAGACCCGACCCCACCCCAGGTCCCACCAAAAACGACACCAAAGAAGGAAGTAATAACGCGCACACACCTTCCCCTCCATAACCCTCACCCTCTCCCGAAACCACCCCCTCTTCAACCTCTCCACCCGCCAGAACGGCGCAAAATCCCTCTTCACAGAACTATACCCCTCCACCAAACACCCTCTCTCCTTCGCAAACGCATAAAAGGCATCGAACCCGCGGGGCGGGGTACGGCCGGTGCGGAGGGCGTAGCGGGCGCGCGCAGCGAGGAGGGTGGGGGGCTGGGCGGACAGGAGGGCGTCGACCGCCTTGTCTGCATCGGCAGTTATTTGGTGGGCAGGCGGGGGGACGTCCGCGGCTGTGGGGAAGTCGTGGATAGTGGGACCGGGGTTTTGGGCACCCGGGGGCGGCGGCAGGCGGGGCAGTGGTGGCGCTGGTGAAGAGTAGTACGGTGCGAATCGCTCGGGGATGGGAATCCCGGCGCTGGGACCGAGATACACCCCGCTGGCCAGTACGACGAAGAGTGCGAGGCCGACGAACGCGCTCGACGGGAGGCGCGCCGTCGGGGACCGGGGTGGCTGGGATTTGTGAGGGCCAGGAGGGGCCGAGCGATGGTTGTTTCTGGTGTCCAGGACATGGTAAGCAGTGTGTGGGTCGAACTAGGACCGTCTGTGCGCCTGTGGTCGTGGTGGCAGCTGAGAGTCGGAGAGACTCGGAAGCACCGATCCCCATTTGGGCGACAATCCCGGAACCTCACTTTCAATTTCAACTTGTGTTCAACGTTCAACCAAGAAAATTGGGGAACTTTGCGGGGTCTCTTAAACACCGTCTCGAATATTTCTGCCTGGACCTTGATCCCCGTCTGAATATTTACAGAAGGGCTTGGCATCGTGCCGGGACGGCACGGCATCTCATGCCGCATTCAGTCTGAGTACACACGCTGGGACGTATTTTGTATTACTTGCAGCCATTCGTGTCTACGTAGCGAAAAAAAAGAGAACCATCCGAACTCCAATGCCCTCGTAAGGAATCGAACCCCAAACCCAGAAACACGTTAAACAAACGAGGCGGTTCACTTATGATGCACTGGGTGTTCACCATGAACAACGAGGGCGTGTTATCCTCCTAGATGAGGAGGGTCCAGAGGATTGAGACTTTTTAACGGTTGATTTGCCGACTCCGAGATCCCAGTTCAACCACACTGATTCTCACATCAACAGAATGAAATACCGAGGACCAATTGAGGCGGGGAAAGAAAGGTCAAAACAGATCCATGGTCTCCTGCACCAGGATAGAAGAAGAAGAAGAAAAAGCTAGCTCTCAGGATCGGTCCATGCATGCCCTCGGAGGGAGTCGAACCCCTAAAGCCCCGAAATATCACTTTATATTACGCGCCGTGCACGCAGACTGGGTGTTCACCATGAACAACGAGGGCTTGCCATCCTCCTAGATGAGTCCAGAGGACTGAGATTTTTTAATGGTTAATTGCGCAGTGATGCCTTCGACTCTGATATCAGTTTCAACCACGCTCCATCTCATCAGACTCTCAGAGTAAACTATCCCAGCAGGCATGAATTTCAGAATGAGTGAATGCAAGTAGCAGTAGGTACGGGAAGGGTACGGAAGGTAAAACAAGGAACTGAACACACGGACGAAAAAAAAGGCATTGCAAAGTGATGCCCTCGGAGGGAATCGAACCCCAAGCCCAGAAACACGCGGTGCCATGGATCGGTTTTATGAAGACTGGGTGTTCACCATAAACAACAAGGGCTTGTTATCTTCCCAGTCGCGGTTAAAGAGGACTGGAAATTTTTGTACATTGATTGGGCGGTGAAGGCTTCCCTGTCTGATGCTTTCAACCACACTCGAGCTCGGGAAAGTAAACAGCAGAATGACCTCAGGGAGGAACTTTACCAAGAACTTGGAATAGGTGGAAGTTAACGAGGAACTCCCGGTTTCTGCGCCAGGACAATAAGATAAAATAAAATAACGAACAGTGTATCCATTCATGCCCTCCGAGGGAATCGAACCCCCAACGCCGGAATCAAACACTGTACTGGCAAGGCCGGGTGTTCACCATGAACAACGGGGCTTGTTAGCCTCCAGCCAAGGTTCCACAGGACTGAGAGCTTTTGTAGTCTATTGGCTGTTACGGGCTCGGAGTGGAAATATTGAACCACAGCCCGAGTAAGCACCGTTCTGACCAACAAAATGAAGAGGCAGGGAGCGGTAAACCAAACCAAACCGACCAGCTCCGATGTTGAGACTCGGAAAAAAAGAAAGGCTGATAATGCCATGCCCTCGTAGGGAATCGAACCCCAATGCCCTGAATCCACAATGTTGTTGGTGCTGCATGGGGAGCAGGTGTTCACCATGAACAACAGGGGCTTGTTATTGTTAGCCTACTGGACGAAGTTTAAGAGATTTGACACTTTCCCTGCATAGTCAGCTGAATGGTTCTACTTCAATGGCAATATTCAACCACGCTTACAGCCAACGACAGTACCGAAGGCGCGGATCAAAATTTTCCAATTTTAGAGATTTTTGATCTTTCCGAAAGAATTACCCATTGCTCGCTCTGTACTACACCATTCGACTTGTAAGTAGCCTAAAAATAACGGACTAATTCATGTGCAATTAGTCATAGAGCTAGAAGAACGAAACTATTTTATTTTAGGTAAGCTCACAATTTGGGCTTGGTTCACGGTAAATTCGCGCTGGTAGTGCCATATCACATCCAATCGGGCCCGATGTTTGGCAGGACCATTCAAGAGATGCTATGATGAGCTCCATAGACGTAGAACAGCAGATATAATACCCAATGATGTTAAACCTGGACCGAATGGGTCCTACTCTGAGGGTCACTCACCGAACATGTCCAACGGCAACCAGCAGATCAGTGTTGCGGTTAAGGGTTAAGGGTTAATTAAGGGTAGGCCTTAATAAGGCCTTAACATTAACCCTTAATTACTTGGGGAAAACATGTTAAGGGCATAATAAGGGTATGCTAAGGGGGAATGATGGCCCATCACTCAGGCCAGAAAGTTATTGTGAAACGCTACTGGGTCCTTCTAGCTGAGGAAAACATGGCCCTGGTGTCAGTTTCAACTCAGTCTTCCCTGTTTATTTCAATGATGGGAACATCCATTGTAGATAGGTCAATAATTATAGCTTTGATTAGAAAAAAGTCATTTTCCGGGGGAGAAATGAGGAAACTTTTGGTCTGGGATGAGAAAGAAGTCAATGGTAGGGCACACACATGTAAATCTGGCACCATTTCAACTCAGTGTGTCTCCGTTTGCGGAAATTTCGGTAGATTTCCCGTTTAGGAAATTAAGCCTTATTAAGGGGCACCCTTATTAAGGTACTTAAGGGTCCTAAGGGCTTAACGAAAAATTTTACTCTTAATAAGGCCTTAATCCGCAACACTGCAGCAGATTACGCTGAACTCCACAGTGTGCACTACTCGTCATCCCAATGGGTTTCGAGAGGTAGAGGTTTGGTTACTCACAGTTTCTTCCGGTCTACTATTGGAGTTCGCGCGACGAATACTTTACGTATCTCTATCACAACATTTCGAATGGTAGATTGCTGTAGCATACATGAAGTTGGAGCAGCACATGTATGTAGGTACAGCACCCGTACATTCCTTTTAGGGACCACCACAGTTAATGCACCTCCTCCTCCTCCTCCGTTGACGTGCTGATATTCAAATTGATCTTGTGGCAGGGGCAGGGAGAAAAAGGTCCACTTGTTTTGTTGGAAGATCTTTGGTTGCCTCTGGAGAGGGACAAGACAAGCAGAGGAGGGCCATTTATCCTTTTACCGGCATCCAGGGTAGGTTGTGGAATGATAGGAAACATACTCTACAGCGAGTGCACTTGAGTGAAAGAGATTCAACAGTTCAATTTCAACCAAGATTCGACCTCTTGATGCAACCAACTTGCAAGTTGTACAACACACCTTGGGTTCTTTCTGCTCAAAGGCAAGGTGAGGAAATTGGGTGCTTAAGGAGGGGAGAAATGACGACACACGGCCAATGATGCGGAGGGAGTGCACTCGGAGATCGGTATGTCGTGACTTTGGTGACTGCGTGCTGAGGAAATGCGTTAGTTTGTTTTGGGCATATATTCAAGTTAGATACATACCTAAGGCTCTCTAGTGGGTGTGCTTCGCGGCTGAGATTGAGTCATCTAGTCAATACACAATTTCCAACATTCTCACTGTTGCATCCCCGTGGCCCAGTTTTAAAGGTATTGGATAGTATATCTAGGGATCTGCGTCTATGGAGCTCATTGTAACACTTCCTGAATGGTCCTACCAAAATTTGGGCCCCATTGGATGTGATATGGCACTACCGGCGCGAATTTACCGTGAACCAAGCCCAGATTGTGAGCTTACCTAAAATAAAGTAATTTCGTTTTTTAGCTCTATGACTAATTGCGCATGAATTAGCCTGTCATTCCTAGGCTAGTTAAAAGTTGAACGGTGTAGTACCGAGCGAGCAATGGGTAGGTCCAGGACATGTTATGATGGATTTCATAGACGCATAACAGCAGATATACCACCCAACAACTTTGAAATTGGATGCCGGGGATCAAGCGGCAAGAATGTTGGAAATTGTGTCTTGAGCAGAGTACTAGATCTGAATCACAGCCTCCACCCATAAAAGCGCCTTGGGTATGCATTAAACCCAAATAGACAGACATTTTTGTCCTCTGTACTACACCGGATGACTATTCTGGGTTCAACATTCAATTGTTATTTCTACCAGTGTCGACGCAAGTTACATTTGCGCTCCTAACTATACCCTTCCTTCATGAAGAATAAACGAATGGAAAGGATAGAGAAGCTCAATGGATACGCATTCCTCGCAGCTTGTGGCAGAGAGAAAGCTCAAACTGGTCAAGTGTTAGACCAGAATAACTGCTGACTGAATTCCACTCACCAGAGGCCTCGTTTCAAACGCAACTACACTGTGCTTGGCTCTGCGTTTCGCACTGCGCCAGGATTTCTGCATTGTCTTGATTGATCTTACTCTAGGAAAGCACCAGCGGGGAGAGGAACGATGTCAGTACAGTTCATACTTTAGACGAAGCAAAAAGCTCACTTGTTCCTTTTGGAGAACTTTGGTCCCTTGTGGAGCGGAGGAGGACACACTGAGAGGGCCATCCGTCGAGTCTGTGCCATCCAACATGGGTTTCAGAACAATAGGAAACATAGTCTGAGTACAAGTGAGTGAAAGAGATTCAACTGGGGGGCGGCAAGCAAGTTGTACTTCTAGCTTCCCCCTCTGGTTTGGCTAGTTGAGCCGCAAGGGTGGAGTTCTGTGCTGTGTGGCTGAACAGATAGGACACAACGCGTGTACAAATGATGCGGAAGGAGTGCGGACTCGGAGTTCGTATGTTACGGTGACTTGTGAGTTGTAACTACGTGATGATGGTACGCGACGCGACGCGTCTAATTAGTGATTCGGGGCGCGTACTACGTCGTTTTGAGCCGGTATTCGGGTTTAATGCATACCCAAGGCTCTTTTATAGGTAGAGGCTGTGATTCAGATCTAGTACTCTGCTCAAGACACAATTTCCAACATTCTTGCCGATGAATTCCCGGCATCCGATTTCAAAGTTGTTAGATGGTATATCTGCTGTTATGCGTCTATGAAATCCATCGTAACACGTCCTGGACCCCCCTGCCAAAAATTGGGCAGGGTTGGACATGATATGGCATTACTGGGGCGAATTTTCCGTGGACCAAACCCGAGTTGCGAGCGTACCCAAAATAAAATATTTTCGTTCATCTGGCTCTATGGCTAATTGCACGTGAATTAGCCTGAAATTTCTAGCATGCTTACAAGTCGAACGGTGTAGCACTGAGGGAGGAATGGGTAATTCTTTCGGGAGCCTCCCAAAATAGAAAAAAGTGATCCGCGCCTTCGGTACTGTCGTTGGCTGTAAAACTCTGATATTCAACCACACTTGCTTCGACCGCATTAAATTTCTCGACAAGAAAATGTGTGCAGGCAGTCTGCGCTCAAAAATTGGTCGATACAGGTGTATGCACTCGGAGGGAATCAAGCCCCTGTGCCCAGAAATCAGTTGTGCTCGTTATGAAGACTGGGTGTTCGCCATGAACAACGAGGGCTCGAGCTTGTTTCCGAAGCTTCGTTTCCGCTGCATAACTTCGACAACCAGATCCGAAAGTGACACTCACACAAATGCGCCGGCTTAGATCCTGGAGGCAACGAGGGCTTGTTACGCATTCAGTCGAGGGTGTAAAGGACTGAGATTTTTTGTGCGGTGAGTGCACAACTGGGATTAGCTAGTCAAGCGGCACTGCAGTGACCAGTGGGCAAAATGAACCCATTGACAAGACAGCCTGAGGACTTGGGCAAATACGGGAGAGGGAAGATATTGCGGCTTCTGCGCTAAAACGGGAAACAACAAAAGTAAGTGCTTCAGGAATTAGTACCCTGGTCGAGTACCAGTATGAAATACCGCGAGGATCAGTACCGTGTCTCAGCATCGATATAAAGTACCTGAACTGTACCTCCGCGAGTGCCTTGAAGGTATTAATTTAAAGTGCTCGGAAAAGCACTAATCACCAAAGCACTACAATAGTACCTACTAATATGCAGCGCTTTTTTCGTTGGAATTCAACCAGACTTCTGCCAAGGCAAAGTGGAAGAAAACACGCATGATCGACTCTTCAAATATCAATATTAATTGACCGGCCGTAAAGCTAACTAGTACAGACAAACACTGTACCATTGAATACACTCCGCATGGGGTATCTGCAATGTGTGCGCGTTGAACCATTTGTATCGGAGCCAATGATCGTGTCCGGAGCGATTCCGCCTTCAACCCAGTCCACCATGGCCAATAAAATATTGTGGGACGACGTGTTGACAAGGTTCAGACCCTCCGCCTGCCCGAACGATGTCGGGCCGACCCCACCGAAGCAGTGCCCCATGCCGGGGATCATGAAGAGCCGGTAGAAGTCGTCAAGGGAGGGAAGGGAGAGGGTGTGCGATATGAGATCGTACACGCGTTTTGAGTTGGTGGGCGAGATTATCTAGTGCATAATAAATTAGTGTTTCCATTCCGCAGTGTTGAACTTGGGAAAGTGGCACCGGATCGCGTTGACCATGGTACGTGAGGAATTTCCCGCCCCGGTTGCGGAATGCCGACAGGTCGCCATTGTAGGTAGCGATTCCGCCAGGGTTAATCGAGTCCCAGAACGGGGTCACAGCGACGCTAAAGTTGGAAAAGTCAAATTCAGTGACGTTCAGAATCGTGAACCGGGCCCAGTTCTACGAGGCGATTAATTAATTAGAACTGTCTCACTTGGAAGGCACACGAAACGGACAACGTACGTCGGTGAAGACAAAGAAACTGCCGCTAAATGAGAATAAGGCCCCGAAGGGGTCTGCCTCCGCGCCAGGGGGGTAACGCGGGTAAACCAATTGGCCGTCCAATCCGAAAAGCGGAGTAAAAATATTTTTCAACGCTTGCACCTGAATTGGGGTCAGGCAGTTCGTGGTGTTGCCTTTGGTGCATTGAATGGCCTCTGGACGGAACTCGCACGCATCTGGTTCTGTGATAATCCCGTCCACGACCCCGTCGAGTGCATCGCACTGCCGCAGTATCTCTGCCGAGACGACGCTCATCAATGCCGGGGGGATGAATTTGGAAGAGGGAGTGGCCGGGGAGATGGGTGCGCCGACATAGTGGCTTATGAGACCCTGCCAGATTGTGAGGTGGTTGAAGTCCGTTGCCGGCGCACCCCCGACGATGCCATCGAAGTCGTCAGGAAACAAGAGGGCGGCCTGTGTCGCCTGCCGGCCCCCGGTGGAGCAACCGAGAAAATATGACTTTGCGGCAGGCGTCCCGTAGTACGCGCGCACGATTTCTTTTCCGATGACAGCCTCAACATGCACCGCCCGGAATGCAAAGTCGTTGATCACTTCGGGGTGGTTGAGCAATTGATCAGCGTCCCCGGGATCGGTTCCGCTACCGCCGTCGTGCCCGTTGTCGGAGCCGACGGCCGCAAAGTGGAGCTGTGTCCCATAGTCCAGGTTCACATAATCGATGCCTGAGGACATGAGTTTGGTGCAATTATAATGAATTAGAGGACACACATCCGCCGAGGCCTCCATTTCCGAGCCCCAGGAATCTACCAAACCAGACATCGGGTAGCCAAGCTTCAGCATGCACGGCGGACGTGGACGTCGTATTTATAAGGAATTGAACGCGGCAGAGGGGCGCAGCGGTGACTGGAGCTGTCGACTGACAGATCCCTGGTGTGCTGACGTTGGTCGCTGTGGCGATGTACGCAACGTTGAGAATCGTGGTGTTCTCGAGGTGAAGACTATTTTGCAAAGCAAGGCATTTGGCGGATTGATCGGCTGCTGCGTGACCAGGGACGAAGGCAGCAACAAGAGCAGTAGCCACGAGGAATCCTCTTGAGAGAAGCGGCATGGTACTTGCTTTTGGTGTTCAGCCACACGGATGTTATATATGGGGGGAGTGTGGGGGATATGTCGGCATCGTTGCAATACGCGGGGTTCCGACGAAGATGGTAGCTCCCAAACGTGAGGAAATCAGCATGTCGATCTTGTACCTTTCAATAGATACGTGATACAACTATGAACGCGATTTGGGTGTTGGCGGAGAAAGAGCGTTCCACATTCATCAAGTTCATCAGTACTCAGGAGCCTGAAAGTGGAGCATCACGCCAGACTCGCGCCGGTGAAACGTGAGTCAGATCAGTCGGCTCGAAGGACCCAATAACGAGAAGGGTGGCCGCCAAGGTCGGACTCCAGTCAAAGAAAATACCACTTTATTACAGTTGACTTTAGAGTGGCGGACATAATATACACTTCCCGAGTCTATATCGACCAGTAAATTGCAACGAACATCACGAAGGCGAGTTGGAAGGCCACGGAACCGGAGAAGGAGGTTTTAATCAGCGCAGGCAAACATGGGCAAGCGACGTGATGATTGAATAGATCTTTCTTTTGGGAACGAAAAAGTCAACCGTGGGAATTTCGCTACTTATAGACATCAAACATCGGCCATCGGCGGACTTTCATAGACTGGTAACCGATCTCCCTCTGAGGTGGGAAAACGTTCATAGAGAGACCGGTTGATCTGAGTTTGAAATTTCTGTATACGCCATCGCTGGCCACTCATCATCTGGATGTGTCAGGAAACAGTACCATCGCCCCGACATTCGAAAGCCTGTGCACGTTACGAGTTCCGAGCTTACCGTTGAATCGTCTGTCTATGAGAGACTCATCATCTTGTATTATGCATTTATATCTTCCCGACCTTGAGTACTCTGGGCATCAATTTTGCTGTTCTGCTCCAACAACGGACAGGTAGCATACCGGATACCGCTTGACTTTTTCCCTTGTTTTCTTGGTGCTCTGAAAGGCTCAGAGGCGAGGATGACTCACCGCAATGACACATGCCTCACAAAATTCAGATATTGATAAGTAGCTTCTAAAGGGATTTAAAACTCAGGTCGACCTGTCTGTCTTGCTGTCTCGCAGACAGATTTAAACAGACTTGCCGTCTCGTAGACAGATTCCTGTCAGTAGACAGACATCTCTTGCCTTCTCGTGAACAGATTGTCACTAGTCTAGGGACAGGAAAGAGGTTTTTCCTACCGCAGGCAAACATAGGCAGGCTATCACAAAGGAGGGAATGGGAGCGTGCTTTGAGGTTAGGGGGATTTCTGATAACTTGGATAAGTATATGTCTTTAACACCCTGACTCGGCGGTTCAAAACTCAGATTTTCATTCTGAGAACCGATTTCTCAAGAGCCTCCAAATTTTGGGTGTTATCGGAATCCCGGCTTCTGGCCCGACGGGATCCACAACCGACTTTGGAATTTTTTTTTTTTTTCAAGTCCAACCTTCCAAGAGATCTTCGTTCCATGCAAGTGGTCACAAGAACGGCTGATGAAATAACCTTTTGGCAATTCAACTTCTGCCAAAGAAAAGTGGAAGAAAACATGCGTGGTCGACTCGCGTCGAGCCACGCTTGCACTACGTAGTACACACAAACACTTTCCCATTGAACACACTCCGCATGGGGTACCTGCAATGTGTGCGCGTCGAGCCATTCGTATCCGCGCCAATGATCGTGTCCGGAGCGATTCCGCCTTCAACCCAGTCCACCATGGCCAATAAAATGTTGTGGGACGACGTGTTGACGAGGTTCAGACCGTTTGACTGCCCAAAAGACGTTGGGCCGAGCCCGCCGCTGCAATGCCCCATACCGGGGATGAGGAAGAGCCGGTAGAAATCGTCGAGGAGCGGAAGCGAGAGGGTGTGAGATATGAGATCGTACACACGTTTTGAGTTGGTTGACGAGATCAGCTAGCGCATACAGCATTAAGGGCGCCGGTATTGCTCGAATCTAAGATGGTACAAACCGGATCCCGTCGACCATGGTACGTGAGGAATTTTCCGCCCCGATTCCGGAATGCCGACAGGTCGCCGTCAAAGGTAGCGATCCCGCCAGGGTTAATAGAGTCCCAGAACGGCGTAACAGTGACACTAAAGTTGGAAAAGTCAAATTCAGTGACGTTCAGAATCGCGAATCGTCCCCAGTCCTGAGGGTCCGGTTTAAACCTGGTCCAGATTCGGAGAGAAAATAACCTACCTGAGTGAACGAGAAAAATGTGCCGCCAAGGATGGCAGCGGCAATTGGATCTGCTTCTGCGCCCGGGCTGTACCGCGGATACACCAATTGTCCATCCAATCCGAAGAGCGGAGTGAAAATATTTCTGACGGCTTCCACCTGGATTGGTGTCAGGCAGTTCGTGGTGTTGTCCGCGGTGCATTGGATGGCCTCCGGACGGAAGTCACACGCATCTGGTTCTGTGATAATCCCGTCGAGAACCCCGTCGAGAGCATCGCATTGCCGCAATATCTCTGCCGAGACAACGCTCCACAACGTCCGGGGAATAGATTTGGGAGACGGAGCGGCCGTGGAAATTGGTGCGCCGACATAATGGCTCAAGACACCGGACCAAATTTGCAGGTGGTTGAAGTCTGTCGCAGGAGAACCGCCGACTATGCCATCGAAGTCACCAGGAAATTTGAGGGCGGCTTGCGTCCCCTGCCGCCCACCGGTGGAGCAACCAAGATAGTACGATTTTTCCGCAGGCGTCCCGTAGTACGCGCGGACGATTTCTTTCCCAATCACAGCCTCGACATGTACCGCACGGAATGCGAAATCGTTGATCACTTCGGGGTGATTCAGGAATGGTGCTCCACTGGTGCCGTCGTGGCCGTTATCGGAACCAACGGCTGCAAAGTGGAGCGAGGTTCCATAGTCAAGGTTGGCGTAGTCGATGCCTGGGGAAATGAGGTTGGTGTAATCATCAGGTAAATATGGGCACGTACATCCGCCCAGGCCCCCATTCCCGAGCCCCAAGAATCTCCCAAACCAGACATCAGGCAGCCACGCTTCGGCATGGACGGCGGAGGTGGACGTCGTATTTATCCCGAATTGAACGCGGCAGAGGGGCGCAGCGGTGACTGGAGCGGTCGACTGACACGTCCCTGGTGTGCTAACGTTCGTCGCTGCGGCGATGTACGCGACGTTGAGGATGGTGGTGTTCTCGAGATGAAGACTATCTTGTAGGGCGAGGCAGTTAGCGGATGGGTCGGAGGCTGCGCGGACAGGGACGAGGACGGCGAGGAGGACGGCGATCCATGCTCTTGAGAGAAGCGTCATGGTGTTTTTCTGGTGATCAGTTACGCAGATGTTAAATGCAAGGGCGTGAGGGATATGGGCATGTGAGAGACACACGTCATTCTCGGATATGACTGCTACCCGGAGGCCCGACGGAGACCGTGGTTCCTCGGGGAAAAAGTCCCATTGGCCAACCATTGGCCGTTGTTTCTGGAAGAGCAACGGAGGAGTAATCCGGGACATCAACCCTTTCGCAGGGCATGGACGTATTGGCGGCTCAGCGCCGGAAACGGAAATGGCGAGGAGGAGGAGGAAGAGGCTGGCGCAGTCGAGCATCGGTTTACAAGAATTTCGATGCACATGAGCGCAAGCATGACATGTGGTGGAGCGTGGAATTTGGAAAATCGGCTACGAACTTGAGGCCTATTTGTGTGTTGGCGGAAAGAACGTTCCGCAGATCCATTGAGATCGTTGGCACCCAGGAGCCCGAAAACGGAAAAACATAGCAGGGACTTGCGTCCCCGTAACGGTAGCCGAATTGATTCGCGCGAGGGACACAAAAGGGACCCAGTGACGACTCTGAGTGGCCGCCGGACTCCAATAAGAGAAAATGTGTTGCACTTGTGCAGAGCCGGGACAGTCCAGAACACAAAGGACGTGGCACTGAGAGTCAACTGAGAGTTGCCAAGTGGCAGGTCGTAACGATGATGTGGTAGCACGCGAGCCGTGATGGCCGGGCCGCCAGAAGTTGAATTTTCAAAGTACCTTGGTTGAAATTCAAAGGGAGGAACCACCCGGAACACCCAGTCATGATCAACGACCCCAACCTTTTCTTCCCAGCGGTCGGGGTTGCGCATAAATACACTTGGTCATTGTCCATTTCAATTTTGAGGCAGTGTAAGTACTAAAGCGCACAAAAGAGCGAGTATCAACATCCAGAGTCAGACGGAACAGTAAAGTCGTCCGTGTAGTCGACCGCCTTGAATCCGAGTCCACGACTCGCAAAGGCTTTCCAAAGCACGCATTTGTTGGCCCCGGCATATCTGTTTTGGTCGGCCTGGATAATCCCGTCCCGGGCTTGGAGGGCTGTAGAGAGGAAATCAAGTCAGGGGGATGTGGTTGGGAATATAAGATGGAACGCGAACTGTCGGGTTGGCACGGCAGGAGCGACAGGGAGTCGATGAATAAATACAGGAAGACGATGTTGCCCTCGGGGCCAGAAGGATCAGTCCGCGCCGTCTTCGAAAGCCATGGGCACCGACGAGGGCGGCTATGTCGGAAAAATCAAATTTACCAAACAGATAAGATAGCGTCAGACCATCAGGTTTTTGACCCCTTGATAAGGGTCAAAAATGGTACGTATAATGTTGCATCAGGCCTGACCGGCTTGAGCAGATCTGACCGACCTTACCAGACCTGATGGAGTCTGATCAGACACAATGAAAAAATGTGGTGAAAAGAACACCCTACTTTCACTTCATCTTTTCTTTCCTTACTTTACCACTTCATGTATTAGTTCTTCTGAGTGCTTACTTAGGCTTACTTACTTGTATTTTAAAGACTCTAAATTATACAACCACCAGTATTCGAACTCACGACTGTCAAGCGCCTTAACCGTTAGACTACGCGACCGATGAGTTTCCGGTGGGTCCACTCTATACATACCTTGCTTTTTTTGCCTGATAGGGCCTGATACATACTTATTGTGTGTTATCAGCACATCCACCATACATCCACCATACACATGAGGGAAGAGGATGAACTTCAGATATGTTGCAAGACTTGCGCTGTGCGGTACAGTTTTTACGTCCAACACAATGTGCTCACAGGTGGACCAGAACCACGCGGCAGTGCTTCGGCCGGGCATAATGCTCAGATATGCCATCATCAATAGAAGGGAAGGAAAGTAGAAAATGTGTGTTCTTGTATCCAGAGAGTAGGGAAGGGGTTCGAGACGTTCTAACAATTGCCGGCACCCGTTGACCTATTTCTACTTCCAAGTCAGCCTGAGTCCAGTACACACATTATTATTCTGCACTTGAATCCTCAGCAGCTTTCATCTCTCCTTGGCTGGACCATTGAACCGAATGTCGAACCAATTTTCGAGGGGATCGAACCGTGGGAAGTTGAGTTGATGAGTTGATCGCGCTGAGTTTGAATGTCAGTGGTAAGCCGAATGGGGGCAATGGAACACAGAAGAGTTTTTCTTCGCTGTGGGGTTGCTTCTGTGCTATTAGTATATCTACTGAGCGACCGCACTCTCCGCAAGATGATTACTTGAATTACTCATGGATTTTATTGCCAGAGCTGATGTTTGG
The DNA here is from genome assembly GCA_029378385.1 of Mycena metata. Lineage (NCBI taxonomy): Eukaryota > Fungi > Basidiomycota > Agaricomycetes > Agaricales > Mycenaceae > Mycena > Mycena metata. Next base: position 57,142 of record JARKIB010000064.1, on the reverse strand, counting down.
ACGGAAAGCGTGAGCTAGGCTTGGATACTGGCGCCTTAGTAAAATTGAATCCAACCAACCGGGCATCAGTAAGGTCAACTGCCGGGAGCAGTCCAGCTCGATTAATGTCCTTCACCTTCACTGAGAGGAAGGACTTGGATTTCTTTGTGAATACAGTGTACAGTGGATGCAGACATGCTTTTGCTTTTGCGTGCCGACCAGCAATACTATGTAATTGTGCTTTCTCGCACTTTCCGCCGCTCTCACCTAATGCACCATTATACTCCCTGACAATGTCTGATAGGCCTCGCCCCGAACACCTGATGAGGTCTGACCTGACCTGATAGGCCGCTCAGGCGGTCTCAGGTCCTGATCAGGGAAATCTGATTTTTCCGACATAGCACGTTATCTAGTGGGGTTTGCTTGAGGTCAGGGACCAGCGAGACGTCAGTGCTGAGGGATCATACGCAGGATATTCGCCCAGACTTCACCGAGACCTGAGAAACGATCAGAGAAATCGCCGAAGCGTCAAAATCAGACACACCGTGAACTTCAGCGGAGACCAAAAGCGATGAGTAGGTATATGGATTGATGGTGCCCCCGAATCAGTCGGCCAGTAACCCCATGAAACAGCTCGTGAGTGATTATGTCGTTTTCCAGCCCGGAATCGCGCATGGGCTGGAAGATTCGTGAGACGACGATCATGGTGAACCTCAGCTGAAAACGTATGACAGTCACTGCATTCAAGGACCACCTAGACTCAGCCTGAGTTCAGGGGCCTACATAGACCTACATGGACCTACGCTCAGACCCACCTACGTAGAGTCTGCGTAGGTTTATGCAGGTCTGTGTAGGTCTGCAGTCAAGGTCAGCTGAGGTGAATGTAGGTGAATGTAGGTCAACGTAGTGACCTATGCAAGGTGAATGTAGGTGAACGTAGTTCTACATAGTGACCTATGCCAAAGGCAGTGTACTAGCAGTATATCCAATTACCATCTCCAATGAACTCGTTGTGCTATTTTGCTTGAGGTCAATAAAGGTCGACGTAGGTGATCCAGATCGCCTACGCCGACCTACATCGATCTAGATATACCCAGTTCAGATCAGTTACGTACACCTACGCAGCACTACGTGCGCCTTTATTGATCTCCGTCAAGGTGGACGTAGGTGATCTACGCTGACCTATTGTAGCCGACTACGCCGACCTACCTACACCTATGTGCACCTTTATTGACTCAGTGTAGGTGCCCCTTGAATGCAGTGAGTTTGATCCCACAAGAACAAGGCCATTTCGCCGGGTTGGCCGCTAAGCTTTCGAATTAGCTCGGAAATCAAGACGAACATGGAGGGAATCTGACTCGGGTGGCGTGGCGAAGCCAGCGTTGTCGAACCCTTGATCGGACTGAACGAACGCTAAGATCGGGTCACCGGCTACACCACCCGCTTGAGTGTTCGTTTGCTGGAAGTTAAATGCCGCCTCCGTGAACCCGTATCTGTACGAAACATCGTGAATGGTGTTGGTGACATAGAATACATTCGTCACTGAGGCGTCGATGTTCATTCCTTGCGCCGGCTCGAGACTAGGATCCTGCGTGTAGTTGAACACTAATCCCGGAGCCGACTGGTTCGTGGTCGCAGATTGCAACTCATTGTAGAACGCGACAACATTGTTTCCGCTAACGATGGGTGGGTGAGACACCCCGTTAAACCAATGGCGTCTTACTTACGTGGTGTTGGTGAACGATGTGGTCCCGTCGTTGTGCCACCGAGAGGCGACGCAGTAAGATTCTGCGGGTCCGTAACGGTCTCAAATCCATCTGTGAGATCCTGCTTGTCTACCGGTAGGACCCGATACTATTCAGAGGAAGCATTAGCGTCTTCCACCGGAGGGGTGTCGATGCTACGCACCATAGCATTTGCAATCTACCCACCAAATTGGAATCAGAATCAGATGAACGAGGGAGATCTAAACGCGCGCTGACCAAATCGATGGTGGAGAGTAGTTGACCAGAATGAGCGTCCACAAAGGCTTCAACCCAAACTCTGTTTTTCTTATTCCGGATCTGCACGACGTGGACAAGAGATGCGGTATTGTCCGCGTTGACCAGATATTCCAGAGTGGCTGGGATGTTATACGTCCCATTCAAGGCCTTTTCAGCCGCAGCCACTGCCGCGTCAACCGAGATGGATGGAGTTGACGAGGCGATCGACGCTAAATGGCGGTTTAACGTCACATTCTTTCAACCACAAATGACGCTTACTGGGTTTGGAGAAGGAATGCCCGAATGGAACCACTTTCCGTCTGTAAACGCAACATTGGCTACCGAGTTCGCAAACGGAATATTATCCTGGAAGGCATGTTAGCCACGCCGTCAAATGAACTGCGGGAATCAATACTTGCATGTGTTGCTTAACATAAGCATATTGCACGATATCCGAGGCGTATCCGGACTTGAACGCCACCGAGCTGGAGTTGACCTGGAGCTGTGCCTGAACGTATGCGGTAGCGGAGTCTGCCAAGCTGGCGTCGTCCCGCCGGGACAGATGATCCACTCCACCCTCAAAAGTCTACAAGAATGTTAACATCGCGGTATTGCAGCCACCTTCCCCGTCCTTACCTGGAAGGAGTTCGGCGGAAAGAATTTTTGAGTCGATGGCGTACGCAGCGTCGCCTTAAGAGTACGTGCCGCCGCCCAAGACAATAATCCCAAGAACACGGTGAGGGAAGCGAGTGACATTTGGGCGGTGGCTTGAGAGTGCGCTGGTTTCCTTTAAGAGTTTGAAGCGGGCTTGTTCTCCGAGATCAACGAACATTGGGTCATCTTTCCGCAGCACCGTGACGGGACAGCCCGTATCTGGAATTCATACTGGCCCTCCTGGAGACGGAAGAGAAGAGAGACGTGACTGTTGATCGAAAGTGTCGGATCAAAAACAGCCGACACTTGCCACGTGGCCAAGAACGGCTCTCAGAACCATGCCACTGCTCCTTTCCCTTTTGTCGTTGGTCAAGTGTGGCTCGCACCTCTACACTTCTGTTTCATTCTGGTTTCTTCTGCAGGCGAATTAAAGCGCACACTGCCGCAACAAATCCAAGGGGATATCAGATGCGCACGTCTGCTTTTCCGCAGCAGAAACACCCTCTACAAGGAACCGGGCAGTGGACGCCTTCGTGTCCTTTCATTCATTGCGTTAATCTTGTTGGACGTCCTGCAGCTTGGCCTACAGGGAACCGGGCAGTGAACGCCTTCGTACCCTTTCTTTCATTGCGTTAATCTTGTTGGACATCCTGCAGCTGGTCAGAGCTGGTCAGACGGTCTCGATAGTCGTTCTCCCAGACTTCTTGTGACGAAAATCGCTATCCGTTCCGGCATTTGCGCTCCGCCAAGCAATTGCTGCCGATGTTCCACTTGAATTCGGATACCACCCATCTACTCCCCCCTCCTCCCCCCGTCATCTCAACAAGTCTCAACTGACATCAAGCGGGGTCTACAGTCTTGCCAATGAGAACACCCGATAATTAGTGTCCGTTGGCGTTCCGTCTGTTCCGCTCTTTTCCAACTTCACTCAACACATATTTCAGAAACTGCCGTCGGGCCAGAGGTCAACATGGGCTTTGACTTCGCAACTAAGATTGTATGCATCTACGTGCGTTTGATATCCAGTTAAAACATCAGACTCCATAAACCAGCGATAAGGAAATGTTGGAGTTGTGTCCCGGGAGAAGAACGATCGTCAGCTGTCATCTTCAATTGCTGACTTGCTGGTAGGTAGATATAAACGCAGCCGAGCATTGATTGGACGTCCGCAGCTAGGATGGCTAGTTTTTCCGCAGCACGTTCGGGAATTATGTGGAACTCACGACGGGGAGGGAGCCCGTTTCAGCGTGAGAATTACTCTGAATCCTGGACCTTCGCAATATACACCTGCAGTTGCATAAAAGCCGAAGAATGAAGGATGACTAGGTAAGATGTTCAAATCCCTCAGTATTTTCGCTGCCCTTGCTGTAGTCGTCGGTGCGGAGTTTACCGTGATAGCGAAGCGAGAGGCCCCGCCGACCGGCTTTTCGCTTGTTGGCTCCAGTCCATCGGGACCAAATCCTGAACCTTCGCCTCGCTCTCGCGCAGAAGGACATTTCCGGGCTCCAGGATACCGTTTACGGGGTCAGCACCCCGGGAAGTTCCCGCTATGGTCAATACTTGTCCAAGGAGGAGCTCAGTACCGTCTAGATATATTTGCCTTGTAGTTACTTATTGACTGGCTCGTTAGGTCGAAGCCTATGTTGCGCCGACGAACGATACCGTCTCGCAAGTGAACGCGTGGCTTGCCTCCAACAACCTTACCTCCTCACCGATGACATCCGCCGGGGACTGGATCGCTGTGAATATGACGGTTTCGCAGGCCAATCAACTCTTTGCCGCCGATTTTTCCACTTTCCAAAACGTGGACACCAATCAAACCGTGCACCGAACACTTTCCTATTCCATTTCGAACACATTGAGAGCCAGTATCAAGGCCGTTCATCCCACTACCACGTTGGTCTTCTCCCTCGTGTATCCGGCCCGCGATCTTACCTCGTTTCGTTCAGGTTCCCTGCTGCCCGAGGCTTGAAACAGTCCTCCTCCGTTGCCAACACTAATGCACATGCAACGACGACCAAGGCCGCTCCTCCCAGTTCCAGCGCCTCGGTCTCCCCTGATTGCGTCTCCAGCTGGACGCCTGCTTGCTTCGAAGCCTAGGGCGCTGTTTATTATTCCCGAGCAATAAAAAACCGGTTTATAAACTTGGGTTTATAAACAGGGTGTTTATAAACATGTTTATAAACCCACTGCCAAAAAGTGCTCTTTCGCCTGCAGGAGGCGATTTTTCGGCTGCACTCAGCCTAATCTGACCCCAAACCATCTGTTACCTGTTTGTGTCATTGTGTGGGGTTGCTAACACCGTTGAGGAGATGGTTTGCCTTAGAATTTCGACCAGATGTTCTTGAATCTGGCAAGAGTTGCCCAGAAAAGTGACTGCCCTGGCTTGAAAGGACTCCAGGGAAGAATTCTCATGCTTTTTGGGCTCAACAACCATTTTAAAGCTTCTCCAGATCGGGTTGGGGGCGGAATTGATGGGACTGATGGGAATTAAAAACCGGCCATCCTGCTCGAGGAATATAAAACCGGGTTTATAAACAGGTGTTTATAAACCTGTTTACAAACCAGACTAATAAACAGCGCCCTATCGAAGCCCTATACGGTATTCCAGCCACACCGCCCACACCTGCCGCCAACGTTTTTGCCGTGGCTGGGTTTGAAAACGATTTCGCTAACGTGCGGGATGTTCAGGTAGTCCATCCACCGCATTGCGTGTAGATCCTTGAAACCTAACTAAAATATTCCAGGCGTTCTTACGAACATTCCGTTCAGATTTGGATCCCAACACAACATTCGCACTAATCTCCGTAGACGACGGCATTAACAACCAACTTCCCGCCGGGGCGGGTCCGCTCACGGTACATATATCTACCGCCCAGATTAGGAACAAATCCAGTACTTATATTTATTCCGCTCAGGTCAACATGGCACTTGCCGCTGGACTGACGAACGGTATACCTCTGGCATTCATCTCGACCGGCACCGTCGACAACGACATCTTTTCTGAGTTCCTGGATGAAGCGAACTTCCTCGTGTCTTCCCCGAACCCGCCACAGACCATAGTGCAAACGGGTCCATTCCGGGAGAGTTTGGTCTCACCGGAAATTGCAGAGTGCGTGTCAGCGTTTGGTCCATGAACCAATGATATGAGGGTTATAGATCGCTTTGCAACTCGTATGCACAAATCGCGGCGCGCGGGATTTCTTACATCATGGACACGGGATTGTGGGTGACCTTTTTGGCGGACGTCCTATCGCAACTAACTCGTTTATAGATGGGGGGCGGGTGGCCCGTTCCTCGACCCCAACTGCACACCATTTGATGCACCGTTCCCTGCGACGTGTCCGTTGTAAGCTGTTTCACAATTCGATTGCCTGGAACTCACGTCGTCCTGCGTAGCGTGACCGCCGTGGGCGGAACCGAATGGACGTCCGACGATACTGCTGAAGCCGCCTGGTCTTTGAGTGGGGGCGGGTTTTCCCGTATCTTTTCCCGACCCAAGTACCAAGATGAAGTGGTCCCGGCATATCTGAACGCAATCGGGGCCACTACATCTAGCCCGTTCAATATCTCCGGTCGAGGCAGTGAGTACCAGACATGCCGAACGCTACCTTCCGCGATTTCTTAACTTTGAACACTCAGTACCGGACCTGGCGGCAATGACCCAGGCGACGTTCATTGACCAAGGTGTTATCTTTACTGATGAAGCCGGCACCGACAACAGCGCCACCATTTTCGCCAGTATGATCGCCCTTTTGACTAACGAGCGGATCGCCGCTGGTAAACCTGGGCTGGGATTCCTCAACCCATTGATCTACCAGAACAAGGGCACATTTAACGACATGCAAGCTGCAATTGGCGAATCCACAGCCTGCCAAGGAGTGTTTTACAATGGGACTGCGGGCTGGGACCCGGTTTGTGTTTTCGTTCCCGAATGTGCCTGCGCATCGATTCTGATTCTCCTCAATAGGTCACCGGGTTCGGATCCCCGAGCTATACAAGGTTGCAGGAAATTTGTAACAAGCTGTAGCCGCTCCAAGACGATACGTCGTCGAATTGGGGAGGAATCCCCCCATTGGACTTTGGTTAAATTTCTCACTGTCCCTCGTCCTTGTTAAATGAATTTCTATGGTACGCCTTAAGCGAGTGCAAGCAATCGGTGGACCGTCTAGGGGTAATTTCCTAGCTAGGAGCCACGGTTCCCAACCAGAAGTCTGTGTTTGGGCTTTGACCTATGGCTCAGTTCGCATCCGCCGTTTCCCACTGCCCTCTCCGACAGTAGCATTTTCTCTACACCGAAAATTTTGCTTGGACATCTAATCGGTGAGCATCTCTCACAGACTATCCGTTAGCCCAAGAGCGATGCATTTCAATACATTTCATGATCACCTACAACGTTCCGGCGATCTCGGGGATATCGAATAACGGTCCTTGCGGTACCCAGGCGGCCCTTCAAGCTTCAGCCCGAACATAGATTCTTCAGCAGTACTACAATTGCATTCGTTGGTTTTACACCGAGGCTTGACTTCAGAATACACGCATCTAGATCCTGAGTATCTCCAGACTTGATCCGCTTTCGGCGATCTCGGGGATGTTCAACTATTATTTCTCTCTCTTTCGAAGAATGCCATTTGCATGGCGAGTCTCGACCCGTCCTTGACACGTTCGCTTGAGACGCCGGCACTGAGCCGGTATTTCTTTCGGACGTATGAACGTAGTTTAAAAGGCTTCAGACAAACGGACACAAATGATTTTATAAAGAGAGAGATACCTCTGAGCCCCGGGGCGGGGAGGAGTGTCTGTATATAGGGAACCTGAAGTAGATTTTCTCAGCTGAAGGACACCAACCCCCGGGTAAACAATAAAGACTCAGCAGGCTCTCTTTCGGGCGCGATCGCTCAAGCGGATAGCGAATTAATGTGCATCGATTACTCCGTTTCCCGTAGTCTCTGATTCTGACGATTACGGGAACATGACCAATGCTGCTGCGATATGATGTACGTACAACTACATTGTGGTCATCCACCCCAACCAGCTAAGTCCTGGGACATTAAGATTATCTCCAAGGCCTACTTAAGGTAGCCTTGTATTCGTTCGAGTACGCTGTCTCAATAAATAAAATAAAATGATCGTGATCGTAGGACTTGGAAATGGGTGTCGTTGAGTTCAAAACGTTTCAACAACCTGCAATCTTGATTAGCGATCCAACACCCGGTGTGCCCCCATCGCCTACCTTGTTCATCCGAATTCCATATTCCGCGTTGGCGAGATCATTTGACATTTCCTGCGAAGAGTAAGAGGGGCAACGAAAGGTTATGAGGGCTGCACGAGCCTTTGTATGGACGGGGAACCGAGGAGAAGCAGCGAAGATGCCAGTTCCGACACCACTCGAGCTCAACTTGCGGTCCGGGATGCTTTGCGCCAGGGTGGATCTTGCATTGAGTGTTGACATCATGCAGTTGGAATACAGTTTCGACAGAGGGTTGCTCCACATAAAATTACTGCCGCAATCATAATCCAGAATCCGGTCATGGTGGAGCCAGACTTACAATGTAGTATTCTGGTGTTGGAACATCAGAAGGAGGAATATCGACGGTGTTGCAACATACCTTGATGAAAAGGAAGGAGAGCAAGTCTAGCACATTCACCAAAGCCCTAAGAACAGCATTGTGAGCAAGGCTACAGCGGATTCAAAGCTGAAGCGCACGTAACCAAGCCCGTCTGAACTGTCACTGATGTTTGTTTATCAGAAATCGTATCACCAGAAATGGTTGAAGCACTGACTCCTGACGATGCGGTTAACCACCGTGTCCGAGCCCTCGAAACCAGTCTTCTTTTTCCGCTGAAGTCGAGTTGTTGCAGCTACTCTCTCAGTGGACAATGATGGATGGGGCTTACCAGGACCCAGGCCAAGCAACCTGCAATACAGAGGTCGGTGCACATCGATGCGGAGATCCACAGCGTTACAGCGTGAAAGGTGACGGGAACGTTACCCCAGGTTCCTGCCCCTGCAATTGACACCTAGGTGATCCAGAATGATTAAACTTGACAACGTCTGGTGGTAACAGGTGCCTCACTGTTGTCCATATCCCACCACCTTGAATATATAATCAGCCGCTGCCACCGGGGACAAATGAGAGAGACCTGACCAGTAGCAAGGGTAGCGAAGACGAGAAGGATGCCGGGTATTATGTTGTTCTCGGTGAGGCTGCGGAGTCGCCAGATGAAAAAGAGCTCCACTGGAAACGAGACGAGGATCTGAAACTCTCGGTACGGAATCGCCGTGACCAATTAAGAGCTCACAATAAAAAGCGGTTCTGTAGAACGCCAGGAGGTAAGAGAACGCATCGAGTATGTAATAGTTCTTACGCGTTAAAAGGACTGGCAGGAACAGGGTGATCAGTTCGCGCGTGTATAGGAATTTGGGTCAGCTCACGGGTAGGTAGTTTGCCTGGGATTGAACCGTACTCCGAGATTAGGGGCTGGTACATGCACGCTGAAAACGGGTTAGCGGCGAGCTCTGTCACTTGAAGTTCCCCGACCTAGATCGAGCGCAGTGTTGGCAGTTTCCACAAAGAGCACATAGAAAATCTACAATGTCGAGGGAATAAACCTTGATGATATTTTTTTGAGTGTCAATAGCACTAACAAGAAGCCGCATCCATATTGGGTCCCTACCACTAACATCAGGGATGTCGGAAGAGTTTGAGTGAAGGCATACGCACTGATGCGGTGTTTGGAAGTAGGTCATCATCTTGGATTTCCCTCTAAATATATGAATTTTCCATCTCATTGCGACGCACCTGGGAAATCAATAGCTGGGTTCGTGATTCAACAAAAAGCCACCAGAATGAATTGGAGTATGCGTACGCCAAAGAGGACCATATTAAAGCAGAGACCAACTAAAATACGCAGTCAGCCGTGTTCGATCGACCTGAGAATTAGCACGCACTGAGTAAAGGTCCAAATCTAGAATGCGAAGAGTTGGTTCGTGTCCGTTGAATCACTTGCAGAACTCACAGAAAGTGGACATCGATGATCGTCCCAAAGGCCGGACCGTCCGCGGGTGAGGACATGGTAGGAATGGGAAAGAGGAGAGAGGAGAGAGGAAAGAAACCTTACGAATTAACCGGATCCCCCGGGTGATATACATAGATAAGCGGGATGTTGTAATAGTTTCAGAGTCCGCGCCGAGGTATTCTCGTTTGGGATAGATTTCAACCATTCCTGTCACTGTGTCGGCGTTGAGTACTTGAACAGCTGATCTCTGAAAATTGAACACGGACATTTCAGATAACGCACAAGATACAAGCCCCCCTATCTGTGCTTTATATTGAGGCCAGAGAGGCACGGACACCGGAAGGTTCCTGTTGAACAGTGAACTCCATGAACGGACCCAACCAATCCGCAATCAAGAATCAGTTTCTGAGTAACGGCCGATGCCTTGACGCGCCCACACGATCATAGATTCCAAAATGGTAATACTTTCACCGCGAGAGTCGGGCATCTGCACAGCCGCCGACATTGGCGTCGCCTGTGGTCCGGTTTCAAGGGCTTTCACTACGGGTGCGATCTAAGTTTTAGGCGCGCCGGTTGGCAAGCGGTTTCGGTTAAGGTTTCGTGGGTGATTAATACCATTGTCAGATCGCTGGCCCGCGCGAGGAGCATTTCGAAACGCGGAAACATGGCCGGAGTTTGCCCGATTTCATTCGTCTATTTCACCTCACAGCGAGTAGAGTTGCGAAGGGATAGATGAGATGCCGGAAATGGCTGTGCGCGATTGCTTGAAGACGCCCGAAAATCGACGCCCCCGGCTTGGACCCACATCTATTCCGACACGCTTGGGCGTCAGGAATAATCATTCCAAGATGTCAAGTCGAAGGAGGGAGGACGGAGCTATCACTTGTTGAGCAGTGTGCTAGCGCTACCTTAGGCTCTCGTAGACAGACACTATAACATTTTTGTTCGTACCTCGCGAGTTGTAGCGCTACCTTGAGCTCCCGGGGAAGGGTCAACACTTGATGATTGACTTGAGACGTCTTCAAGTTACAAGTCAAGTTACGCATCGTGGGCCTGTGGTATAACAATCTCTCCAAGTGCATGGACAACAATTGACAGGCTATGTAACGCCATCTCTTGATACGCCACTAACTGGACTCCGGGAGGAAGGTAGAAGAGCGGAAACAAGTCGGGTTCGGAACAAACCGGCTGGCTGTCTTATGTTGATGCGATGTCTACTTACTCTCCCCAGGAATTTACATGAAAATGGGACACTACCACCGGAATAAATTCCGGAAGACTAGAAAGTATTGAAACTCTAACCCATTGGGAGAATTTCAACCTGTTGAACTGTTGGGCGCCTGTAATTATAGAGGGAAGCATTGGGTCTCGCGTCGAATAAATTGGAGAAAAAGAAGTACATATGATGCCCTTCTAGACCGGTAACCGGTTTCCCGGAAAATGTTTCTAAAGAAACTTGTCTTCAGCGACAGATCGGTCGCCGGTCTAGCCTTCGACGAACCTCAGCAAGCCGTCCCCGATGGCGGATGAATCCAGCTCCAACATACCCCACACCACTGCGGTATTGTGGGGTTTACTGAAGACGAATTCACCCCCCATCGCGCGGCTCGCTGCTCCCCGTGACGAAGGGTAGGAGAAAAAATGGATCAAATATTAATGATGGGAGTGGTAGTGTTGGGTAAGTGGGTCCCTGGGCTCACTCCTGCTTGAGCCGCTATGTGAGTATTATGGGAAAAGAAGGCAGGTGCTTCAGGGTTCCTCCGGAGCAGCATGCCTGACCATAACTCCCAACGCATCCTCGCAGTTACGAATGGATTGAAAACATCAGGGCTCCCCAAATAAAATGACGACTTGGGATAGAAGGATCTGTTTCTTCTGTAGAACGAATATATTTCTACACCAAACAATGTGGGGGAGGGTACTTACGAGCTGCTTGATTGAGGAGTGGGTGTGCTGGTGGTAAATTGCTTGTTGACCGAGAATTTCCTCTCGTTGGGTTTCTCCTCGCAAGATTGAGGCGGCCTGAGGGAGGGACAAGGAATTAGAGTGGTCCATATGTAGAAACACGAATGAATTACCAAAACGTCGCTATACGCGTCGTCTAGTTGACTCTTAATTTCACGTAGGGTAGCCTGGTTGCGGTTGAGGTGAATAACGCGGGAAATCCTGCCGCTGAGGCAGATTCTCTCCATCTTGGTGCGGATCTCATCCAGAAGTCTGGAAGCGTATTAGTTCCTCGGTACTACCACTGCCCAACGAGAGAACCTTACACTATGAAGCGGTTGATACTAAGTTGCATCGGCGCTGAGATCGAGGAGGGATCCGGAACAGCGTCGGCGATGACTTTGAGGATGGTCTCAGTACGGCGGGCAATACCGCGTGCCTCAGCCTTCGAGAGTTTTGCCCCCTGAATAAATCTATTAGCAAAAATAATATCGCGACGACGCTGACGGTTTTAACACACCTCCGCGATGTCCCACAGCACGAGGACGCTGCCAACAACGCTCTTCAACGGTGGAAATGCATCCGCGGATTCTTTCAATGCAAGGAGGGAGGTCGATAGAACGTCAGCGCAAGCTTCCGAACGCCGCGATTTGAGCTTCACGGTCGGGAACCGGGGCCTCTTCCCCAGGTTGGGGAAGGTGGGCCGCATAATAGTCGTGATACGATGCTAGAGTAATTATAGTGAATCACTGGGGCGATGCATACAGCAATTCACCGCTAAAAGGGACGAGTTTTGTTCTCATGAACAAAGACGGAGAACCCGAGAAGGCACAGCTGCCGTCTTTTGTCAAGGACCGAGAACTCGGCGAAGCGCCCGCGTATTAGTGGAGATCTGAGCCAGCGGTTCCACATAGCTGCAGGAAACTAGCGCCGGCACCAGTGCCATCTGGGAACACAGCCAGTGGACTCACAGATGATGTCGGTTGGACGCGAGGTGAAGTTCAACCGAGCACAGTGCTATTGATGCGCTAATAGCCATAGATCGATCCCTGGACCAGGTTGCGTGGATGGTGGCAAGTGGCAGGGTGAGAGAGGAAAGGCCCGGGCTCGGGCCGCCGAGCGGCCACCAGCGTAGCCATCACTCCATCAACCATCCGCTTTTACCTTTATCCACCATGTTTTCCCTCAAATAAGGATGAAAAGCTCTGCTCGGCGCCCCAAAAGCTTTACGTTCTGTTTTTCAAAGTCTCAAAGAGATCCCGTAAAGCTGTTTCTTCAATACTTATACTTGGTGCCACTGCACTCCCCTCGAGCTTACCTTGCTTCGAATATGACAGTACGATTGGCGCTCGTTCCTCGGCTGTGTCCTCTCACACGCCCTGTTCCTCACAGCCGCCGTCTTTCCCACTCTCCTGCGATGCTGTAGACATAGCCTTTCCCCGATCTCCGCATAATTTTACCCAGGCCGCAAAACAAATTCCTCATCCGGCTCCCTTTCCCTAGACAGGGTCAGAAACCCCACTTACCAACCGCAAAGCTCAAATTCCCTTCGGATCGTCCCTCGGTCGCCGCCGCCGACATTGTCTCCACCTCCCTTGTCGCTCTCAAAGAATCGGCGGATGCTTTTCCTCCCTTGAAAAGTGCTGTGGGCGCCGTGCTCGCGCTGTGGGAGATCGCCGAGGTAAATTTCTCAGGCCTATGCCTTTTGGAATCCGCTCACATACGGCCGTTCCAGCGCGCGGAAAATTGCAAATCCGACGCTCACGACATCGTGCTCCGAGCGAAGACGGTTTTGGATAATATTGCCGACGCCGTGCCAAATCCTTCCTCAATTCCAGAAGCGATGCGACGGAGCATCGACTGCCTTACCGCGTAGGCGTAAACTCACTGGGAGCAGGTACTTTGGGAATTAACGCCTCTGTAGCCTGCTCAACGACGAGATCTGCGCTTCCATGAAGACCATCGTACTCAGCGACCGATTTTCGCGCGTCGTTCGCCTGAAACGAAACGAGCACATGCTGCGTAGCATCAGGACGCGGCTGGACGACGCGTACAAGGACTTCCAAGTAGGCTTTTTATGCTCGTCGCTTCTTGAATTCGAGTAACATTTTTCAGACTGCGTCTACTTTACGAGTTGAAGGGCAGCAGAATACATTCGTGCTTGAGCAAAAGCAACAACAAGCTCAGGTCTATCTTACTATCCAGCGGCTCACCGCGGCGGTCGTGAGTGTACTTCCTCCAGTCTCCGGATAGATCAAATTGATATCTTAATAGGATGCTGGAAGACGTCTAACCAAGATAATGGTTGTCTCCCATGCTTTCATTTTATTTGGGAGGCCCCGAAACTCCGACCGTGTCCTCGACGATTGAAATGGACTTGTAGTCCACTTAGCTTTAAGTAAGCTGGAAGGGATTTTCGTTCATGAGTGAACCATGACTTCATTTCTCCAGTCCACTTAAAAGCTAAGTGGACTATTATCAGCGACTGCTTACCGGGCCGAACTAGTTAGTGGGCCACTTTGGGAATAGAGGGATTTACCTGCAGAAATATGTGGCATTGGGACTCGTGGGATGGAGTGGGATCCTAGACGGTGTTGTGCGTCAAGTTTTGCGACCGAGTGATCCGTTGATCACAAGCTGTGCCCCGTTTGTTCCCGGGAGCGGGGTGGGAATCAATCAATTCTTATCTCCAAACCGACCCCACGCTTTTCTTTCTCGATTTCCGCCACCAATTCTTTTTTTTTTTTTTTTTTTTTTTTTTGTGTAACGTTTGAATGGTTTGGGGGTGACAGCCCTGCTCTTGCAGGACTCTCCTTCCATGCCCGAGTCATTCCTGACTACGAGGGCATTTCCGGACCGACCTCGTCGTTGCACCCTTATAACCCGCTGATTTGTGAGGCCTTGGAGTTGGAACCCGGCCAGAGAGGAAACTTAACACCCGAGAGGAAATGCGCATACGCACTTGTGCCCGACTTAGTCGCGGCACGTCGTGTGGGGCTCTTGCGACATCCTTGACTCAAGGGGCCGTGGGAGCAAGCTCCTTTGGCCCCTATCATTGTCAAATCAGCCGACACCCACCAAAACCTCGGCCTCCCTCGTCCAGTCTTTAGGGAGGTTGTCCTCGTTCTTCAGAACTTTGACCCAGGTCTTCAGGACCAGGTCTTTTCTCAGCGCTTTCTTGCCGTACTTTCCTGTGTCGGTGAGTGCGCAGTCTAGCTTAAGTCTTATATTCATGGTCCTTAGCCAGCGGTTGTATATTTCTTCCAGGCCAGCCGGACCTTTTTCTTGTATCACTCTTTCGTTCCTTAGCCTCCATACTAGGAAAGCCGATTCCGATACAAGAATTCTGAAGAGGCGCGTCATTCCTGCATCCTTTTTCTTCGTTGTCGCGCATGCCATTATTTGGCCCGTGGTTGGCTTCGGTAAATCTTCGGTGGTCTTCAGTTTCCACTGTTCACTGGCTAGTTCCCAAACTCGTTCTTGGCCCGGCGCATCGCACTTTGTGAGTATGTGTTCCATAGTTTCCGTGACGCCACAGTATGTGCATGTTGCCTTGAACTCATGGCCATCGATTTTTGCCCAGTGCTTTCCGACTTTGTATCCATCGTGTATCAGCATCCAAAGGAAGAACCGCCCGCTTCTCGACACGTCTTTGTGGCGGGTGGATCTCCATATGCTGCCAGTCTCAGGTAGGTCGCCTTTCTCATTCGCGGCCGCTTCTTTGGCGAGTTCCATGTTTCTTTGGGTCGCCTTGCGCTTTAGCTTTTCTTGGTATCTTCTCTTCTTCACCTTGACCTGTCTTATCATCTTATAGGCCTTTGACTGTGTCATGGATTGCAGCTTCGCTCCGGGGAGGAGCAACGCGGTGTCGTCGCGTACTTCTACCCAGTCCGGAATGGGCTTCCTGGTTCCTTCTTTTGCTAATTTGTCCGCTGCTTCGTTTCCGGTCTCGCCTGCATGTCCTTTGATCCAGGTGAAGGTGGTTTTCGCCTTTCTTTTTTCTCAGGGCGCTGACTGTTGCTCGGAATAGTTTCCTGTTCTCAATTCCCAGGAAGTCTTCGTCTTCCCACCTCTTAAGGTTTTTTGTCAACCCGTCTATTGACACGCGGGAGTCACTTCTGATTTCAAGCACTTCATCAAGTGGGCATTCCTCTATAGCCTTCTTGATTGCTACTAATTCCCCGACATTGTTAGATCCACCTATTGCGCGTGGGACTCGGATTGCCATGTTCCTCGGGTCGTCTTCGCCGAAGAATACTCCTGCTCCCGCTAGCGCTTTTTCCGTTCCGTTGTGGACCGCTGATCCGTCCGTGTAAACCACTACTTCATCAACTTCGAGATCTGGGGTATGCTTTGTGTCTGGTGCCATGTTGCTGAGGTTTCGGGGGGTTCCGTGTGTGAAGATCCGGAAGGTGTCCGCTAATGTTCCGTGAGTTGTTATTCTCGAGTCGAACTCCACGCTGTTTTCGCCGACGTCCCGTGGCGTCTGGTTTATCTCGTAATCTTCGGGTTGCAGTTCTCTCGGGTCCCACTTTTCCTCTAGGGCATCAAGAAGTTCTCTAGCTTTCCCGTAGCACTCGTGGGGGTTCCGACATGCCGTGAAGATTCTTGTTGTTCTGCAGGTAGCGCAGGGGCAGTATCTTATGGGCCTGTGCCGGGGTGCGTCCATCTTACCTCCGAGTATTACGGCGTCCCGTACCGTTCTGATTCGGTGGTTCTCTTGCAGGCATTTAATTATTTCGACGTCCTGATTGTATAGTGACCTGTCGGCGTATGATTTGCGGTGGTACCATATGGGCATAGAGTTTTGTATTTCGTGGGATATCGCCAGCCCGTCCATGTCCAGACCGTAAGTCTTTCCAACTTTTATTATGCCTGATAGGTCTTTTCCGATTGATCTTGCTGACACCTTGGGGGCCCATGATTGGAGGTAGGCATTCATCCTCATCTCCTCCTTAACCGTCCTATGTTCACTGGATCCCTTTTTCGCCAGGATTTCGTCTGCGACGAAACACCAGAGCGGTCTGTCTGGTCCGAAGCTGAGGTATGTTTTCAGCCATGTGACGGTGATTGCCTCGTTACGGGCAATAATGTCCAGGAGGTTCTTTCCTCCTACTTCTGAGGGTGCGTAGACCGTTTCCTGATTGACGGTGACACTGGTCTTTTCCGCCCATAGGAATTTTCTCACTCTTTTTTCTAGCCTCTTCTCGACTTCTTTCGGCATTCCTTGAACCGTGGCCAAGTATTGCGTCATTCCTCCGACCACCATTAGGATAATCAAGCGCCGGCCTTCCATTGTTGGGTGGCCCATTTCCCATCTATCAAGTGCCTCATCAATTTTCTCGAGGGTGCGTGCCCAGGTATCGACTTGTACTACGCCGTTACCGACCCAAGCTCCCAACGTGCGTATAGGTTCTCCTTCCTTTGCAATTTTTATGTGGTTGGGTATCATTGTACCGCCTACTCCATTCACGAAACGTGTCGCTCTAACTCTGTCTCGGTGGGCTAAAGTTCCTATCGGGATCATTTCCGTTTTGCTAATATTGAATTTAGCTCCTGCTGCAACACACCATTCATCGATAATTTCGAGCAGGTCGCCGAAGTCGTCGTCTGCATCGAGATACACCATTGTGTCGTCCGCAAATAGGGTCGCTATGAGTTTTTCCGTCTTCCCTCTTATCTTGATGCCTTTCAATTCAGATTGTCTCAATGCCTCCGCCAGCGGCTCGATCGCGATATCAAACAGCAGGCATGATAGGGGGTCGCCCTGACGTACTCCTCGGGTTACTTTGAAGGGGTGCCGGCTCTTCTCCCCATTTAGTATGACATATGTGTACGCGTCGCTGTATAACGCTTTGACTGTGTTAATAAATTCGTCCGGGATCCCGTATTTCGCGAGCGTGCGCCACAGGTAGTCGTGTTTAATTTTGTCATATGCTTTTTCTTGGTCCAATGCGACGATTACGCCGTTCCGCTCGGTAGCCTCGGCAAGTTCAATGATCCGTTTGGTTGGCCCGCCACCAATTCTTGGCCGATTGACGAGTTTGAGGGCTCATTTTGTTCCCGCTATCAAGTAGGCATTGATAGATAAGCTCTACACTTCAGACCGACCCACAGTCTTCAGATAAAATGCTCCAGAACAGCCAAATTTGTTGCTGGGTGGCGAAGTAGAGACCGTTCTATAGGGATGCACCCGACCTGGTCCCACCCCTGACTTTTGGTGTGTACCTTTGGAACACGTATTCTGATCCTCTCCCAGATCCCCGAGTGCTATACTATCTTACCTGGCGGTCGCCATCCACCATTACACCAAATCATCAATTCTTTGTTGCACATAGAAATGGATTTTGTTCTAGGGATTATCGGTATGAGGGAGACATGAAATCTACCCAAGAAAGTCTGTATACTTCCTATTTAACATTTTGAATCTCTGCTTGGACCGAAACGCCTCTCTGGGCTTTGCAGTGTGCACTATTCGGTCCATACCCCAATATCCCCTCGCCTCCATCCAAAGAATGGCCGATAATATTGATCCCTGTACACCTTAAATTAATGCTCTAAGTGCTTCTAATGATGCATTGGAACCCTATGAATGATTTTGAATGCATTGGGCTTTCTATCCTGAAGAACAAGGACCTATTTAGTGTGATGGCCCGCTAAGGCGTTTTCCCCCCTTTTGGGGTGGCGCCGAAGATAAATTCAGCAAGCGCGCAGATAGCTACCTAAAATTGATCCAAGATATCTCATATCACTCTCGGTATGTAAAGGTACATTCAAGAGCAAAACCCTCAGCACCTGTAGTACTCTATGAGTCGGCCAGAGGCCAAAAATGCTAAGGTGGCCCGGTAACCAGTCACAGATAATACAAGTCCATTTCAATCACCGAGAACAGCGGCCAGAGTAATTAGGGGCTGATCAGCACAAAGAAGAGAGCCAAGATAGACAGATGCACAAAGGACATTCATTAATTGCTCTTACTCGGTTACATGCGGAATGCATCTGGCCATTACCGCT
The DNA here is from genome assembly GCA_029378385.1 of Mycena metata. Classification (NCBI taxonomy): domain Eukaryota; kingdom Fungi; phylum Basidiomycota; class Agaricomycetes; order Agaricales; family Mycenaceae; genus Mycena; species Mycena metata. The sequence goes on along the minus strand of JARKIB010000064.1, from coordinate 38,549 downwards.
TGGCGCCCCATAAACCAACCTCGCCGAGATCACCGGAATATTTCACACGGTTCCTTTTACTTCCACCTCCACCTCACTTACATACACTCCCGATACACTCATGTCTGTATTTATATTCCTCGGACTTAGCTCGCTCTCCTATGCAATCGCTCGCTATTGATTATAGTTCCAACCTCCCTTATTCCCACACTGTGTATTGTGTATCTATTCTCTCATTAAATACGTTATCCTCCGATTCGTCCCTCAGCCTTCGTCGGCGCAACGTTTGGCATTTTGGAAATATTTCTCGGTTCTTTACACGCAGGGAGAGGTATAAACGTATCAGAGCAGTGCGACTCGAATCAAATCAGCGATTCAAACGCATCAACATGGCTGGCACAAATGGATGGAAAATTGGCACGACATTGGCATCATGCATGGAACGCCATTTACATCTCTTGATACGCCACTGACTGCAGTCGGAGCGGATCTTGGTAGGTCGAACAGTTGAACTGGAACAGCCCGGACCGGGAAGCCGACGTTATCCCTTATCACGTCATATTGCGAGATCCGAAATCGTCCGAAGAACGGCGAAAACCTCTTGTCTTCTGCCACCACCTTGTCCAAAGGCCGGCTTGCGTCCCACAGTAGTATTCCTACCAGAACACCAATCTTCACCTCATGGCCGATCGCTCTACTTCGCGTGGCCGGGACGCTGTGGTACGCCGTCCGCGCTTTTGTTGCTCCTTTTCATTTCATTCTGACTCGAACACCATAGACTTCTTCCGGACGAGGTGGAATGGGCAACATGGCTCCAACCTCACCCTCGCGCGACCGCCCAGTCGGTGGCCCCGACGACTTCTCGTCCACCCGCGGGCGCGAACCCCCAGTAGCCATCTCAGAGGTGCGGTCCACTGGCCGCGGTGGTGCGGGAAACTTCCGCTCTCCGTCCCGGGATCCGAAGGAGAACCAGGACGTTCGCGGCGCCGGGGAGCGCGAGATTATTCGCGCACACGATGAACGCGATAAGGCCGCAGTGCACTCCACTGGTCGCGGCGGGGCGGGGAACATCAGTCGTTCGCGCTCGCGGGGACCCACTCACGCCGCTGCGGAAGTACATTCGAGTGGTCGTGGTGGTGCTGGGAACATCGCAACCGGGCCGCCACCTCCATACGAGCGAGGAAGGTCCGGGCCTGCTGACGGAGTGTAAGTGTCAATTCTCGAACATCGATATTAATATCGCCTAATTCTCTCTGTTTGTCTCATCGCTTACCCTTCGCGCAGACACTCCACCGGTCGTGGCGGTCTCGCTAACCTCACCTCCCTCCCCGCCCCGCCCCCCGACCAGCTGCTCCATCACCACCCCGGCGAGTACGAATCCTCAGGCCGCGGCGGCGCAGGAAACATGACCTCCTCCCGCGAGCGCACCGGTAGCAAGGAACGCTCCGGGAGTAAGGACCGCGCGGGCGGGGGCGGGATTGGGGCGCTGTGGAACCGCCTGCACGGGCCAGGGCGAACGCCGCCAGTGACAACAATACGCGAGGATGGGAAGCCTGCACCTGCTGGCGTGGACGGGGGCGTTGCGGTTGGAGTCGGGGGAGGTGGGCAGGGTGCGATTTAGGTCACGGGTGAGGACAGGACGGTGGGTGGAACGCACCCGACGTATGTATGTGTATCTATCCCACATGTTGTTTTTACTACTTTGTTCCGCTGTATGTATCCAGGTCATCCCATAAGTTTGGTTCGATTTCGATTTAGCCGCGTCCAAGTTGGGATTTTGACCGTGAACCTGTAAAAATCCTCAGTACATATCTTGTACGGGACTTGCCTGGTTTACTGTAATCCCGCTTGGCCCATTCCAATTCTATTTGAATACCTTTCTTCCTAACTAAGTAAGACGACTGATAACAAGCTCACTACGCCCCATACAGGGTTTGAAATGAACCAATAGATGAAGGCCGTATCCCCTGCCCGCGACCATGCTAGTGGTTTGTTGCAATGGTGCATAGCAACTTGAGTTAAGGCGGATGACACCGATGGAACTTGTATCAATACATCAGGGGACTGCCCCAAAAAATTGTAGATTTGTGGATTAGGAGGGTGCTCTGTGTGGAGTTTCTGAAGTATGGAATACTTACGGAAGAACCACTACCCCTCACAATAGCCCAGGCCACCATCTTGACGTCCAGGTTGCTCTAGTGTGTGCACGTGTGAGCCTGGATGCGCTTTGCAATGAAACTTTAGAAGGCCATGACGAAAGAACTTGAACGACTGGAAACAAAATTGGCATAACCGGTGGAATTTGATGCTCTGCAGCATCCGGTTCAGATGCAGGACACGGGAGAGGCCACCTGCAACAGCAATTGTCTCCATACAGCGATGTCACCGGCAAGGCTAAGGGCAGAGTGATTCTTTTCAACCAAGGAAATTTAATGCAGTCATGGTTGTATCGGATCTAGCGCTAGGAATATTAATGGTATGGAAGAAGCATGGGAGCACGGGATCGACGCGCCCGACCTTCCCACGGTTCAATGCAACCTTAACAACATCTGCGGAGAGATCGATTTCGAGAGACTGAGAGGCTCTCTTTGTTTCGGTAGAAGCCCAAACGCTCGTGCATACGATGTAAATTCAACCTTCAGGGCGATCAATATTGTCGCTGTTGCGGCAAAGTTCAAACAGTCAGGCTGAGAACAACCAAATGTAGATCTTGTTTGGGGTACATATTACAAAGCTACTAGTACAAGCGTTGAGCAGACTGATTCAGCCGATATTGGGTCATGGTCCAATACAAATGGCACCATGCCCAAGGTAGTCTTATCCAGGCTCAAGCGGGATTAAAATCGAACCCAGGTGTCAGCACCGGAATCCCGAAATCGAAACTGAATTAAAGACCCACATCTTGCGTGCCCCATACAGAGGTCGTTGAGGAGGGAAAGGCCGGGTATGTCCCCTGACTCGCTGGCCTGCGAGAAAGGTTTGTCGTCGTCACTGTCGGTATCAAAGAGTGACGGCTGCGGTTGCAACTTGTATGGAAGCATCAGGGGACGGCCAAAAAAACTGGCGATTTGGAAGTGGGTAGTGAGAAGATCCTAGAGTATGTTAATTAAACGGTCGGTGAAACTTCCGTGGCGGTGGCAAGGGGAGGGACGCACGGTTTTGTGGGAGAGGTCTTGGAGCCCGAGGACGATGTGCACATCCTCCATCGCGATCTGTGCATGCAGGATTTCGGTCCGTAGGGTGGATGCAGTCTGGATTCAACATATCGAAGATGGGACAACTGAAGGCAAAAGACGAACGTTGAAGTCGCGATAGGCGTTATCAAGTTGAGATTTGATGCGCAGGAGTGCCTCTTCGTTGCGATTGAGGTGAAAGACCCGAGAGAAGCCGCCGGCCGCCGCGATTGACTTTATGGACGAGACAATGTGGTCGAGAAGACTGATAGAATTAGTCGGAAGAAAATTCAACGGCCGTAAATTATCCTACTCGGTGAAGCGTTGGATGCTGAGCAACATCTCGTCTGGGATTGCAGAGGGGTCGGGTACTGCGTCAGCGATAACTTCCAGAATTTCTTTGGCCCGCAGCGCAATAGCGCGCGCTTCGGACTTGCAGTGTTTCGCGCGCTACAACGCATTAGTGCCAATTGACCACACAAGGCGTGCACGAGAACACCAACATCAGCAATGTCCCACAGCGCAACTACCCCACTAGCAGCGCTCTTCAGTGGCGGAAATGCGTCTGCAGAGTCTCGTAACGCGAGTAAGGAGGTCCGTGATATGTCTGCGAAGGCGTTTGACGTGTGACTTGGTTTCGGTGTACTGGTATTGTTTGGCTTCAACCTTCCCCGAGGGCGGAGGGGAAACCACATTAGTCTGGGGAACGACTGGATGAGGGTGTGCTTTATACAGCGCCAGGAGCTGTGCATCGTACGATTCGTACTGCGGTCGCGGCAGTAAAGGTGGATTTAGCATGTAGCACACAGCGTACTCAGGCTATAGCCAATTGAACGCATGCCAAGACGTCACTCTATTCGTGACGAACCCGAACCCCGAAATCCCAACAGCCTGAGCGCAAGCCAAGCGATGACCCCATTTCGTTCATTGCGAACCCGAATCTCCCCGAATCTCAACAGCTGTTGACGGGATGTGAGAACGAGGCTATAGCTGAGGTTCACACGACGCCCGAGTTGCGTTGTTTCACTGCCTCATCCACACATCCAGGATTAAACACAATTGGATGAGATCCGTACAAGCTGTTAATCAATACCCATCTTCACTAACAATATCCCAACCCTCCTCCTCCTCAGCGGGTCGTTCTCGAACTCTCCGTTTATGGGACTCCCGCTTGGCGCTATTTTCCCCAGGACCGCTCCCTTTTCCCGTATCCTTCCCGCCATCCTCCGACGTTACCGATACATGCCGCGCAAGCGCCGCTCGCCTACCGCCACCGCTCGCCGCCGCCTGCAAAACCTGCCCGAAATCAACCGGGAATACACTGGGCGCGGGAGGAGGCAGGCGCGCGTCACCGAGCACATTCTGCCCGGCGTCCATTTGCTGCGCATGTACGCTCAAATGCGAGTACGAGACCGCAGCACTAGCGTGCGACCGCCTTCCCAACTCCGGCGCGCAGCACACCGCCCACAAGTTGCCCAGCACGTCGCCCGCCTGGGCGAGCGGTATGCTGACGCCCTGCGTGTGCGCGAGGTATAGGACGTCGTAGAGCAGCATTGCGAGGCCAGTCGTGAATTGCGGGAGCTCGGGCGTGGGCGCGGCGGTGGGACTTTGTGTTTGCGCGCGGAGGGTCGCGGTTGATTCGCCGAGGAGCTGGGATTGGGATTGGGATTGAGAGAGCGAGAGCGAAAGGTCGAGGGGTGGGGACTCCGTGGTTGGCGAATGGGTCGGTGCTGGAGAGGGCGTTAGTGACAGGTGGAGTGGGTGACTCGCCGTCCATCTGTCCGTGGGTCAACTAAGTGAGGTGCTGGGCTAGTTAAATTCGCGCTTACCGGCCCCATCCTCCCCGCCCAGGCCCAATCCATGGTACGCCAACGCCCAGTTTACCGCCCTCCCAGCGCACAGAAAACGGGAGTTTTACGCCGAGATAAAATGCAAGCAGTCCGACAAAGTGGACTGCATGGCCGAGGACGGCGTTGATGTGCTGAGGAGGGTAGCGCCGTACGTCGCCCGGGACAGGAAGGATGAGATCCCCGATAGTCCATTCGCCTTGAGAACCTGCCTTGCCGCCCAGAGGCGGACGGCCACCGACCTGAACAATATTGAACACCTCGACGAGCTCTTGGACGAGACCGGCACGCGCGCGCGTAATGAGTGATGAGAGTGTAGACAGTCCGGCGAGTGGGGCAGCGAGTGCCGAATGAACATTAGTTGTATTCGCGGAACCGGGAAGGCCATTGGCGGCACCAAGAGTCCGCCGGCGGGCAGCGTGAGACTCTCGCAGCGTACGAAGCCGATCCCGCTCTAGATATTGATTATCTTGAATTCCATCCTCGTCTCAGTGCACTTACTTTTGTCATTATCCTTCCGCAGGCGCGTAAGCGCACTGAGCAGTTCATCTAGTCTTCCCTGGATTTGAGCAACGCTAGCCCTCCTTACCCGTGCACCTTGAATAGTATCCAGGGCCTTGGTCGATTTTTCAACTTGCTCGTCACGTTCCGCCGCAAAGTGCTGCGTCTTGACGCGATAATCGCGTGTACTTTTTCGGTTTGAACCCGGGGGGTAAAGGGTGAATGCGATAGGAAGCTCACTGAGTTCGCACACAATCGGTGCAGAAGAACTGGCGTTGCTTGAGTTCGCAGTTCCGACATTCCATGGTGCTCGTGCAGGGGAAAGAGAGCGTGTGGCGGTGCAGCCGCGTCATCGTTGATTGCAAGCAAACACAAACAGCCGCTCCTTTTGCCACCCAACACCAACGACCAGCGGAATCAAGAATTTGGCTCAATTTCCGCCCTCCACGAAGCAAAAATCGGTGACTTCCCTCATTCCCATGGAATCGGAGCGATACATTGCGCTTTCTCCGGGCCAGTCGTAAATTCATGCCACATGGCGCGGGAAAGAATGGTGAGTCAAGTTGCCTTCAAAGATAAATCTTCCATGCCCAGGGTTGAGCCAATTCTCTAGCATACCATCATGCTCTCCATATAGCTCTATATACGACCCGATGGATGGCTATTTCCGCTTTACTTCCGGAAAACTCTACAGCCGTCTACTCTCGAAGTCTACTCTGTTCGTGTTTGTCACCTGTCGTATCCGTGTTGTGGGCCCCCGAGGCGAGTTCTGTCCTTGGGGCTAGCCTTTGAAGCGTCTCCACACCAATGCCTGGCCGCTTTTGAAGATCGGCTCCCCTCTTTTAAACTCATCTGGCCTTCGACGACGCGTAATTTTAAATGCACCTCCTTTCAATTCTTCGGAGGTTGCGCAGATGTCTGACGATGGCGAACAGTGATACAACACTGCTCCCGTTGACGGTTTCCCCGGGAGCCTTCTTCGCAGTGTGCAGATCGCCATTTTCAATGGAACACCGTTTTGCACCCCTGATTTCGAATCACATCTTACAGGCAACATCCCTAGTAGCCATCAGGAGATCTCAACTATTTAAACCAAGGTTGCACAACTGCTCCCTTTGTGTCGTTCAGCTCTTCCTTCCCTCACTCGACCAGTGGTCTTTTCCCTTCCTTCCTTCATTCCACACTCTGTGCAGAGCACTTCATCCTTTCGACCTCTTCACTTATCTACTACCACTTCCCATCCACGATGTTGTTCACTGTTGCACTCCTCGCCTCCCTCGCCGGCTCTGCCCTCGCTGCTCCCGTTGACGGAGAATTGATGGTATGTATTCTTCTATTGCAATATTTCCTAAGCTCAACCTCTCCTCTCAGGCGCTCCGGGCTGAGGTACATCAATTGCACACTTTTCCCTTCGCGTAGGTGTTAATCCTTTATAGGACGGTGTCGCGCATTATGCCCGTTACGACCTGGCTGGTACTTCTGGCCCGAACTCTGCACGTGAGGACGACGCCGCCTTCGACGAACTCGTCTCCCGTGCTGCCAAGAAAGCGAAGGCGCCTGCCAGCGCCGCCGCGAAGGCCGCCAAGAAGAAGGCAAAGGCAGCAAAGAAGGCCGCCAAGAAGGCCGCTAAGGCCAAGGCCGCCGCCGCCGCCGCCGCAGCTGGTGGGGCCGCCGCCGCTGCTGACACTGCTGCTGCCGCCGCTGCTACTGACGCCGCCGCTGCCGCCGCCGCTACTGACGCCGCCGCTGCCGCCGCTGGTACTGCCGCCGCTGCTGCCGCGACTGATGCTGCTGGTGCCGCCGCTACTGACGCTGCTGGTGTCGCCGCTACTGACGCTGCTGGTGCCGCCGCTACTGATGCTGCTGCCGCCGCCGCTGCTACCGACGCCGCTGCCGCTGCGGTGAGTTATCCTCCCTATATTTTTACGATCTCTCACATATAAGCACAGACCGGCTCACCTGCGATCGCTGCACGCGCCAAGAAGGCAAAGGCTGCTAAGGCGAAGGCACCTGCGAGCGCCGCTGCAAAGGCCGCCAAGAAAAAGGCAAAGGCAGCCAAGAAGGCCGCCAAAGCCAAGGCCGCTGCCGCCGCCGCCGCCGGTGGAGCCGCCGCTGCTGACACTGCTGCCGCCGCCGCCGCTACTGACGCCGCCGCTGCCGCTGCTGGTACTGTTGCTGCCGCTGCCGCGACTGATGCTGCCGCCGCCGCTGCTGGTACTGCCGCGACTGATGCTGCTGGTGCCGCCGCTACTGACGCTGCCGCCGCCGTTGCTACCGACGCCGCCGCTCCAGCCGTCGCTGCCCGCGCCAAGAAGGCAAAGGCGGCGAAGGCGAAGGCACCTGCTAGCGCCGCCGCGAAGGCCGCCAAGAAGAAGGCAAAGGCTGCCAAGAAGGCCGCCAAAGCCAAGGCCGCTGCCGCCGCCGCCGCCGCTGCTGCTGGTGGTGCCGCCGCTGGTGGTGGTGCCGCCGCCGCTGCTGACACTGCTGCTGCTGCCGCCGCCGACGCCGCCGCTGCCGCGACTGATGCTGCTGGTGCCGCCGCTGCCGCTGCCACTGACGCTGCCGCTGTCACCGCCGCTGCCGCTGCGACTGACGTTGCCACTGCCGCCCTCGCGACAGCCTCTGCATAGGGAACAAAAGTAACGAGTAGATTAGTTCTTGGACCACCCGAGTGTTGTATTTGCTGAGACCCAATTATTTCGTTTTGAAAACGTTCCTTTCCTTGGATTGAGACTTGAACATCGACCTCTTGCGAATAGACACAGTCAACGCGAACATATATAGCCCGTCGGGGGAATCCGACCTGACACGTGATCGTGTTTCAACCGCGAGCGAGACTTGGGCTCCACACTTCATTCATTCTTTCTCGCATCCTAACTGTATTTGGAATACATTCCTCAAACCTACGTAAAATTGACGCCATGTGCACCTTTTGCCATCCAACCGCCACCAAATTTGCAATAATTTGGCTCAATTTCCACCCTCGATGAAGCAAAAATCGGTGACTCTCCTACTTCCCGTAGAATTAGAGCGATACATCTTCGTCGATACCGGGCTTTTCAAGTTGTCAAAAGAAACTTTCTCAGCCTTTAAGAAAGTTCACGCTGTTGGTTTCGTGGTTTCGGCGTTCGCGGACGTACAGTATGTACAGTATACGGATTTATTTCGTGGGTTTTGAGATCCTATTTCTACATCACAGCGGCGAACCGGCAGCTTTAATGTTCGCTTCATCTTTCCTCTTTTTCTCATTTACCTGACGACAAATCATATGTGATTCCCAACCCATCGGATCGATTTTTTTTTTTTTGAAACTTGAGAGCTTGAGCGCCGGACTGACATTTCAAAGCGTGACGTCCGCAAACACAGGCCTGTGGTCGCTCGCCAGCACACCATCATCAGTGCGAGAGCTTTCCATCTTGTACCCTTCCGCAGTCCTGTTCCAAATCACATTAGCCACCGCCAGACTCAGCCAATAAACGCCTGGACACACCATCCTAAATTCGAGCCCCCAAACACAAAATCGATACGCGTCCAAACACTCGTGTCGCTCGGGCTGGTAAATCCAGTGTAGGTGGCTAAGGTGCTGCGCACTGCGCGGCGCGGAGTCTGCGCCCTCAGATCCAGGGCAGTGAAGTTCTCCTGGGCCGTAGGAGGGACGGCGAACTTGGCTGCGAAGGTGGCGTTGATGGGCACGGACGGGGCGGCCCCTGTGATGATCTTGTACGCGCCAGAATCGGGGCCAGTAGGCGCACTAGATGATGGAGTATGTTTTGGATTAATTTCGCAGTATTTGAGGTACGTGAGGAATCACATGTACCTATTGAAGTCCCCGGTAATCAAGACGGGTTTATTTGTCGTGACAGCTTCGAAACGCGCACGATACAGGATGAGTGAGGCAGCAAGTTGGCGCTGTGCATCCGACCGATCGTCCATGTGCGTGTTCAGATACGTGAAGGCGGTGCGATTGCCGGACTTCAACTGCAAGTGCGCGATGGTACAGATGCGGAATGAGCCCGCGCCAGGGAATCTCGAGACGTCAAAGGGCGTGTTTCTGGGGTACAAAGTTAGTAAGGCGGCGGCCGAATATAAACGACGCACGACGTCCAGAAGGTATCGTTCGAGATGAGCCTAATCTCCGACCTGTAGGAGTTGAGTAAACGAACCAGGAACAGGAACCGCAGTGAGAAGGGAAAGTTACTTTTGAAGAAGATAGGACTGAATTCCCCCGCAGCAATTCCATCGTCTCGACCAATGCCAATCTTCAATACGCAGAGATCAATAAACCGGTTCAACGGGCTAGGATATTTCGCCGCGTCCAAAAATTCGCGCCGCCGCAGCACCGCGTCCCTTGATGATATCGCCGCGTCACAACATAGGATCGCCGCGTCCTTTAAATCATCGCCGCGTCACTCTGATATGACCGCCGCGTACTACTTAATGCCCGCCGCATTCGACATCATCACCACCGCGTCGTACGCGGCGCTCAATCAGCCACTTCCACCGGTAAAACAGAGTTAATTATGTTTGCGCTGCAACACCTCGGTCTCCCTGCCAGACTCTTCCGCTGCTGTCTCTGGCACTCTCCGCCCTTTGTACTATACTCATTCCACTCCTCAGGGTTGCATGTGCTGGCTTTTGCCTCCAATCGTCAACCCACCTCTCATCATGCATACAAGCATCTGACACTTGAAGGGATGTCCTCGACTCCTTGTAGTTACCACATTGACCAATACAAATCTCAACTCAAGTTATCGAGCGATTTAGTGTACCTGAGGACGTAGAGACGTGGAGGACATCATCTCACCCTGTGAATTCCGGCCAATATAATGTTAAATGTCCTCCGCCATAATTTGAATTCCCACGGTTGAGTTTGCATGCTACTGATGATACAGCAAACATTGAGCCAAATCCGCCATGTTGGAGGAAATATAGCTTGAAGATGAAGTGCAGATATCACTCGCAATTCCATACAACTGGTTCAAGGGTTGATTCAAACGTCTCAACCGCACCTTCACGGTCCACATCACACCTCAATTTTCCTCCATAGCGGTGTTCTGTTTCTGCTTCTCCTTCCTCGTTCCGGTCACTCCCCTCCAAGAAATTCTGGCCGCCCTGGCCGCATTGCGTTTCAGATCTCGGGCTGCAGAATGAGTCATGTGTAGACCTGTTACAAGGTCTACTCCTTTGGACCTGTGTGTCGCCGAGGGGAGCCGGACTCTATACTCTCCTAGGGTCACTCGCACGATTCTGGGACCCACTCGGCCGGGAACTTGTGGCTCCACGTTCGTTGTATGGAGCATGCGGCACACGCTCCTTGGGTCTGCACAATTCTTCCAGTTCCACCCCGATCCGCCTATTTCTTTCGCCAGGCTGTGCATTCCTGCCATGATCTTTGGACGGATATTCACTTTGTCGACGCCGAGATCAAAGAGAATTAATTTTAAAGGGTGATACCGTTGGGAAGAGCTAAATATGTAAGTCATCTACTTAGAGAGACAAAGGAACCGAACATCACTGAGTAAAACACATACGTATACTGATCCCGAGCGATTGAACACCTTCTCCCGCACCTCCCTACAAGCCATAATAATACCATTGTTACCAGCTATACCTGCTCACCACCCAGCACATTCTGGTTCCACTCGAACCACCCCACGCCAGTCCTTCCATCCTCCAGTCGGACACGCCCCCAAGCACGATCAAACAGACTCACCCGCCCGTCGTCGCTCACCAGCCGCAACGGCGCGTGGCCCACAGGCTCGACGCTCACTTTCACGGCCTCCCCGCCGCGCGGCGTGACCGTCATGTCCATCTTGCTAACCAGCCTTCCCTCATCTCCCGCGACGTTGTTGTGTGTCTCTCTGCACACCACGCCCTCCAGCTCGCGCACCTCGCCGCCTGTCTGCTGTACGTACCCGATGGGCATGCGCGCACCGCCAAAGAAGCGCAGCTCGGTCACGTGGTAGTGTTGAGAGCCGAAATGGAACGAGCTCCACACCCAGTCCAGGGACCAGAAGTCGCGCGGTGCCCAGCTGTGGTCGCGCTGGCCGGGGACCTCGTGCAGGTTGGTCTGTTGGCTGTTGATGGTGACAACCCCGGACACGGCGCAGGGGATTTCGTACCGCGGGCTGATACGGTACTGGTACGGCGTTCCCGCAGAGTGGTAAGTCAGGTCCAGCGCCAGATCCTCATCGGCTGAGCTGGCCGGGTCTCCACGCAGAACACCGTCGGGCGTGTCGTAGGCAGCCGCCTTGCCGGAGAAGCGGATCCGGTATGTCTTCAGCTCCTCGCCTGGGGCGACGTCGTGCGTGACCTCGTAGTGCTCCACCTGGATGTGCAGTGTGTGGCCGCTCCCAGAAGAGGCAGGCGCGGCATAGTCCTCGAGCAGCAGGAGTGGCTTTCCGGGGCGGGACACCAGTGCCGTGTACCAGTTCCCTTTCAAATTGGGTGTCAGCCCCAGTCGCACCCAGCCGGCGATTCCCTGAGATTCATCGACAAAGTCAAAGTACCAGCTCTCACTCCAGTACTTGTTCTCTTGCGCCGGGTGAGGCAGCTCATCTTGCGGCTCCGGTCGCAGCGGCGTCCAGTCCTTCACCCCGGTGACTGGCGCACCAGGCAGGATGACGAGAGCGTCGAGGTCGCGCACCAGCTCGCAGTGGCGTGAGAGCAGTGTGATGAACATGTCATCACCGCGATCCGTCTGGCGCACCAAGATGCTGCTCGTGATAGCAATTGTGACTCCGTAGAATGCGTTCATCCGCAGGTCGTGCTCCAGCTGCTCGGGTGTCACAAGGGGCTGCCCCCCGGTTGCAGCGGTGAGCGCGTCAAGATATGTCTGCAGCAAGTCCCGCAGCCAGCCACGGCGGTCGGCCGGGTCCAAACACCCGCCGAGGAAGTAGGCAAGGTCCGAGGCCAGTGGGCCGACGCTAAGAAGCTGCCAGTCGACAACCTTAGCCTGATCGCCCCCCGCAGGGAAGAGCATGTTGTCCATACGGTAGTCGCCATGGATCACGCCCAGAAGCGCCATCACATTGGGCTGCCGCGTCGCGTCCATGTACCACGCAAAGCTCTGCACCCAGTGCTCGCAGATGAGGAGGTGCTCGGGTGTCACGCGCCCGCGGTAGCGCCCCTTGAAGGCGTGGAACAACTCCTCGAACATTGCCGCATTCAGCCGCTTCTCCTGCACAAGCCACTGATTCTCCGCCTGCTGCACAAGCGGCAACAGCGCGCCATGCAGACGGCCAAGCTCGGCCATGGCCAGCTGCGCCTGCGCAAGGGTGGCCCCGTGCAGGTCGTTGCCGACCAACGCGTCGGCTCCCACATCCTCGAGCAGCAGCGCAAAGGAACCAGAGTCTTTGTCGTACGCGGAGTAGCAGCAGTCGGGAACGCACGTCGTTGTGGCGGCCACGGCGGGCGCGAGCTCATCGTAGAAGCGCGTCTCGACGTTGTAGATGCCCAGCGAGAGGCCGCTCGCGCGGCTGCGCGGGTCGCGCGACGCGATCTTGAGGATCACAGTCGCGGGGTTGTTTTCCTTCTCGTCCGAGTAGCGCACGCGGAGCCGGTAAACCTCGCCGACTTGTCCAGTGCCGATGCGCTCTGCCTCGAAGTCGGTTACCGCGAGATTGCCGAGCATGGCCCCGAGGAGGGACGGTGTGACGTGGTCGATCGTCTCAACCACCGGGCGTTCGAGGCGCGGCTTGTCCATGTTTCGTTTCTCTCTCGCTTATCAAGTTGTGAATGGCTGGTGAAGGGCCGCATACGGGTACGCACCTCGTTGCAGGCCCGGTTTTGTTTCCATACGGCGGCCGCTATGTCAGGCTTTCAGATCGAAGACGAAGGGTGAGAGCGGGTGTTTTCTCTGTTGTGGGCTTTGCGTTCAAGGAATAGACGAAGACGAAGACGAAGACGTGTAGACTTGGGACTAGGGTGAGAGAGCGCCAGAGCGAACAAAAGAAGAAGAGGGGAGCGAGTAACGACGAGAACGATATGCGCAGCAGGGGAGCTTCATGGGGTTCTCGGTGTAGATTGGGCGCTGTGAAGGTTGAACGCGGATGTAATGGGAGTAAACGGTCGGCATTGTCGCAGCGGAAAGACTGTGTCCCCCAATATGGCAAAAAGAAGCGCCAATCAGGCAGCTGATGTGCCTCGTGGTGATGTTGGGCCGGCGTAGCTGGTCACTTGATTTGAGGCGTCCAAAGTTAGTCTCCCTGGTCAGACCAATAAACAAATGTTTTTTTTGAGAGGATGAGTGGGGAAAAAAAAATTCCAACGTGTCTACTGCGAGACGGTGGTATTGTCCGGCTTCAAGTCGTACCACAGGTTATAGGTGACCATGCGGAAGGCTGAGGAGTGTAATGGCGCGGAGACGGTGAGGACGGCCAGATATGAGGCTAGACGGAAGAGTATTTTGTATCGGTGGGGTGTTGAGGAGAGCAAAGGATGGGACGTATTCTTATTTATGAGCGCTGTGTGGATTATCCTTCGTTTCCGGAACGTGCGTGAAGAAGGAGAATGGGGTCAAGGTACGAACACCCAATGTTGATGGCGTTACGTCGGGATGCGTGCGGCGAAGGTTGGAGATTCGAGCACGAAGTATAGTTACTTAATGCCAAGAAAATCGTAGTGCTTAGCGAAATAGCATAGACATCCGCGATTATATTTCGCAATTGAGAACACAAGAGACTGTCGGAGAGAATACGGCCAACGTGTCCGATCAATCGTCGAGGAACTCGTATTGCGCCGCTGTTATTTCTTGAGTGGAAAACAATGCAAACAATGATCTGTTCACGCACCATCTATCGCCCCAGATCGCCGTTGGGCAATGAAGTTTTCCGCGCGGAGCCAATAGTCCGAGTTGGAGCGGGCTCCCATCTGCCAATCCTTGAACCACGAAGAGAACAGCACGACAAATCGAATGTCTTTCGACAAGTCCTGCTCATATTCGTGGAATGCCATGCCGGGAACTAGTGGATTCCCCAGGGAGACGAGAACGGCCAAAGATTTACATTGCTCCAAGACCCCAGGACAGTGCGGAGTGAACTCCTCATCGTTGAAGGCCAAATGGCTAAGTTTGGGTAGGAGGGAAAGAATTGATGGAATGTCGACGCCCACATTGGCGACTCCAATCAGCTCGAGATGTGTTAGCTGGGAAAAGAGGGGATCTACGGGATGAACACCCTCGAAGAGCGGGGAGAAATTGGTGTAGAGATGCTTCAAAGGAAGCCCCGTAGTCGGGCTAAGGACCGAACTCGCCATCGGTGCCCACAGGTTTTCCACGCCAGTACAGACAGCCAAGACAGATGCCACAACACTTTGGCTGACTGCATGTAGCAGCAGATTACGAACAGAGTCGCGAAAGAAATCTGCAGGCTTCAAACGAAGAAGGGCGGTGAGCGTTTCGGGGGTAAGACTGTGGTATCCGTCCACTGGGGTCGACTGGCAGACCATGATGGTATGATAAAGAAGTGGTTCAATCCTGAGAAAAGTGAGCCGAGATTTCTTTGAAAAAGTAGGCAGTTCCGTACCATTCTTTGACGCGCCACGCCACCAGCATGAGTTTGGGGATTGCGACAGGCCGCGTACAAGCGCAAAGTTCAAAGATTTGTCGCTCCAGCTCCGGGGGCAGTCGTGGGCCGGCCAGCGTCTGGTTCATTGACCTCAAGTACCGTTGACCGTTTGACGATCGTGAAGGTGAGCTACAAGTCGTTGGGTGGCGGTGCCGTCCAAACAGTCTGACATACGCCAGAACAAGACCAAAGCACGAGCACTGCTTTTCGTCTTTCACCTGACCGCACTAAGAGGCACCAGTCTCCCGAGTCTGGACAGCTCACCCTCGTGTTTAGTCCCCTGGGTTGGGCTTCTGTGTGGCGTCGTCGAGTGAGCGGTACCCGGGAATTCTTCCCTCATATCCGTTAATCGAGTTCAAAATCCAAACTCAAGAGGACTAGGACCAGGTCAGTGAACGCCCAGAAGGCCTTGGGGGTGGAGGTTCCAGAATTCCCAAGGCCTTGGTTAAGGGCAAGGCCTTGGCCAAGGGCGCCTCCAAGGCCTTGGTTGATTCTTCCCACGCATCCAAGCGGTATTAAAAACGATAGATTGAAGTGTCAAATTTATCGTCCTTGGCAGTTTCAATGGCGCCGTCTTCTGGGCGCGCATCTTCCTCAGTATTTGTCCACCTCCCTCCATATTTGTCCACCTTTTCCCATCCCATGACCTGTGCAGACGGCTTGCACGCGGGCAGTTTCTTTGCCCCCCGAAATAATACCTCGCGGGTCATCACTAGCAGGTTGAGTTGGAAACAGCATCTAAAAGATGGGAGAGGTCAAAATATACAAACTTTTTCGTACTTGTCACGGGTCACTGAGGGAATTTTCGAACTTGCGAAACAAGTCACAAATCGGTGAAAAATCCAAATTTCGCGCGCTCGGGGCGTTTTTGGTTCAAAAAACCACTCAAAAAGGTGAGTATTAACCGATACAGGTTGGCCTTACATTAATCTCACCTGCCACCACCATATCTGCTCACTTCCTCCCCAGCTAGAAGCATTTCTAACTGCAAGGCCCGTGGGAGATATATGAACTTTCCTTGGTGTCACGGTCCGCCTGCCCTATATACGAAAACCAAAGTTCGAATTTTGTGGTCACAGGGCACAGCCAGGGAGAATTGAACAACATGGTACAGTACATGTGATGCTCCAAGCCCTGGCCAAGGGCGGAAGTTCCTCCCAAAAATCGTCAAGGCCTTGGGCCTTGGGCGAACACTGTTGTCCAAACTGGCAGTTCGTGCATATGCATCATTGTGAAAGCAGGTTTTCTACTTCACTTAAATGACAGCCTTATGTGTCTTTTCAGACACACTATTCAATCCGGTGTTCAATCCGACTTCACCCTGGAAGACGGTTGACTCCCGAAAGACCACAAGTTCGAGCTCAATCATCGCAGGGTTGATTTGAACCGTTCAGATAACGACTCTAGATCTGACTGGATGATGTTTGTGGGTGCATCCACAAGCTTTCACCACGCAGGTATGCCTCGTTGCCCGTAGAACTGTATACATCGATTTCTTCGAATGCTGTATGCACAGCCCTCATTCGTTGGTCCTTATATCAGCCCGAGACTCACTGGTAGACTCGACGACCTATGTCGTCATCCACCCCCTCACGAGCGAGGTTGAAAAACCCGCCGAAAGGCGGGAGATTGAAGTTCTTGAAGTTCAAGTTTTTCTCATCTCCAAGGGACTTAATGCCGATTCCCTCCTCTCTTGCTACGGTGGCCCAGCTAGCTCCCGCTCAGAATAGGAGGAAGCAGCCAGGTACCTGAACCCTTTTCCTCACCACTTGAGGTGCACCTCGACTGAACCTTCCATGCCACCGACAACAAAGAGAAGGGACGCGGAGAAATTGGGTGGGAATGGTGCGTGGTACATTGTGCTGCAGAGTTAAACAACATCCACAAGGACGAAGGGTGTGTGAAATCTCGTGGGAAATGTTTCTTTTTTTTCTATGTGGAGGGAAGCACAGTTCATTGAGGAGAGTGATTTATTGTCTGACTGAAATGAGGGAAGTTTCCAGCAGCTCAGAGATAATTATATATGATAGTGTTAGACCATCTTGTGAGATCATAGATGAGCTAAAAGCATGTACATGTTGTGTACATGGAACCACGTGTGTGTGACTAACCCGCGTTGGTGACCTTCAGTCCCACCCGTCGGTTTCAACACCCTCTAACCAGTGAATGTTCAAAATCTGTTGTGATGATGGGAATGAAGTCAGCCCTGTGATGTACTACAACAGAAGTATGATGAATACAACAAGGATGGGAGGCATTAGGTGTTGAAATAAAAGTACCCACAGTCTTTACTCGGGAATTGAAGACCCTCGCAAACGCACAGGGGATTCATTCGAGAGCTACTAGATAACTTGTCTTGTGGGGCCATTGCTGTGCATGGCATGTACGAGGGCTTCTTCTTTTGCAAAGCTCCGGAGAAGTACATTATAATTTTCTGATTCCAAATGGCCGAACGACAACTTGGGCAGAGAGTGGATAGTTTTAATTCATTGACAATCAATAACATGAGTATAGAAGTGAGAGAATACTTCTTTTGGGGGGGTGTTTCCATCCTGTTGTTCTTCCGTTGCTGGAATTACAACTTTATAAGCAAGCCATGGGTGGAAGCACCCTTGGGGTTAATCACCTTTGATGGCCAATATTAATCAGGTACTCCGGTGGTTGGCTGTAACCTCCAGAACCACAGCAGGGTATGTCCACTTGACTAACCGAAGGTGGTTCGGAACTGAGAGTGAAAGTGCACTTGGTCGATCCCGCCGATCAACGCCATCACAGCCGGCTGGTCGGCTTGCACAGCCACTAGTCAATTGATTTGTGACTCGCAAAATCTATCTGAAAAATTCTTTAAGGTCTCGGTTGTGGGATCCTCTGGAATCTCTCCCTTTCTCCTCCTTTCTTTCTTTTTCGTGTTTTTCCCCTTTCGGTGGTGACCCAGCAAAAATGGTTGGAAAACCCAGACCAGTCCTCTGGGCATCGCTCCGCTCACATTTGGTGTAGCAACGTTGGAACGAGTCCATTGATATTGGGAATCTCAGGTTGCGAGCGCTTCAGTGATTCCAGATGATGGAGAAACTATGTTCATCTGCCAGGGAACTTCAAGTTTCAACAGTTGGATGGCGTTGTGATATTGCACCTCTGCTCACCTGAAAGCTCCGGAGTAGGGTGTTTCGAACAGTGCCGTCTGCATTCACTGGGAGCTGCCTATTTATTTCATGTAGCAAATCAATATCACTGTGCCACAAATAACCATTCAAGCCCTCCATGATAGGAAGTGACCGACCACTACGGCACGACGTCGGCACTGCAACTTGACTCTGTGTTGATCCCGTAGTCGGCACCCTTCGGCATGGAGGCCCACATGAAATGCCGGTCCGCGCGGCAGCGGACAGGATCTGACAGACACCGCCAAATGGGCGGCGATGTGACCTTGATGTGACGCTAACGCCGCAAAGCACCGAAAGCCATTAGAAACCCGGAGTTATATTAAATTTCGATTG
This sequence comes from Mycena metata, assembly GCA_029378385.1. NCBI lineage: Eukaryota > Fungi > Basidiomycota > Agaricomycetes > Agaricales > Mycenaceae > Mycena > Mycena metata. The sequence goes on along the minus strand of JARKIB010000064.1, from coordinate 19,986 downwards.
ACAGAGGTCAGTAAAAGTGAATGAAGTTTCGGAGAAACGTCGGAGAAAGCTCCATTTTATTGTCACACTTTTTCTGGGTGGAGGAATCAATATAAAAACGAGTAAAACTAAAGTTTAGTCCTCGTAATATACAGAACTTGTCAGCAACCAATCTGACTAATTAGAGAGGGAATTAGAACGACTGAAGCAAAGTAAAGCACAAAGGAACAAAGTGCTAAGCTGAACATGATAAACCCAAGAACTCACCATAGCAGATAATGTGTGCCCTGGATGTGGCGTCGGGGATAGCGTGTGATGGACTCGGAATGCCAACATTGGGGGCACGGACACTCAGAATGCACTATATAGGCAGGAGGTGTCACTGATTCCCGCCACCTCTTTCTGAAATGCCTCGCGAGGATCCTGCCACTGAAGGTCGTATCCATAAACTCACCGCCTGTCTTGCTCCCGCAGTAACCTTGCTTGAAGAGCTCAATAATGCTTTTGGACCACCATTCATTCGGCCAATTGTCAAGACCGTTCAAGCTTTGATTGCTGGAATCCAGGTATGAACGTGAGGAAAATAAGAATCACAGGGGCTGATTGGGGGAGATAGAATGTCAAGAGAAACAAGGAGGAGTGCTTTCAACTGGTGGAAGGCATCCATCAAGTGCTCTATCCAATTATCCACCTGCACCTGAAGTCTGAAGCTGCAGGGTCCCTTCCACTAGAAGTTCTCGACAAAATTGCACAGTTCACAGAGTAGGTTGAGCTGACATTGGTACAGAACGGATCTAATACTGAGATGATTTCTCCTAGTACTCTACACAAGATATACACATTTCTTGAGATTCAACAGGGTGGCAACAAGATCAAACAGTTCTTTCGGCAGAGTGAAGTTAATACACTGCTCAAAGACTGCCACACAGGATTGGACCAGGCCAATAAGACCTTCAAGGTATAATGATATTTCCGTGATATTTGGCAGACATTTTCAACACTGCATTCAGGTTCAGACAGGATTTACAGTGCTGAAAAATGTAATTCAGATTCAATATGAAGCAGAGACAATGCACAGGGACTTACTTGAGCTCGTTGCAACACTTTCCGATGGTACAACATCGGATAGGTCTTCATCGGTAAGGATATTTGTTGCTGATGTATGAGCACAAGAGTGAATTTAATTCCAACTAGGTGTTTTACAAAGAGGCCAATGGTTCTCAACTCAGGTGGGAAGTTTTCTCCCTGATTACTCCCACAGTTGAACTGACATCACTGAAGCTCCAACTCATTTTCTTTGTTGCCCTCCAAACCCAAGATTTTTCATGGTCGAAACACTGAACTGAAGCACATTATCGAAGTCTTGTCCCATGATGCACCCAGGATCGCAATTCTAGGAGGAGGAGGCATGGGCAAGACATCCCTTGTGCGGGCTGCTCTCCACCACACAGATACCTGCACCAAATTTGAGCACAGATTCTTTGTTAGTGCAGAGGCAGCAACCACAGCAGTTGAACTGGCTGCACTAATTGGCCTCCACCTTGGGCTGGAACCAGGGGCAGACCTTACCAAACCTATAGTTCGATACTTTGCACGGCAGACAGGGCCATGTCTCCTAATCCTGGACAATTTGGAAACCCCATGGGAGCCCATACAGTCACGTGGTGGGGTGGAAAAATTCCTCTCTCTGCTGGCTGATGTGGAACACCTAGCACTCATGGTAGGCCATCTCTAAATTCACTAGGTTATGATGTTGAGTAGACAACAGATTACCATGAGGGGCTCAGAGCGGCCAGGCCAGGTTCTCTGGACCCCACCATTCCTGCATCCTTTACAACCATTATCAGATGAAGCTTCTCAGCAAATATTTGAAGCAATAACTGATAATCTGCATGTCAGCAAGGAGAGGACTCAGCTTCTGGCATTTACAGACAACATGCCTCTAGCAGTTGACCTTATGGCCCATTTGGTGGACCATGAAGGCATTGACAATGTGTTAACCCGCTGGAAGGCTGAGAGGACTGCTGCCCTTTCTACCGGCCATTATAGGACATCCAATCTCAATGCATCAATTGCACTTTCATATTCCAGCCCACGTATAACCCCTGGAGCTAGAGAGCTGCTTCGGCTGCTCTCAATTCTCCCAGATGGACTATCGGATGCAGAGCTCACACAGGGCAACCTTCCCATTGGTGATATCCAGACGTGCAAATCTGTACTGATTGCAATCTCATTGGCATATAAGGACACCAAGAGCAGACTCCGATCACTTGTGCCTATAAGGGAGCACATCCAGCAGTCTTCCCCTCCCTCTGAAGCCCTTGTGCAAGCTATTCGGAAGTCTTTCCATTACCTTCTAACCCGGTATCAGAAGCACAGTAGTGCACATTGGGGGGCTATTCTTCCACTGATAACTGCTAATCTTGCCAACCTGGAGGAGGTTCTGCAACGTGGATTACACCCAGGGTCCCCCGATCTTTCTGAGACAATACAATGTGTTCTCGCTTTGAACTCATTCTTTCGGGTGACCAGAAGTGGTGAAACAAAGTTGTTGCAGATTATTCCCATTCACATATGTGACCACCGAACAAATGTACTTTACATCACTGAACGTATGAAGCTTGACTGGCAGGTAGATATTGGGCAGCTAATAGTCCAAGGCATCTCCCACCTTCAACATCTTCATGATCCAATGCTTGAGGGTGAGTTGTCTCATTTATTGTCTCTTGTATCGTTGCTTCAATCTATCTGCAGCTAGGTTCTATACCACAGCTGGTGCAACTTTTTTCAACTCTCAACCCAATTCTCAACACTTGAAATTTCTGGAAAAGGCACTGGCATTATCAAACTCCATTGGGGATAGCGAGGGGCAGTACCTGTCCCTGATGCGCATGGCTGAGTACAGATGGCGGATCGGAGACTTTACAAGTTCCCTGGCCATCAGCAAAGAGGCACACCAATTGGCTTGTCAAACCGCAGATCTCTATTCAGTCGCCGCAGTAATGAGCTTCACTGCATTTCCTTTGACTGCTCTGGGTAACTACAAGGGTGCTCTTACTCAGCTCACTAGAGCTGGAGAATTGCTCAGCCTGTGTGGTATTACTACGGGCACCCTATGCCACACCATCATGACTACTCAAGCAGAGATTCATCTGCAGAAATCTGAATATGCTGAGGCTAGAAGTATTTATGCTATAAAATTACAAGACAACCTGCTTGATCCAAGTTCTTTCCTCTATGGCTTCACACTCCTGAATCTTTCAGTTGTGAGTGTACTCATTGGTGCCACTACTGACACTGTGCGCTCCACCTTGGACCAGGCCCAAGAAATATTGACTGGCCTGAAACATCACTGGGGCACCATGTACTGTGGTATGATTTTGGCAGACCTCAACTTGACAGAGGCAAATGAAGCATCAGGAAAAATCCAATTTCAGAATTGCCTCAAGTCAGCCTGGGCCACAGACACTCAGGCAGTAACATATTGTCTGGAGAAACTTGCTGATATCTCAAGATGGTCAATTGAGCCTCGGCCAGCAACATGGCCAGTGCTTTACTTATGCCATGCACACAAGTCCAAAGAGAAACTTGCATTCTACAAAGCACTGCTTTTCATCGGAGATCTATTCATTGATACAGATGAAGCTACAGCTGAGAGTTTCTTCCTTGTTGCTCTAGAGGGATTCACTTTCATGGATGTTCACCATAGTCGAGCTCAGGGTATGTTGCGTCTTGGGGATCTTGCACAGAAGAGAGGGGAAATCACTAAAGCAGTAGAGTTATGGACCTCAGCTCGACCACTCTTCGAGCGATCACTCCAGGCCAAAAATGTCGCAGAAATTGACATGAGGCTTGTGGCTCTGGAACAAGGTCATAAGACATCTTTGGCCCAACTTGCGGTTCTAGATGCCCCCAGTACTGGTGTGAATAGGAACGAAGAGACCTCCCCCATTGAGGTAGTCTCTTCCAAGGCATCTGAAACCGTAACTATCATGGGATAATATTGGACAATTCACTTTATATATGTACATCCATGCTTGTTGTGAAATTCAATTTCCTTGGACACTGTAAGAGTTACTACGGAGTCGCCTCCAAAACAGGAATTAGAATTAGAAAACAGATTTTCGGTGATGTGACCCAATTGGGATAGCCACTCGCACCGCTCCCATACTTTTTCAAAGTGCATTGAGTTACTTCTCGCAACAGGATTTTACACAATGAAGGATTACTGAGTGTTTCCCGTTTATCCGGCTTTGACTCACTTTGCTCGCATGTTCTATAAGGTTTGCCTTGCGTTCACCACATGTTTTCAAGTTATGGCAGTTTGCATAAGTCCATGAAAACATATTTGTTTTTTTTTGCTCACGTGCTCTGGGCTGAGATGCCCGGGGGTTTTGGAATCCTTCATTTGCAGTTCCTCTGAAGTCCCTTACACAGGGGGCACCCACCACCGCTTATGAAAAAATAGGCGACGGACACTTATGACTGGTGGGTTCTCCGCGGTTGTGCGGCGGTTGTGTCGCTTCTGACAGGTTCCCCCGCGGTTGTGCCGAGCCGAGGTTTGCCGAGGCCTAGACCTCCAGCCGCGTGGGATCCTTCTGCTAAATAAGAGCTCACGATCAATAAGCGGCACAACCGCCGCACACCTGCCACGTACAAGCGTCCGTCGCTTATGGTGCACGGTGATCATAGATGGTGGAATTTGCCGAATGCGGCTGATCTAAAAACATTGATCTCTCTCTTCCCTAATGCCTGCCGACCACAAGGTATTCATAAAATTGATATGCAGCAACCATGTCTGTTGGTGTTCTGGCCCAGGCAGTTGCGGGTGCGCAGGTGGTGGGTAGTTTGCCGCCGATGCCGGGCCATGCCGAGTGTACGCCGGATGCCGAATCTGCCGGTATGCACTGAAACTTTTACTAGAAAATTTACGAATGGATACTGGAGCACATATGACAACACTATTTTTCGGCCATGCCCACAACAGTTTGAAAGAAGTTGTTGTCCTATGTACACCCTTAATGCTGACAACGGGATGCACAACCCGGGAGTAAATCACATCAGGGGCGGCACGGTAAAAGTTTGTGTGTGCTTCAAACTCTCCAGGAATGAAATGTTCATGTCTGGAGAAAATTATAACATATTCTATAACTGCAGGGAGATACCGAGGCAGGCCTACCCGACAGTTGCACATTACAGGCCGGACAGAAAATTGAATTATACCTAAGTTATTCCATCCAGATGACCTCTGAGGGGACTCTAGTTTGGGGGCGGAACTGAAAATGAAACATCTTAAAAGCCCGGGCATCTCGGCCCAAAGCACGTGAGCAAAAAAAAAATTGTTTTCACGGACTTATGCAAACGGCTGTATAACCTATGCACACCCACCTTCTGACTATTCATCATTGAATAACCATATGCTTTCAATTGCTAGACATATCCTTATTGGGACTTTGCCTTGTTCATAGTAAAACCTTGTGTTGATTGATACCAATAGATATCGCTTGATACAAACCCTCACTACATTACCCGACTACTACTTAATACACTACTATACTTTCTGTACTTCGGTTTGTCAATAAATGATGCTTCGTTTCCCGAAGTAGATTGGTCCCAATCTGACTCTCCTCCCAGCAGGCCCTAGCAGTATATGTTCACCCTGCGCCTCAGTGGTGTTGTGTCATCCCTCGCATTGGCCCGATACTTCCTGAGTCGGCAATGTGTCTCGCTGATAAACCGTGTATTGGAACACGCAGAAATTGTGTCGTTTGTGCGCGACCCGCTTAAGCAGAATATTCACATACTGCTTAAGGAGTTTGACATCGAGCATGACTTGGGCATGGCTGAATAATGGTTCAGAAGCCACCACAGGGTCTATTTGATCAAGGGATTAGTACATATCCACTCTGTCTAATATTGAGCTAAGGGGGAACCTACCTTAAGCCGACTTCTCGAGATGTTGTGGTTTATTTGTTTACTTTGAAGCGACGTGCCTGATCACATGATCTGCCGCAGTTCTTAACTCATTACTCAATGGCGGTTTCCTGCCATGTCGTCCGGTACGTCGTGACCTGTGACTGTGCTGTTGGACCACTGTTGAGTTTCCGCCACAACGTGGCATCTATATAAGGGAATTTGTTGGGGGTGGTGTGAGGCGGTGTCGGATGTGCCGGGCTCCGACCAGGCCTTTGACAAACAAACAGAAACGCGCTTCTCTTTCTCTTCCACCACCACCCTCACTCGCTCGCGATGGTCAACATAAACGATCTCTCCTTCTTTTGCCTTCATGCGTCCTGTGCCGCCCCTTGAAGCTCTGTCTCGCCAAGGAGGGTTCGAGAAAGGGCCAGTATCATCTTGTTGTGCGTAAATTCACAGAATCACCTCGCTGCTGCTAATTCTCTTTTCTTCAGTGCAAACAAGTCCTAGATCATTCACCTCCATCCAACTACTGGCATACATTCCCGCGCGGCGTCGTTCCCATGCCCATTGGGGCCGCTAGTGTTCTAGCCCACGCCACTCCCGCTTCTTCATCCACTCCCACTTCCTCGTCCACTCCCGCTTCTTTGTCCACGATCCCCACCGGCCCTCACTGTGCCTACGCCAAATGCCATACCACCCGAATCAACAAGTATTGCTCTCGCCGCATGTGCAAGAGGCATTGTGATAGTAGTGGTCATTGCACAGTCCACCCCATCCAGTCTCCCTCGTCGTCCCCCTCGTTCACCGCGCCTATTCCGTTGACACCGCTCGCAAAGCTCACTGAGCAAGCCCGTGCCTACAGCAATCACATTCCTCGTGCCGCGATTCAGCTCACCCGTCACCAACATCAAATTGAAGAAGATCACGTGCTCGCACTTGCCACCCCGCTTCCACCGTCTCCCACCCTATCTGAAGAGACAGCATACCACGAACTCATGTGCCCACTTTCGCCCGTCAACTCGACTAGCCCTGTGTCTATGATTGAACTGCAAACAAGCAAAACTATTACCCTCGTCTATTGGCTGGAGAATGGGCCGGCGCACATCCAGGCAATTCAGGACCCCCCCCGTCTGGTGCAAAATGTGGCCTCACATCCGGCTCAACGACCTTCCTGGCCTGCTTAAAACCAAACAATACCTGTATGCCGCCCCCGGAAGCTCCGTATCACTCGTCCCCCGCTGCCGGTCCACAATATTTGTATCCTTACACACAGCCCCATATGCTCATACCTATGCACCAGCCTCATCACCCTGGCTGGTCGTACCCTCCTACCGTCTTCTACCCCCCTCCTCCAGGAGGATATACGAAGCCCGAACCATCGGCACATGTGATTGCACGGCACATTTACCTTGATGTACCGAGTTTGATTCATGATCCCCCATCAAAATGTCTTCGAGTTGAGAAACACAAGTCCAGATTTACTTTTTTAAAATAGATTCCTCACCCCAACATGAACCAGAACCCTAACACTAACCTCTAACCTGAACCCAACCTCTAACCCAAACCTGAACCCGAACCCGAACCAATCCTAACCCTAACCTGAACCCCAACCTCTAACCCGAACCGCTAACCGAGCACTAGCCGAGATCAAACACGGTACATTCTGTGGGAATGTGCCGTGCTTGATCGAATGTGTCGTCCATTCGAATATATGTACGTACCGAGTTTCGTTGGTCCCGCTCCTCCAGCCCATCCTTGAATATATTCGTGCATTTTCCTATGAACGGGGCTTCTTATTAACAAAATTTAAATTAAACATCAGAATCTGGGAAAGGCATAGGTACTCTTGTATGAGTCTTGCCCGACGCGACGTCAAATACGTGCTGCGCAACGACTTGTCGTTTGGCGGGGTAGGGGTGCATAGCCACCGTTGTCGGCATATCGGCACGTCCAACACCGCCCCGAACAAATTCCCTTATTTAGGTGCCACGTTGTGGCGGAATTGAAACAACTCTGTTGGACCAAGGCAATTCAAAAGCTTCCGATTGGCAAGCTGCACCCAACTGAAGTCACTGGAACCTCTGTTAAATAGGTTCAGCAGTTACCCACACAGTCAAAAAATTCGATCCAACGCGCCGGACCATTACTGGTGGTGACTGGCAACTGGCTGGGATCAAATGTCCGGTGTCAGTTGGTCCATTGTAGAGCTCCGACCACCAACCTTTTCGCCAAACTCTTGGTGTAAGATGTCTTCAAAATTAGCATTTACAGGGAATGTCCCAGCCAGATTTTCCTTTTTGTCCCTCATTAGCGGTCCTTGAATTTATTTATCATTCTTGGCATCAAATCCCCGCCAAATCCAGCCCTTCGTAGGAATTTTTTGGAGCCCAATTTAAAAAATCTATGCGGGACATTCCCTGGGAATGTAGCTTAGAAGCCCCCTGAATTTTAGTTTGAGGTGGTGGATGCACTGTGCGAGGCTGTAGCCAGGACCGACTGCAAACAAATAAGGAACAAACAGACATTTGTTTGGTGGCAATTGCCAGTCACCATTACTGGGCACCAGCAATTGTCGGGTTTTGATCGTGCTGTTTGGTTCACTCACCAAGCCCACAGTTCTGAGCTCTTTTCTCTTCCTCAACCTAAGTGGCCTCAATCCTTGGAAGCCAAATCACTTGAAATGTACATTAATTAAGTTCTACAACTCAAATACAATTTTAATTACCTGTATTCTATGTCGGCCGATGGCGGTGTCACTGATAATGTCCTGCTCTTTCTCTTGAATGTGTCTGTGGTCATTGTAAGCAATATCCGACGTTGAAACACATCCCAACGCGTGAATCTGGCCCCCAAAACGCGTCAAAGGTCAAAGATCAAGAATTTCGGTAAGATCAATATATTACGTTTGCCTCTAAATCCGTCCACTTTGTTAGCCAAATTTAAGGGAATCTGGCCACATTACAGTGCAAATCAGTGATTGGCTGCCTATTTGGTATGCAAATCGGGGTCAATGTCCAACATGGATTAAATTAAATTAAATTGTGTCTCCAGTTACAACATCCCCCGCTCCCGAAAAAAATGGCAGAGCAAAAAAAAGTTGGACATTTCCTTCAAACACTCTCAACTAACATTTTACTCAGCCAAACCTTGGTGGTATCTGTACGAGGTCAGCTCATTTTTTGGTCAAGATTTGACGACCATCAATAAGCGTCGGATCAGCTCCGAGCGGAGTTTAAAATAACAGGTGCCCACCATTACTTACTCACTACGCTAACTAAGTCGTTAGAAATGGAAAAGGATTAATGAATGTTGGGGAAGAGGGATCGAGAACTTCAGTTCTCGGCTCTCTGTGAGTGAGGCACTCGGATGGCCACTACCCACCAAAACAAGTGAGCCCGACGAACGAACAGTCGGCATCCGAGAGACGACTCCCCCAAATCAGAGTGAATTGGCAAGACGAGCTACGGCCTCCTTCAGGGAGGCGAATGTGTCTAAAGAGTCACCGATGAATAGAGGCAAAATCTCTTCGATATTCCGCCAATAAAGAAGGAACGCCGAAGAAGTCCAGCGCCCTTGCTTCATGATGACCCAGGGGTCGACACCGCATAGAAGTAAGTGCGTCGTACCCCCAATCCGGAAACCGTGGCCATTTATGGCACCTAAAGAAGAATTAAATGATGTTGGGTACATCAAGGATGCAGAAGTGTAAATAACGGGCGAACCCATTCCAGCAGCCAACCAAATTTCGTTGCACCGCTCCATGAAGTCCCCACGGGTTAAATGGGCCCAACCATCCCGAGTAGCGTAGGCAAATAAGGGAGCGGAATCAGGAACGGCCGAGTTGAGAACGAAATGATGTTCAAGAGCCGCCACTGGATCGACGTCGTCGAAAGTTTCTGTTGACGTTAACCAGTCACCCAGAGATCTCTTCGTCTTCGTCCAAGGGACCTTGAATTGGAGGAATCTATGATTGTTGGAGGCCGTTCCGCGTTTCTTTGGACAACCCCGAGTAACGTTCCGCGCCGGATCGAACTTGGTGGCGGAATCAACAAGGAGCTCGCCCACGCGAGCACAGTCCCTCCACAGGGTACAAGCGGCCGCCCAGATGGCTGCATCCAGGGTATTGGATAGGTCTAAGGACGTACGCAGGGCAGTCAAATGGTTAAACGTGACGGGATCGCGAGGTAGTCGGTGAGAAGAAATCGGAGCGAGCTTGGAAACTCCCTTCCTTGTTCGGCTCAAGAGCGCAGCCCCGAACCACGGCGCAAAATTGACCGCATGCCAGAGCTGAAGGCCGGCGAGCCAAGTAGAAACTGTACCACCAGCCACGTTTCCAGCGCCGTAAGACGAAATAAAAATTGAGAGGAGTGCCTCGCTAGCGGGCATCCGTTCACTCTCGGGGATGCCGTTAAGATCGCAGAAGTGGTTAAATCTGAGCAATCCCGACCCATATGAACCGTGGGTAGCATCGTCGACGGAGGAGCTGAGCACCGCTTGCCAGCGAGCGATTAAATCTGGAGAAAAAGTCTGGGATAGAGACCGGAGTGAGTGGAAGGTATAGGGTGTACGCCAGGTACGAATGCGGTCCTTGGCCAAAACCAAAGGACGGAGTGGGGAAGGCTTGAGTTGGTTGTATGGGTTGGTTGAATTTCGTGGTCCCGCAGGTCTACGCGTAGCTTGCGGCCGAGTTGGACTGACCGAGGGTCCAGACTCGACTGCGCGTAAACGGTCAGCATCTGCTGACTTGCCTAAAATTATCCTGGAAATGATGGTAAAGAAATAAAAACACCGCGAAGAATTTCAGCAGAAATACCTATGCATTCAATCATGAATGGAATAAGCTCGGCGTTGAGCTTGAACGGAATGTGCAAACGGAATTCCGGGGACCCAAATTTGCCGCGGGAAAATGGGTCCGCCAGATTATCGGCCGATGGCACGTATCGAGGAGAAATGGCGAGATTACGAGGAATAAGCATCTCGGTAATTCGTCGAATGGAGAGGTTGCGAGCAATGTTACGGGAACGGCCGCGTTTATAGGCATCAATTACCGCAGTATTGTCGCCGTGAATGGTGATCTCGGCGTCGAGAAGGTCGTGCTGCGAACAAAGCCAACGACATGCGAGTTCGATGGCGATGGACTCCGCCCAGCCGATGTCACGGCCGTCGCGTTTCCAGCCAGGTAAAAGCTCCCACGCGGCCCACCGACCGCCAATGAGGATACCAATGCCGAAGTCCGTAGACGCGTCGACCCAAATATCCAAGTCGATCGTTTTGCGCTTTAAAAGCGACCTGGAAGCACCGGGGAGGGAGAGGGTATGAGCCCACCAGCGCCAGTCATTTCGCGCAGCAGGTGTGAGGTTGTGAGAGACGTGGTCGTTGGGGAAGTGTGAGATTTGCGCCGTCAAAGAGGGAAGAAAGGACCGCCCATCGCGATAGATGAAACTGACATGCTGTAAAGTCCCATGAATTGAACGAACCGCGGGGCATTTGACCTTCGCGTCGGAAAAAGACGCAAGAAAGCGCGACACCTTCCCAAGGTACTTGAGCCGCTTCTTCTCGCTCAAGTAGACCCGTTTATTGGCTACGTCGAAGGTGAAACCCGTATACTCGGTGACATCCGAAGTCGTGTCCTTTGACCGAAATGTCATTCCAAACGATGCCGAGTGGCGCGCTGATGGATAAAATGGTCCCCAAGTCGTAGGCATAGGAATAGGTGGTCGTGCCATCGGGTAAGATGGAGGAGGATGTTGGGTAACGGACAAATTCGAAATCGTCCACCCACTTGGGAACTGGGGAGATATCATGGGCGTCCAAGATGTCAACGAAAGCATCCGCGATGGTCCCTTGAACGTTACCAGAAGTCCGAAGTCCGAAGGGAAAGGTATGGTCGGCCCAAATTGAGTCTCGCCACAACACGGGTAGCGCCCATTTGTGCGCAGGGGCTACTGGGGAGCAGCGGAAGGCATGAGCCTGATCCAAACTTGCTACCTGAGTGCCAGGAGGAGCGTTTGCGATCTACGGTGAACATCATCAATAAATGTTGAACTCCGCCGCCAAAATTGGAGTGTTCAGAATAATTGAGGGGCCAAATCGGCGGAATGGGGGCAGCCAAATTGGCACAATAGGACCGCCAAATTGGGGTAAATGAGCGACCAAATTGGTGCAATGGGAGCAGCCAAATTGGCGCAATAGGACCACCAAATTGGGGTGAAATGAGCGACCAAATTGGCGCAATGGGGGCAACCAAATTGGTGCAATGGGAGCAGCCAAATTGGCGCAATAAGACCACCAAATTGGGGTAAATGAGCGACCAAATTGGTGCAATGGGGGCAGCCAAATTGGCGCGATGGCGGCACAATGCCCGAATAAAAGGAAAACAACTCACAATATCGGCCATCTGAGCACAGGTGTGCCAGCGAATCGAAGTGTCCTTGGCGTCCAACCAGGAATTGGTAGAATCACCGTCCTGATCAAGGACAGAGTTGTTCTGAATCATACGCCATTTACCGAGTCCCGGCTCCTTCTCGACGAGGCCAAGCGGGGCGGTACGAAAATGGCCCCCGAAAAAAATATGGGCGTCCTCCGTGGTATAAGGGCCACTCATGCGACCGGAGGCGACCTCGCCCGCGAGGTAATCGTCAATGAAGGAGGGATTGAGATCAGTTGTCGGCATATTAGGAGGGATAAAATTGAAAGAAGGGGAGGGAGGATTTCCAATCGGCGAACCAAAAGAGATGTCATGAACCAAATTAGGGTATCTTTCAAGCAGGTTACAGTCACGTAAGGCCTCGTACCACCCGGCTGCATGGTAGGGCGTGACGACCTTGCTGCGCTCAGTTACGAGTGCAGTCCGCCGCTCCGTGGTGAGAATCGCCGCAGAGGGTGCAGATGTGGATGGCGTGGTTGGCGTTGGAAGAACGGGGAGAGTCGCACCTTCCACAGTTGAAGAGCATGCAGACGGCTCGATGATCGGAGATCCGAAAGAGGCCGTCGCGGTTCGCATAAATGACAAACTCGCGTCCATGCTTGGAAGGGTTCTTCTCTGGGCAACGCCCGGCCGCGTGGCCCGTGCGGCCACAGCGAAAGCACAGCAGAGGCTTCCTGTGTGACGTGCCATCCTTGTCGTACGGTTTGGAACGCTCACCCTTCTCTTTCCCGGATCCTCCTCCCCGGTGACCAGGGGAGCCGGATGAGCTGGGTGAAGATGACTGGGTAGACAGGAGAAATGAATTCTTGGACGATTGCATTGCCGCACGATATTCGGGGTCGTTGATGTCGACAATGTAGGGTTCGGTGAAGAACTGGGAGCGAATCTGTTTGTCAAAAGCCCGGTAGGCAGAAAACCAGACAGCCACAGCGGAGTCGGTGAGAATATGGTTGAGATGGCGGGCGAAACCCTGCACAATATTTCCTTCGGCCGCCGAGTCCAGGAAGACGAGAAAGTTATTGTAGCAGGTAAACCAGGTAGCCTGGTCCAGAGTCGCCTCGTCCGGGAAGTCCGAGATATCCAGAACAGTGACCTTGGTCGTCTCCCCAGTGCCGTGTTTCACCGTCTTGACGTTACTGGAACGAATGCGATCCAAAGACGTGGGCAAGAACAAGGTCAGAGGTGGTGAAATCCCGTTCTTCGCCAAGGAAAAGATAGCCGTGGGGATCGAATTGTCGTTGGCCCGGAAGGTGTTCTTGGCCGCGTTCTTGTCGCTGAACAACAGCTTCGACGCCACTGGTGGGGCCTCTGGAGCCTGAGGGGGAGTGAAAGTACCCTGAGGAGGCAAGGGATTCGCACCGGCGGCCGCAGCACCCAAAACCTGAATATAGGGGCTCAGGTCGTCCTCCTCGTCGTCAGAGACATCCTCCTCCTTCGCCTTCCTTCTCTCCTCCCGTTTATTGTTCCGCTCCAAGCGGAGAATCTCCCTCTTCTTGAGCACCTTCAAAACATCCGGGGAGAAAACAGCTGGCCCGGATTGCCGCCCGCCAGGTAGAATAGGGGCTCCCGACCCAGAGGCCGAGAAGAAGGCGCTGGTTTGCCCAGGGATTCCAGGAGTAGGGCTCATTGGTAGATGATGGTTGGATAGGGATGTGCAGGAAGAACAAAAACAACGAAGTTAAGCACTTGAAAAATGCTCGAGAGTGGCGGAGACAAGAGAGATCGACGGATCATGTCTCCGCACTCTCTTAGTCAGCCGGCTTTGTGCTCCGGCTCGCAAGCTCGCTCTTAGCTCAAGCCTTCATCTAGTGACGAAAAATACGGCATTTAGGCCGGATTCAGCCAGCGATGTGTCCGGCCCTTGTGGCCGGTGTTGACTTGAAATTCAAACCAGTTCTTAAATATGCAAAAATACCACGAAGTCCGGGAGCCTTATCTTCTAACTCAAGTAGAGATTCTGCACTTTCCAAGTGCGAAATTTGGGAAACTCTGTCCCCACTTGATCCGCAGAATTAGGTTCACGATCGCAATTTGGGAAGCGCGTCATTGATCGTGGCTGTGCCTTGGCAACACCCACAAACAAAACCGACTTCTTCCCGCCCTCATCATCTCACTCAACTCCATTCCTTTCTTTCAGTATGCGCTACCCTACGATTCTTCTACTAGTCCGCTGTGCTCTGGCCTCTCCCCTCCTCTCCGGCCTCAAGATGGGCTTTACCCAAGCCGCGAAGAAAACGCACGAGCACCCCGAGCTGTGGTCTTCCGAATTCTGGCAGAAAATCGGGATGAGCATGATCCTCGTTCTCATGGGAGGTGTATTCGCTGGGTGCGTACCCCGCCACCGCATAGCGCACTCAATTCAGTTTGTCTCTGTTTCGAAACTCAGATTAACGCTGGGCTTGATGGGGCTGGACGAACTTCATCTGAGAGTTCTGGCGACGTCCTCGGAGGACCCCGTTGAGCAGAATAACGCGAAGAAAGGTGTGTATATTCTCTCTATTTGATTGCGACCACCCGCTCACTCATGAGTGTGTAGTTCTGCGACTAATGCAGAGAGGGCGCCATTGGGTGCTCGTGGTGCGTTGTGCCACTACTGCTATCTGCGACCGGTTTCCACGCTAACCTCTTGCATTCAGGTCCTACTCCTTGGCAACGTCGTACGTCCCTCCGTCTCCCACCTCCCTCTCGCTTGCCCAGGTGTTCGCAGATCATCAACGAAAGTTTGCCTATATTCCTCGACAGTGCCGTGCGCAGTCTCTCCTCAGGCTTTATATTCCGCACTCATTCTCACTGGGCTAGATCGGCGGCGGTCTGGCTGCGGTCGCACTATCCACCACCGCAATCGGTAAGTAATGCTGTCTCTGCCCAGCGCTGACGACGGCCAGCCTAACTAATTCGTTCATTTCAGTTATCTTCGGGTCTGTAATGATCAACATCCCCTCGAGATTCAAGGACTGATGACTTTGCCTTTGCTTGGCGAAAACAGCGAGTAAGTCCCTGCCTATATCGCCTCCTCACTACTTATGTTAATATTCGTTTTCAGGATCATCCCCCAAGCCGTCAGCGTGCGCTACGGCCTCTCCATTGGCGCCGCCTGCGCCCCCTTCGTCCTCCTCCTCATGTACCTCTTCGCCCCTATCGCGTACCCCATCGCCAAGCTCCTCGACTACGTCCTCGGCGCCAACGAGGCGCATACCTACAAAAAGGCCGAGTTGAAGAGCTTTTTGCAGTTCCACCGCACGGGGGAGGAGCCGTTGCGGGACGACGAAATTAGTATTTTGAATGGCGTGTTGGAGCTGAATACGAAGAGCGTGGAGGGGATTATGACGCCGATGAAGGTATGTCCGTGTGATTGTGTGGTGTTATTTTTTTGTGCTGAGAGGTTTGGATAGGACGTCGTGACGCTGGCCGCGGACGCGATAATGGACGACAAGCTCGTCGAGAAGATGTATGTCTGTCTGTTTCTTCCCCCGCCTACATGCTTCATTTTTCCTACATTGCATCGCATCCATTAATCACGCGCTCTACACTCCAGTCTCCTAAGCGGCTACTCGCGCTTCCCCGTACACGAGCCCGGAAACCAAGACTCTTTCATCGGGCTTCTCCTCATCAAGAAGGTGCGTGCGTCCCTCCCGTCCTCTCTCCTTCGAAATATGTACCCACTTTGAACAGCGCTGACGACTTCTTCGCAGCTACTCAAATACGACCCCTCCAGTGCCCTCCCCGTGTCGAGCTTCCCTCTAAGCATCATCCCCGAGGCGCAGCCCAGCATCAACTGTTTCCAGGCGCTTGACTATTTGTGAGTCTTTTCTTGCTTCATATCCCTTCCTTTCCTTTCCTTTGCGTTCTTGTGTTCGGAGAATTGAATCCGCAGCTTTCCCTTGTGTCCCGTCATTTGTATTGCAGTGACTGATTTATTTATTTATTCTACATCCAGCCAAACGGGACGCGCGCACCTGCTACTCATCAGCCGGACGCCGGGCAAGGCGGGGGGTGCGATTGGGGTGATTACGCTTGAAGGTACGTCTATATTCCTTCCTTTCCCACCTGAGCATGGAGACGCCTACTATAATTTTTTGTGTATTAGATATCATCGAGGTCCGTGGCGTTCTTGCTCCCAGAGATTCACAAATAACTAACGACGGTGATAGGAAATCCTCTCAGAGGAGATCGTCGACGAGACAGATCGGTATGAAGACAATGTGTCGAAGCAGCACGCGAAGAGGATGACGACGGCTGCTGTTATGCGGGGGTGAGTCTTGCTTTCGGCGTTTCCTTCCTTCCTTCCTTTCCCCTTAATCCGCAGCAACTCGTTTCGTGTTTCTTTCGTTTGGCTTCACAATTGCGCCTCGATTATCAGGCTAACGCTGATTGTTCGTTCATCGCAGGATCGTGGAGCGCCGCCGCGGCGCCTCCGCCGAGCGCGCGGGGCGCGGAGCCTCGGTCGCGAGGGAGGGCGAACGGACGCCGTTGATTGCGAGGACGCCGTCGGTGAGGAGCGTTTATGGGAGTGCTGGGTGATTGGTTGCAATGCGGCCTGCGGGATGCCAGTGTGGGAAGTCGGTGCATATGCGGTAGGTCGTGGCTATTTATTGTGTTACGATGGAGAAATGTATGGGGGAATATTTACTCTGGATAAAGTGACTTGTGGATTATGCCCACAGGAATGTCCGCCTCATGCAGTTGTGCGTAACATTAACGCCCGCGGCAGGGTCTTCAACGTCGATTCCTAGAATAGATAACCGATTCCTCGACCTTCAGAGTCCAGATTATTAATGACTCTTAAGTACGGTGTACATTCGGGAAGCCGCCTGTGGGGCGCGCGTTACTACTTTAATCAGTGGACCGGCTGCGAGATGGAGCACAGACTGAAGTTTAAATGTATTCGAGGGTGCCAAGAGATCGACAGACTCCAGACCCAGACTTGAGCAAAGAGAACAATTTGAGAAACTAGGGAGTCTTTCAACCAGGACTGGTTCGAATTCAATCCGGGTTAAGTACGAGAGAGGGCCGTCCACCTCGCTGGACTTCCAGCTCACGACACCATTAGCCTTCCCTTGGCGCAGATACAAGCTTAAGATGGCTCCTCATTGCACTCGAACTGCTTCAGGCTTAAGTCTCGCATCTGCATCTGTAAAACCACCCATGCTATATGGTGAAATATAGGATCTAGTAGAGGTATAGACAGGAAGCAAGGTACCCTATATTAAGAGGCACGTAGGGGCGTGTAGGGTGTTAGAGCGGTCGCGCGATAGAGCCATAGAACCACATAGAGCTATTTAGAGCACTCCGTTCTACCCGAAGCACTCGGCAAGCATCAGATCACGTCGGGTCGTTCTCATCAGTCGCGTGAATATCAGACGCGTTCAAAAAGTCGGTCAGACAAAAAAAATGAATTTGAATGCACTACTAGTATCTACAAACTATGCAGTAACATCCCCCCAATGAGTCTTCAATTTTTCGGTTGTTGTTTCAAACTTGAGCTGGATTGTGATTGAGGTTTTGGGTTCTCGCAAGCGGGCGGCAGCCGACAGCCAGGGACAGATATTAGCAAACTTGAGCTTGAAGACTTCAAGAGATTTGAGGGACTTGTGTTAATTAGAAGGACTTGGGGATAATTGAAGAACTTGAGAGAATTGAGGGACTTGAGAGAATTGAGGAACTTGGCAGAGCGAGGGAAACAGCGACAGCGCAGGGAAAATGACCGCCTTTTATAACCGTTGGGCAGGCCGCCGCAGTCGGCTGTGCATCATAGGAATTCCATGTGGGCCCGTTGACTACCTGGAACAATATAGAAAGACGACATCACATAGAGGTCAAACTCCAATGTAGAGTCGATGTCTCTATGGCGTCCTACACAGAGCTGTCGGCTCTATCGGGTGCTATTAAGAGATCAGCTATCTATGCCGTGGACCTGGCCTCTATGTGTCAAAAACCGATTTGCAGATGTGCTTGGCCGATGAGATTCGATGGTCGGAAGCAGGCACCGGATGGACCCGTCGTTAAGGAGTCGTTAGATGTATTCAGCGTTGCGGGAGCTCGGGATATGCATATGAATTATCCGCCGAGGTTCTGAACCTTTACCTGGGTTTTCTCTTCAAGTTGAACTGTATTTGAACTGCCGGGCTGATGGCCGCTCGGTTCAATCTCTGCTGTTCCCATCTCTGATTTTTCACCATCACGGACAAAAATAACTCGACCACCTTGACCGAGCGACCGAGACGCAATCCATTCTCGTCTGAAGATCTTCCGCCTGACCAGAACTCGTGCCAAAGCGTGGAGGGTATACTACGCAGATACCACAGAATATCTCTCCTGTGGAAATCCTAGTATGTAGTATCGAGGAAGTCAAGACTCAAAACGGGACTCTGGAAACTCAGGCTGCCCTCTCCTTCATCGATCATCGATTCATCGCCTCTCTGCTCTCGATTCTCTGCCGCCCAGAATACAAGAGAAGTCTGCTAACTGCGATGACATCAGGATTGGTTCTCTCCGCCTATCTACTGGACGGCATCAAACCAAGCTATCTAGGACGCCGGTATCTTCCCATCGAACGACTAGCGCTCTCTCCTTCATACCTTTTGCTCCTCAAGTCGATTCAACTTCAAATGCATCCCAATCGCTCCGGCCGCGGCCGCACCCAACCGCCCCCCGATTCACATAACACCAACATCGGTCGCGGGGCACCGCTCCGGGGACGATCACTCGGACGCGGGGATCCTCTCCCCGCAGCAGATTCGCACAGAGGGCGCGGCGCGTCACCTCAGGGGCAGCGCGCCCGCGGACGCGGCTGGCGCAGCGCCTCGCGGGGAACCGACGAGGCACAAGCCCCCTTGCGCGGCCGTGGATCGCACGGTGCAAGCTCCCGTAGCCGCGGTTCGTCGTCGGCGGGGAGCGCTTCTGGCTCGTCCGTGCCCCCTGCAGCGAGCAATCCCGTCCCCCCGGCACCGGCGTATCGCGAACCTGCAGGTATTCATTGATATTGGCACCTAAGGTATCCTGATTCATTTATTCATAGCGAATGTCACGACGATTGGTGTTCGCAGACGCGAGTACGGCGGAGTGGGAGAGGCCCGTCGAATCGAGGTCAATTTATTCCCGACGAGGGTCGCTCGTAAGTCTGTGTACGAGTATGAAGGTGAGTTTCCACTCCTCCTCTCTTGACGTTTTTCTCTAAATTTCAAAACCAGTTGGTCAGTGCCTCTCCTCTCCCGCAAGTATTTTGAATTCATTCCTCAACAGCGATACTGACACCGGAAAGCTTTCCAACTGACGCGAGACCCGGCACAACGCTCAGCGTGCGGCTCATGAAGGAACTTCAAAACACCATTCGTCCAGATATTTTCGATCCTCCTGCGGTGTACGACGGAGACAAGAAATTGTACGCGCTCGTCGAGTTGGATTTCGGTGATACTGAAGGAACGGTACGCCTTTCTATTTTCTCAGCTTTCTTGCTTACCTGCGGAAATGTCTTCGCAGTTTATTGTCGTCATCGACACGATGGCATACACAATCCGCCTCACACGCACCAAAGGCACAATCGATACAAAGTGCGTCTTTGACCAAGCTTGTCCGTTTGTCTTCTGAAATGAGCGGATAGCGTTCTCCTCCGATTTGCTCAAGGTGTACACGCCCAGGACGCCTCTGTGACTGCTACCAAC